>JAODXP020000016.1:370873-382148 GCA_027497455.2 Sardinella longiceps | reverse complement strand
ATTTAGAGCTATATTACATTTAGACCTATATTATATTTAGAGCTATATTTGCATTTAGACCTATATTATATTTATCAGATGCTTTTATCCAAAGAGACACTTCAATTTCACAAGATTTTTTGCCAACTATCAGTGACATCAGGGCCAGTCAGTCACCCTGGAGCAGCCTTGGGTTATTAAGAGCCTTAGCCTGATAGGGCATACATAGGGTTTAGGGTTTAGGGTTATGGTATATATAGGGTTAGGGTTAGGGTTTAGGGTTAGGGTATGTATATCTGGGTTAGGGTTAGGGTTAGGGTATGTATATCTGGGTTAGGGTTTAGGGTTTGTATATTAGGGTTAGGGTATGTATATCTGGGTTAGGGTTTAGGGTTAGGGTATGTATATCTGGGTTAGGGTATGTATATCTGGGTTAGGGTTTAGGGTTAGGGTATGTATATTAGGGTTAGGGTATGTATATCTGGGTTAGGGTTTAGGGTTAGGGTATGTATATTAGGGTTAAGGTTTATATATTAGGGTTAGGCTATATATATTAGGGTTAGGGTTTATATATCTGGGTTAGGGTATGTATATTAGGGTTAGGGTTAGGGTATGTATATCTGGTTTAGGGTTAGGGTTTATATATTAGGGTTAGGGTATGTATATCTGGGTTAGGGTTTATATATTGAGGGTCATTCCATGTCAAATCACCCAATGGGTTAAACCCCACCCCCTCAGAAATTGATGAAATTTGGTGTATGGGATCATCACACCTGAACATTTAATACTTGAAAATTTTAGCTCAATCGGACCAGCGGTTTCTAAGATGCCAGGTCCAATTTTCAGATTTTTGCCAAAAATGGGCTGACCAGCCCACATTGACATTACCGTAATTTGCTTATTTCTGGGTCAAATTCAATAATCTTGGTGTCGTTTGAAAGCTAAGACCCCCAGGAATCTGATTATATGATTACTTTTTATGATTAGACCCATTTTGACTAAATGACCCTTTAGCCTTTACTTTGGACCTGAATGGAGCAGGAATGTTCAGGTGTGATGATCCTTTACACCGAATTTCACCAATTTCTGAGAGGGTCAGGTTTAAAATCCCCCAAATTTTGGGTGATTTGACATGGAATGACCCATTAGGATTAGGGTTTAGGGTTAGGGTTTATATATTAGGGTTAGGCTATATATATTAGGGTTAGGGTATGTATATCTGGGTTAGGGTTTATATACTAGGGTTAGGGTATGTATATATATATATATATATTAGGGTTATTAAGAGCCTTAGCCTGCACAAGGGCCTACATAGGGTTAAGGTTTATATATTAGGGTTAGGGTTTATATATTAGGGTTAGGGTTTATATATTAGGGTTATTGCAGTTTATCTCAGTCACTTTGGTACATTTCTTAGATCAGAATTGAAATTGTCAAAACTACTTGGTCAATCCTCACATCATTGTGTCACTTGTGCACATCAATCAAAACAGCAGCTTCTCATTGCTTTCATTGTGTCACTTGTGCACATCAAAACAGCAGTTTCTCATTTGTTTCAGCAAGTTGTAAATGCATTGGTACATCCATGCAAAATATTGTGCACAATTCTATGTTGAATTGTCTCACACCCCATAACATTTAGGCATTGGTTCATTGTATAAGTCTGTATGCAAAATGGTTGAACATGTTGACAAACTATATCAAGGACAGAAGCATATATTTATAATCAAGATAAAGCCTGTAAGCAATGTGTAGCCTGTAAGCAATGTGTAGGAAGACTGAATTGCAATTTCTATAGCACTCCATTTATGTTTTTTCCCATAGGAGACTTTCTTATGTTCACATTTAGCTTTTTATGTTAGTGCTGTAGTGTTGTCTTTTCCTTTCTGTTGCGCAATGGCATGCTTTGTCAACAAATTGCTATTCAAACAGTAGCAGCATAATTTTTAATCTTCTCCCGTCCCTTCAAACAATCTCTCGCATACACCTAGCTGTCATTTACAACTTACAATACATTCGCCAAAATGTGATAGCTTATATAAGGTTTATAGCCTAACCATAGTTTACATCAGAACAGTCCTCACGTGTGCACTGTTACAACACATCCAAGCAATTTGACTGTTTTGTCCACACATGATGACACAAGAACTTGTCCTTCTGGCTTGACATGTTCATTGACACTAAATATTTCATTTTGAGGGACCAATTAAGGATTTTGAGCTGGAGATTTGCTTTTGCAGGCAATCCATGGTGTTTTGCCATTTGTCCAAATTGTTTTGAGAAACGCACTTACTATTTTGCAAATAGTAAAGATGATTTGAGAATTGTACCAAAGCGACTGATACAAACTGTAAGCGCCAAAGCCTTGCTCAAGGGCACGACAGCCACAGCCAGGACTCCAACCCGCAGTGTCCAGGCGTAGCCCCCACCCCGTCAGCTACAACACACCCACACAGCCAGGACTCCAACCCGCAGTATACAGGCGTAGCCCCCACCCCGTCAGCTACAACACACCCACACAGCCAGGACTCCACAATTAGTTAAGGTACTTACCTACAACTTAGTGAAGTTTTTTCAAAAAAATGAGCGACCGTCTTGGCGATACCCCAGGCTACAAAACTTGGTGCTCTAACGGCAGACTCCTGCAGAGAATGTTGCTGGTAGGCTACACCAGAGGGCTATGCTACAATTAGCTGCTGCTGCTAGTTGGGCTTGATCTTGCAACTTCACCTGTTTGGCAGTTTTATCGTCTTTTCTTCCTCTCTCTGTCTACAATATTTGTTTAGTCATATTTGTCCATTTAAAAAATATTGTGATTGTGGTATTAGACTAACTTTTAAACATGGCATAGACAGGATTAGTAAGGTAATAATTACGATAATGTTTTTAAAATTATGTAATAAATTTGTGGATACGTGTCTAACATGTAATGACCAAAAAAAGAAACAAACACTAGTCAGGTTCCTTAACCGCTACACAGGCTACTAGCACGCTAGTCAGGTTCCTAGGGTTAGTTGTGGGTGGTGGGGTTGAGACCCGGGTGCGCTGAGAACGGCTCTGGCTACACACACACACACACACACACACACACACACACACACTAGGAATGAACGACTCCTCAGTAGGAATTTTGCTGGGAACTCCCACTTTTGGCAAATCCCTGCCACTATGGCACAGCTAAAGCAGCGTTGGCCTGTTTGTGCTCATATGTCAGGCAGTTTGATCTGCCATTTAACCCAAACGGCCTGTCTCACACACACACACACACACACACACACACACACACACACACACACACACACACACACACACTGTGTCAGGCATTTTGATCTGCCATTTAACCCAGACGGCCTGTCTCACACACACACACACACACACACACACACACACACACACACACACACACTGTGTCAGGCATTTTGATCTGCCATTTAACCCAGACGGCCTGTCTCACACACACACACACACTCTCTCTCTCTCACACACACACACACACACACACACACACACCTGTCTGTCTGTAAATAACCTGCATCGCCCAACACAGTCTTTGTGTGGAAATAGCGTCTGGAAAACGGGTTGCACCATCGCAAAACAGATGATTAATCTACCCAGGAGAATTACTGGCTGGGAATCTCTATTGGATTGGGAATGATGGACTCTGAATCTTTACTGGGAATATTGGGAATGATGGACTGGGAATCTCTATTGGGAATGATGGACTGGGAATCTCTATTGGGAATGTTGGGAATGAGTGACGCCACACTACAGTGTCTGAATGACTTCCAAAGATTTTAGAACTTTACAACAGACTGTAACACTGTGCACTGTGTGTGTGTATGTGTGTGTGTGTGTGTGTGTGTGTGTGTGTGTGTGTGTGTGTAGGACTATCCGTGTGTGGCTGAAGAGGGACAGCGGACAGTACTGGCCCAGTGTCTACCACAGCATGCCTGGTGAGGAAACACACACACACACACACACAAACACTTTCTCACACACGCACACACACATACACACACACACTCTCTCTCTCTCTCTCTCTCTCTCTCTCACACACGCACACTATTTCTCTTTCTCTCTCTCTCTCTCTCTCTCTCTCTCTCTCTCTTTCTCACACACACACACACACTCACACTCTCTCCCTCTCTCTCTCTAGTGTCGTGTTCCTGTATGTCCTTTAACCCTGAGTCACACTCACACTCACACTCTCTCTCTCACACACACACACACACACACACACACACACACACACACACACACACACACACACACACACTCACACTCTCTCTCTCTCTAGTGTCGTGTTCCTGTATGTCCTTTAACCCCGAGACTCGGCGTCTGTCTCACACACACACACACACACACACACACACACACACACACACACACACACACACACACACCACACCCACTCACACTCTCTCTCACACACACACACACACACACACTCACACCCTCTCTCTCTCTCTCTCTCTAGTGTCGTGTTCCTGTATGTCCTTTAACCCTGAGACTCGGCGTCTGTCGGTGGGGATGGAAAATGGAGTCGTGTTGGTGAGTTTTCAGATTCGCACACACACACACACACACACACACACACACACACACACACACACACACACACACACACAGAAACGCTGAACTTATTGATTATAGTGAGTTTTCAGATTTAACGCTGATCATTTGTCGTCTCTTTTTACACAATAACGAGTCCGAAACGCTGAACTTATTGATCTGAAACAGAGTTTCCCGGTGCGCTTGCGCTTACTGTAGGTTCTGCCACCCAGAGTATCTCAGCGCCTCTCCTTTACAAACATTGTGAAATATGGTAGTGGCCAGCGTAGAGACAAACACACTGTGTTAGCGCTCTCTCTCTCACACACACACACACACACACACACACAGAAAAACACACTCTGTTAGTGTTATCACACACACACACACACACACACACACACTTGGTTCCCATCGGACACACTTGTGTTTTTAAGCAAACTGTGACGACATGAGTGAAGGTGACCAGATTAATTTGGGGTCAAAGTGAGAATGAGTTTGTGGAGTGATGTGTGTGTGTGTGTGTGTGTGTGTGTGTGATGGGTGTGTGTGTGTGTGTGTGTTTGGGGCAAAGTGAGAATGAGTTTGTTCCGGTCAGTTCCCTCCGACACCGGGCTTGCTCGTCTGAAAACGTCTGTGTGTGTGTGTGTTGGAGCAGGATTTCATTGTGTCAGAGGACTACAACAAGATGACCCCTGCACACACTTACCAGGGTGAGTACAACCTGACACACATACACACACCTGTCTATAAATGCATGGAACATTAGTGTGTGTGTGTGTGTGTGTGTGTGTGTGTGTGTGTGTGTGTAGCACATGGCTGGAGATGGAGTGTGTGTGTATCAGTGAGGGTAAACTGTGTGTGTGTGTGTGTGTGTGTGTGTGTGTGTGTGTGTGTGTGTGTACCGAATGGGATGAATGAGGAGTTGTCTCTTACCTGTTTTCTGTAGATGCAATGATGTTTGAGCTGAATTGGACTATTGTATATATGTATATTATCTAGATTGGGTATTGTATATATGTATATTATCTGGATTGGGTATTGTATATATGTATATTATCTAGATTGGGTATGTGTATATATGTATATTATCTGGATTGGGTATTGTATATATGTATATTATCTGGATTGGGTATTGTATATATGTATATTATCTGGATGGGGTATTGTATATATAGTATATTATCTAGATTGGGTATTGTATATATGTATATTATCTGGATTGGGTATTGTATATATGTATATTATCTGGATTGGAGTATTGTATATATGTATATTATCTGTGATTGGGTATTGTATATATGTATATTATCTGGATTGGGTTTTGTATATATGTATATTATCTGGATTGTGTAGCCTATGGAATGTGTTGGAGATGGAATGTGTGTGTATCAGTGAGAGTAAACTCGTGTGTGTGTGTGTGTGTGTGTGTGTGTGTGTGTGTGTGTGTGTGTGTGTGTGTAGCCCATGGGTCTCGTGTAACAGCAGTGTTGTTCGTGTTGGAGATGGAGTGTGTGTGTATCAGTGAGAGTAAACTGTGTGTGTGTGTGTGTGTGTGTGTGTGTGTGTGTGTGTGTGTGTGTGTGTGTGTGTGTGTGTGTGTAGCCCATGGCTCTCGTGTAACAGCAGTGTTGTTCGTGCTGGAGATGGAGTGTGTGTGTATCAGTGAGAGTAAACTGTGTGTGTGTCTGTGTGTGTGTGTGTGTGTGTGTGTGTGTGTGTGTGTAGCCCATGGCTCTCGTGTAACAGCAGTGTTGTTCGTGCTGGAGATGGAGTGGTTGCTAACGGCGGCTCAGGACAGGAGTTTCTGTTGGCACTGCACAGAGAGCGGCCACCTGCTGGGCACTTACAGAACTGCAGCCTTCGTCACTGGACTACAGTATCCTTTATTATTCACACACACACACACACACACACACACGCACGCACACACACACACACACACACACACACACACACACACACACACACACACACACACACACACACACACACACACACACACACACACACACACACACACAGAAACACACACACACAGAAACACACACACACACATACACACACACACACAGAAACACACACACACACACACACACACACACACACACAGAGAAACACACACACACACACACACACACACACACACACACAGACACACACACATACACACACACACACACACACACACACACACAGAAACACACACACACACACACACACACACACACTGACAGACAAAGAGAGTGTTTTCCTGAGTGTGTGTGTGTGAGGTTCGATGTGGAGACGCGTCACGTGTTTGTGGGCGACCAATCAGGTCAGGTGACCATCCTCAAACTGGACCAAGACACCTGCAGTCTCGTCACCACCTTCAAAGGACACACAGGTACACACATACACACACACACACACACACACACACAGGTACACACACACACACATCCTCAAACTGGACCAGGAGACCTGCAGTCTCGTCACCACCTTCAAAGGACACACAGGTACACACACACACACACACACACACATATCCTCAAACTGGACCAGGAGACCTGCAGTCTCGTCACCACCTTCAAAGGACACATAGGCACACACACACACACACACACACACACATACACACACACACACACACGCACACACACACATACTTACAATCCACTTTTAGCTTAGCATAGACACTGGAATGTAATGTAGCTAGATAGCATGGAATATTCCTTTAAAGACAATTTTGTCACATTCAACCAAACTTTGTTTTAAAATTGCTGACAAACGAAAAATATTATACCTCTGATTTTTTGATATTGTCTACAAAACATGTTGAGCTAACTTTTACACCAGGGGTCGCTTGAAGGTCACATGATCCACAAGGTCAAATTCAGGTCAAAAGTAAAGGTCGAAGGGTCATTTAGTCAAAATGGGTCTAATCATAAAAAGTATTCATATAATCAGATTTTAGCTGGGGGTTTTAGCTTTAAAAACGACACCAAGATTATTGAATTTGACCGAGAAATAAGCAAATTAGGGTCATGTCAAAGTGGGTTTGTCAGCCCATTTTTGGCAAAAATCTGAAAATTGGACCTGGTGTCTCTCAGGTTGGTCCGATTGAGCTAAAATGTTCAGAAATTAAATGTTCAGGTGTGGTGATCCTGTACACCAAATTTCATCAATTTCTGAGGGGGTGGGGTTTAACCCATTGGGTGATTTGACACTGAATGACCCTAATATATAAACCCTAACCCAGATATACATACCCTAACCATAATATATAAACCCTAACCCTAACCCAGATATACATACCCATGGAATGACCCTAATATATAAACCCTAACCCTAACCCAGATATACATACCCATGGAATGACCCTAATATATAAACCCTAACCCAGATATACATACCCTAACCCTAATATATAAACCCTAACCCTAATATATAAATATGAATGACCCTAATATATAAACCCTAACCCTAATATATGGAAGTAATTGACTTTGTATAGAGACGACAGGCGACAAAAGCAGCAGGTGACTTGGGCGATGAAACTTGGGCGATTTGGGCGATAAAATCAAGTTAAACTTCGATTAACTTTATGTAATGAGCTATGATGCAGTTGGGCGACTACCAATCACAATTTCGATTTACTGGCGAGATGCCTGTAGAGAAGCAGGATTGAACGTTTGGGCAAATTTGCCGTTATGGTTGCTGTGCTCAAGATCTTGAGATGTGTGTGTGTGTGTGTGTGTGTGTGTGTGCAGGCAGTGTAACAGCGCTGTGCTGGGACGCGATGCAGAGAGTTCTATTCTCATCTGTGTGTGTGTGTGTGTGTGTGTGTGTGTGTGTGTGCAGGCAGTGTAACAGCGCTATGCTGGGACGCGATGCAGAGAGTTCTATTCTCAGGGAGTTCTGATCATTCCATCATCATGTGGGACATCGGGGGACGCAAAGGCACTGCCATCGAGCTACAGGGACACAGGTACACACACACACACACACACACACACACACACACACACACACCGCCATCGAGCTACAGGGACACAGGTACACACACACACACACACACACACACACACACACACACACACACACACGCCATCGAGCTACAGGGACACAGGTATACACACACACACACACACACACACACACCACACACACACACACACACACACACCACCATCGAGCTACAGGGACACAGGTACACACACACACACATACACACTGCCATCGAGCTACAGGGACACAGGTATACACACACACACACACACACACACCGCCATCGAGCTACAGGGACACAGGTACACACACACACACACACACACACCGCCATCGAGCTACAGGGAAACAGGTATACACACACACACACACACACACACACACACACACACACCGCCATCGAACTACAGGGAAACAGGTACACACACACACACACACACACCGCCATCGAGCTACAGGGAAACAGGTATACACACACACACACACACACTGCCATCGAGCTACAGGGACACAGGTATACACACACACACACACACACACACACACACACACACACACACACCGCCATCGAACTACAGGGACACAGGTACACACACACACACACACACACACACCGCCATCGAGCTACAGGGACACAGGTATACACACACACACACACCGCCATCGAACTACAGGGACACAGGTACACACACACACACACACACACACACACACACACACACACGCCATCGAACTACAGGGAAACAGGTACACACACACACACACACACACACACACACCCCGCCATCGAACTACAGGGACACAGGTACACACACACACACACACACACACACCGCCATCAAGCTACCGGGACACAGGTACACACACACACACACACACACACACCGCCATCGAGCTACAGGGACACAGGTACACACACTCCAATGTGTTAATATCGATGAAGTCAGGAGATTGCTGGATTCTCTCCCTGTGTATGGGTCGACAGGTACTGACAACTTAGACAGTAAGATCTTGAAGCTGGCTGCCAATCATATTGCAAGGCCTGTTTGCCATATATTGAACAAATGTCTGTTAACTGGAAAATGTCCTGGATTGTGGAAAGAGGGTAAAATTATACCATTGCCCAAGGGTAGCAAATCAACTTATAGTGGACCAAACAGTCGTCCTATAAGTATTCTTCTTGTACTGAGTAAAGTGATGGAAAAGATTCTTTATGTACAAATCCAGGACTATTTCACTTCTAATAGACTTAATTCTAAATCTCAGCATGCATACAGAAAAGGTTACTCTACGTGCACAGCACTAACACAGATGACTGATGACTGTCTTCGTAATATTGATAATTCAAAGGTAGTTGCTGCTGTTATGCTAGACTTTAGCGCTGCTTTTGATGTCATTGACCATGACATTTTAATAAGGAAGCTTATTTTGTATGGATTTACACCCACTGCAATTTCCTTGATTAAGAGTTATCTGTCCTCCAGAACGCAGAGGGTATATTACAATGGCAGTTTGTCAAACAGCAATGATTTATCTTGTGGGGTGCCTCAAGGAAGCTGTTTAGGACCGCTTCTCTTTTCCATTTTTACTAATGATCTACCATCTGTTGTAAAAAAGCTAGTATTGTGATGTATGCTGATGATTCAACAATGTATTATGCAGCAAACACATACAAAGAACTTAAAGAAGTAGTACAAAATGAATTAGAATGTGTGTACAAATGGATTCTCTCAAATAAGCTGGTGCTAAATATATCTAAAACTAAGTGTATTGTGTTGGGGTCCAGACACAAGCTAGCTTCAGGGCACAACTGGAGCTACATGTTGCAAGTGAAGCCATTGAACAAGTGGAGAAGATCAAATTGCTGGGCATGGTTATAGACAATCATCTGACATGGTCGGAACATATTGACAATATTGTTCATAAAATGGGCGTAGGTATTCATTTTACTAGAAAATGTTTACCATATGTGCCAAGTAATATTCTGGAACAGGTTTGTAAATCATTAGTACTTTCTCACTTGGACTACTGTTCAGTGGTCTGGGCTTCAGCCTCTAAAAGAGATCTGACTAAATTACAAGTAGCTCAGAATAGGGCTGCTAGACTGGTACTTGGTTGTTCAGCCAGAACTAGTATTTGTAAGATGCTGTCTAACCTTTCATGGCTAAATGTTGAAAAGAGGCTAGCCTCTAATACAGTGATGTTACTTCACAACACATTGCAATCACATAGACCAGAGTTCCTAAAAGATAAAATCGTGTTTTGTAATGAGGTCCACATCCATAATACCAGGAAAGCAGGGAAGGGTGATATTATGCTTGTCCATTCAAGAACTAATGCAATGAAGAGAACTGTGCTGTATAGAGCTAGTAATATTTGGAACAGACTACCTCCTGATATTCGTTATGAAAAAAACAAAAGAACTTTCAAAAAGAAATTATGCATGTATTTACTGAGTAACTGATCACATTTTGTCATTATCTAGAATAAGTGGATTTTCATGTCGTTTTTGGCTGTTTTAGTATGTAGATGTTCGTGAATTGATGTTTAGTCTGTAAACTTTTGTTTTGTGTGTAAATGTTAGTGCATAGATGTCTTGTCTGTCAACTTTGTGTTTACATGTTTGTCTTGTACTTATTGTTTTGTAATGTTTTTATGTTTGTAATGGACCCCAGGAAGACTAGCGATATGCAATTGCATTAGCTAATGGGGCTCCTTAAATAAAAATACAAAAATACAAATACACATACACACA
>JAODXP020000016.1:353373-365873 GCA_027497455.2 Sardinella longiceps | reverse complement strand
AGCTTACTTGAGGCTCTAGCTGAGTTCTTTTTTAGCAGCATTTTCCACTTCATCACAGCTCTCCATACCCAGGCAATGACTCTGATCAACTTTATTAAGCTGCTGAACTTTCTTTCATCAATGAGTTTTCTCACTGCGGAACCAGCTGGTGGTCTTCGGGCTTGAATCTTTGATTCTTCTCCCTCTGGACTGCTTTGCAGTGCATCACGGTCTGTCTCCTCTTTAATTATGACTGGTGAACTTGGCACATCAGCCTTGTTCTTTTTGACCTGTGACCTGGTCAGTGCTGCTGAGAAAGACTTCCTTTGGAGTCTGTCTATGCCTTCTTTGGCATGGGCTGCAACTTCTTTGGCTGACTTTTTCGGCCACTGCTCTACAGGTTGTTTTAAGAACTCCGGTCCTGTCTGCCACACAGAATTCTCCTGGAGATCTTCTGGAGCTGCGCCTCTTGTTATGATGTCTGCCACATTGAAGTCTCCGGGAATCCACCACCAGTCATCCACGGATGAAGATTTCTGGATTTCTCCAACTCTGTTGGCGAAGAAAGTCTGATATCCGTAGCTGTCTCTTTGGATTGCTCCTAACACAGTTTGACTGTCCAGCAGGTGGAGCCATTTTCCAATGTCCATCCGACTGTGCTTTTCGATGTACTTCCTGAGGCGAACTGCGTAGACAGCACCACAGATTTCAGCTTTGACTGGTTCTCCCTTCTGATCGAGTGGTGTGAGCTTTGCTTTGGACTCAACCAGTCTGACTTCAATGCCTTGCTCGGTCTCCCATCTGAGATACACCACGGCTCCATAACTCTGGTCGCTTCCATCAGAGAATGTTATGCCCCATGGCTTTCTGATCCAGTTGGGTGGCGTGAGGCTCCTATGGAATGTGATTTGGCTCAGACATATGTACTCCTCAAACAACTGAATGGCCTCTTCCCTCAGCTTTTCAGACAATGGCATGTCCCAAGTGTCTCGGGTAGCACCGTTTCCAGCCTCTTGGAATGCTCTTCTGACTAGAATGGCACCTTTTTGCTTTGAAGGTGTGACGAGACCTACTGGGTCATACAGACTAGCTACTTGGCTTAGCAGTTGTCTTCTAGTCAGTGGGTTTGGAGTTTTCCCTCTCACCTCTTCTCTCAGGAGATTCTGTCCCACTCTCATTTTCTTCCTCCTCTTTGAGAAGTTGATTGAGGTCATTGGGTACAGTTTGTCACTCTCTACCAGATAGCCGACTCCTAGGGCTTTGTTGTCTCCTTCCCTCATTTGGTTTGGAAGAATGAGCACTCTGTCTGATGATGCTGAGGTGTTTCCTGGCACATGCTCCTGCCTCCCACTTTGACCCGACCGGACCCAAGGCTTGAGGAAGAACCCGCCTGCCTTCAGGATTTCCTCAACTCTTTTGGTGTTCTGGTCCAGCTTTTTCAGGTCATTATGGGAGGTCAGGAGATCATCGACATAAGAGTCCTCTTCTAGGATCCTTCGTTCTTCTTCCAGGTGAGTAAACATGGGTAGGCTTGCTGTTTCCCTCATGGCCAACTGTGCAATGCACCCTGCTGGTCGATCACCGATGTTGACTCTGGTGATGGCGTACTCTTCGATCTCTCCATCTTCGCTGTCTCTCCACAGAAATCTATGGAGATGCATTTCGAGTTCCTCTAGCCAAACAGAGTTATACATCTTCTTGATGTCACCGAGTGCGGCATACACACCTTTTCTGAACCGGAGTAGCACTGCCCGGATTGGGTTGAGGACGTCAGGCCCTTTCAGCAAAAGATCGTTCATGCTGAGCCCCTTGAACCTTTGGCTGCTGTTCCATACCAAACGCACAGGCGTGGTGACTGAATGTGGGTTTGGCGCCACCAAGTGGCTGACGTACCACACTGGCCCCTTCCAGTTGGCAATGGTCTCTTTGGTGAGCTTTGTGGCTGCTCTTCTTTCCACCATCTCATGGACTTGAGCACCATACGCGACCCTCCACTCTGGCTCTTTCTTGAGTTGCTTTTCTGTTCTCAGAAAAGTGGCCTCTACTGCACTTTTGTTGTTAGGAAGAGAAATTGGATCCTGAATCCATGGATATTTCGTATCCCAATGTGGTTCACTGCTGTGAGCATCAACTTTGACATAGGTGAGTCCTTTTCTGATGATTTCCAGTTCTCTTTCTTCGCTGAGTGTCATTTCTTTTCCACCGGGCTGACAGTTGCCACATCTGCATCCTCCACACTTCGGTTCACATGCTGCTCCAATACTGTCCCATTTCCACCAGTCAAGAAACTCTCTGTCGGCAACAGTGCTTTTGGTTTCAGCTTTGAACTCTTTTGCTTCAGTGAGCTCTTGATATTTCACTGCGGTGGTCCTCATGGATCGAGCGAAGTGTGCTTCAGATGTGTGCGCTGTCATATCCATGTCCTCGAAGAGATCTGGATGTGCTCCGCCAACAGTTTTTCCTAATGGGCCCTCCCATAGGACAAGGTCGCCAATCACCTTCACTCTTTGCGGAGCAAGTCTTCCTTCGCGGTGACTGATGAGCAGTTCAATGCGCTCTGGCCTATGCAGGTCTTCCAGGCTGGTTTCTGGGAAGAGCTTCTGAAGTTGCTCAGGTCTGATTGCTCTGTTCACTCTGGCAATTTCATCCAGGCCATAGCAGACTAGCTCATGAGCTTTTTCTGTACCTGTGGGTGTCTTGACCCTCACTCTCAGTTGGTACCTCTTGGTCTTGACCTTCATCGCCATTCCTCCGACGCCATGGACGACTAGAGTGATGTTTTCACTGCGCAAATTCAGTCTTCTGGCAGCTCTGTGGGTGATGTAGTTAGTGTCTGATGCCAGGTCTATGAGTGTTCCAATCTTCTCTCCTGCATTGGCAGTTACCTCTAGCAGCATTAGAATGACTGGTAGCTCTTGTAGTGCACTTGACTTCATCACTCCAGGCTTGTCAGTACAGAGTGTTTTTGCAGCAGTGTTGGTAAAAGCTCTCCTAAACTTTTCCGCCATCTCTGGGGACAGTTCAGACACAAATCTCTCCTGCTCTTCTGTAAGCTTGTGCCTACTCACGCTTGGTCTTTGTGCTCTGTCTATCTCACTCCTCTTAGAGTCTCCTCTCCGGCAGAGAAAGAAATGGTGGTCCGCAAAACTCCCTCTTCGACAGTCACGGTTCCTACAAAGGTAAGTATCTTTACATTCGCCATCATCTTCATGACATACTAGGCACCTCTTACATGCTCCCAGTTTTTCCACAGCATTCAGCTTTTCGCTGGGCTTTAGTTCTTTGAACTTTTTGCAAAAGAAAATCTTCTCTCGGTGCTTTTCGTCTCCACAGACAACACATCCCTCTTTTCTTGTTGTTCGGGTGAATGCATACTTCTTTTCAGTGAAAACAGGTCTCTTTTCAGGCTTCTCACTTACTCCAAGTTGCTCTAGCTTCTCTAGAATTTCTTCTTGGGTTTTCAGGAATCTGAGAAGGCTGTCAAAGTGATTGTCTGGTGTGACGGCATTCGCTGGGTTGACCATGAACACAAGCCAGTCTTTCTTCATGTTGTCTGGCAGCTTACTTTCTATGGATTTGATGACCAGAGGATTCTTGATGGCTCCAGTGTTCCCAAGCTCTGTGAGATCATTCAAGGCTTTTTCGACAGATTGGATCAAGTCAATTGTTTTCCTTGGCTGGTTTGACTTCAAGGCGGGAATTTTCTCCAGGTCCTCGATAATCTCCAGAGCAATTGTAGTCTTGTTTCCATATCTGATCTGAAGCACTCTGAACATGTCTTCAGCTGTGTTGTAGGTAGACAGTCGCAGGTCTCTGCTAATTTTCTCATCGATGCTGTCTAGGAGCTGGATCTTTTTTGCTTCGACTGAGCCGGTTGGCTCACCCTGCCTCTGCAAACTCTCCCAGTCTTTCTTCCAGCGATGGTAATTTCTCTTAAAACCATCAAACTTTGGTAAGCTGGTGGGCTTGATTTTCAGGACTGGTTGCTGAACGGGCTGCGGAGCTTGCTGTGCGGGCCTCTCAGGAACTCTTTCTCTTCTCTCCTCATCTGCAACTCGTTGTGCTGTGACAAATTCGGCTCTTCGGGCATCTAGGTGGTTGTTGAGTGTTCTCAGACCCCTCATTCGGCCCTCTAGACTTGCTTTTTGTGCTGCTGGAACCCACATCTCCCACTCTGTGAAGCTTGCAATTGCGGCCTGGACGAGCTTCTTTGCACTATCTAATTGTAGCTCATAGCCGTCCTTGTTTACAGCAGAAACTACAATAGCTCGGACTCCTTCACAGGCTGCCTCGGCTTCTTTAATTGCAGATTTTAGCTCATCGTCTCCATATCTAGACCAGAGGTTGGACTGAACGATGTCTCTGACTTCTTCCAGTCTTGCATCACAGTCTTCTATGGTCTTCTCCAGATCTGCTTGCTGCTGCATCTCCAGTTTGGCTTCTCCACCCTCATCATCAATGTCTGCCAGCAGGCCAGTCATGTAGTCATCGTTCGTCTCACCGACACTCCTCGCATTAGAGATGAGCTTTTTGAACTCCTCTTGTAGTTCACTCTTGGTCAGGTTACCCACGGCTCTGCTCAGGAAGTTGGCATGCTTGGTAAAGGTGCTTTTGGCGATGGTCCTTTCCTGCTTCAGCTGCTTCACAGTCTTTCCAGTGGCTTCCTTTGCCATTGTTGCCAGTCAGCTTTCTTCTTCTGCGTCGACAGCTTAATGGACTTCAGGCCTTTAATCCACGTCTTCACTGCCACGCTGGTTATCAACTGTCAAGTTATGTAGGTTTTACATTCAGCTCTTTTGCCCAAACTTGAAAAAAGCCTGTCACAATTCTGAAGGACGCACGGGACAACTCAAATCCTTTCTTCTTTTTATTTTACAAGGCAAGATGGTTGGCAAGATGGTTGGCAATATGGCAACATACAAGTTGATATGAGGTAGCAGTAGTAGTTGTAGAATTAAATAGCAGTAGCAGATATGACAGTTGTTGGATTTAGATAGTGTAGGATAGTGTAGAATTAGGTTGATAACCTTAAAGATAAACAAACAAACAAAATACATTCCATTATTATAAATCAAATCATTTTTTAAATTAAATCATTTTAAACCCTTTTAAATCAGTTTTTAAACATCATAATTCAAATCACAGCTTGTACTGCAAATAAATCAAAATGAAATCATGAATTCAAACACTTAATGCAACTAAAGCAAATCAAATTCGCATCAAAATATACTTAATAGTTTTTTAGAATTAACAAACTATACATTTACAATATAACTTCATGAATGATCAGCAACACTTCAAGCACCACTGTTTCCGATAATCAAATGTTTCAAAGCATGCAAGTTCACATTTAAACTTCATATATTTTAACATCAAAGCATATAAAATGAGCTTTTTTAAACTTTACATTTTAGACACAGTTCATATATCACAAAGTCTCTGTTTGCCTACCAGTTGCGTCTTCAGGGTTTGACCCAGAGCTGAGAGTTCTCCTGTGTTTGATGGTTTGAGCTGGTTTGATTTTCCTTTGTCTGACAAACATTTGTTTCTTTGCAGGTCTTCATGCAACAGGAAATTTGGGTTCTGGGTGTCTTGGGTTTTAACGCATTGGTTGACCCCTATAGGTTCGGAGTGGAGACTGGGTGACTGAATGAATGGGTGAATGAGTGAATGTGATGCTCTTTCAGTGCGCTTTTCAGGTTGACGTGACACCTCCCACTTGACCTCCTGGTTCTTGAACCCAAGGAGGTCACACCAGGTGATTACGGCGTTCATTCTTGATTTTGATTTTGTTCTTCCACAGGTAGTAAAACGATGACTCGTCTGACATCCCTATGAAGAACTGTAGCTGGGATTTTGGTTATGAATTTCTTTACCTTCTCTCTTTGATCAGGTTTCTTTATCGGAACTGGATAGCTGGGGAAAGTTCGGACATGCACATCCCTGACGATGCCCTTGTTGTCAGTGTTGGCGCTGATGACTCTGGCGAGCTTATACTGACCCCTCAAGGCGTTCTGGTCAGCCAGCCAGACGACATCTCGAACAGCGACGTTCCTGTGTGTTGTATGCCACTTAGTTCTGATGAACAGATTTGGCCCTGCTAATTGACTCCACTTCCTCCAGAACCGGTCAACCTCAGTTTGGATGGCTCTTAGTCTTTTGTAGGAGTAGCCTTCAAAGTCAAAGTTTCCCAGGTCTCCTCTGGGTCCAGTTCTTCCAAGCAGGAGGGAATTTGGGCTGATGTAGTCTACACAGTCCTCCCGGCTTTGAGTCCTGGCATCTATGGGTCTTTCATTAGCAAGGTTAGTGGCCATATAAAGAAAGGTTTGGAACTCACTCCATGTAAAGCATCCATTACCTCCCAGGTTATGTAGAGCGCGTTTCACTGTACGAACAGCTGCTTCTGCGGCTCCATTCCTATGAGGGGAATCAGCGGGGTGAAATTTCCAACTCCACTGTGTTCCATGCTTGGAGGCTTCATTTTCAACATCAGACTTTTCCAGCTGGTCCAAGAACAGGTAAAGTTCTCTGAGGGCAGGTCTGGCTCCCACAAAGTTCTTTCCAGGATCTGACCACATCTTCTTTGGATGCCCTCTAAGCGCTGTGAATCTCTTGTAGGCCAGCAGGAAACCCTCTGATGACTGGTCACTGACAACATCTGTGTGCAGAGCTCTAGACGCCATACAGCAAAAGACAATTCCCCAGACTTTCAGCCTTACTTTTTTCTTCACCTCATCCTTCACTTCATAAGGTCCAAATAAGTCCACTGTGGTGTATTCAAATGGATTGGCTGGTGTTATTCGCTCGGGGGAAGGTCACTCATAATCTGCTGACATTTCCTAGCTCTGGCTTTTCTGCATGTCACACACCTGTCAACGATCTTCTTGGCCAATTTTCGGCCTTTTACCACCCAGGCTTTCTTCCTCATCCGAAGGAGTGTTCCTGCAATCTCTTCATGATTTGCATTGTGGGCTTCTTGGGCTAGAAGAGTGGACATCCACGCATCATAAGGTAAGATTGGTACAGTGGCTTTCTCCTCATTAAAGATCTGAAATCTTCCTCCACAGACCAAAAGTCCAGTCTCTGCATCTCTGAATACAGCAAGTCTGTTGAGAGTGGTGTCTTGAAAGACTGCTTTTTCTTGAGCTGCGAGGAAGAGATCTCTTTGTGCATCTTCACACTCACTGACGGTAAGTACAGGATGTTTGGATTCGGACTTTAATTCTGTTGAAGTCTTTTCCTCCCACTTTAGCTTACTTGAGGCTCTAGCTGAGTTCTTTTTTAGCAGCATTTTCCACTTCATCACAGCTCTCCATACCCAGGCAATGACTCTGATCAACTTTGTTAAGCTGCTGAACTTTCTTTCATCAATGAGTTTTCTCACTGCGGAACCAGCTGGTGGTCTTCGGGCTTGAATCTTTGATTCTTCTCCCTCTGGACTGCTTTGCAGTGCATCACGGTCTGTCTCCTCTTTAATTATGACTGGTGAACTTGGCACATCAGCCTTGTTCTTTTTGACCTGTGACCTGGTCAGTGCTGCTGAGAAAGACTTCCTTTGGAGTCTGTCTATGCCTTCTTTGGCATGGGCTGCAACTTCTTTGGCTGACTTTTTCGGCCACTGCTCTACAGGTTGTTTTAAGAACTCCGGTCCTGTCTGCCACACAGAATTCTCCTGGAGATCTTCTGGAGCTGCGCCTCTTGTTATGATGTCTGCCACATTGAAGTCTCCGGGAATCCACCACCAGTCATCCACGGATGAAGATTTCTGGATTTCTCCAACTCTGTTGGCGAAGAAAGTCTGATATCCGTAGCTGTCTCTTTGGATTGCTCCTAACACAGTTTGACTGTCCAGCAGGTGGAGCCATTTTTCCAATGTCCATCCGACTGTGCTTTTCGATGTACTTCCTGAGGCGAACTGCGTAGACAGCACCACAGATTTCAGCTTTGACTGGTTCTCCCTTCTGATCGAGTGGTGTGAGCTTTGCTTTGGACTCAACCAGTCTGACTTCAATGCCTTGCTCGGTCTCCCATCTGAGATACACCACGGCTCCATAACTCTGGTCGCTTCCATCAGAGAATGTTATGCCCCATGGCTTTCTGATCCAGTTGGGTGGCGTGAGGCTCCTATGGAATGTGATTTGGCTCAGACATATGTACTCCTCAAACAACTGAATGGCCTCTTCCCTCAGCTTTTCAGACAATGGCATGTCCCAAGTGTCTCGGGTAGCACCGTTTCCAGCCTCTTGGAATGCTCTTCTGACTAGAATGGCACCTTTTTGCTTTGAAGGTGTGACGAGACCTACTGGGTCATACAGACTAGCTACTTGGCTTAGCAGTTGTCTTCTAGTCAGTGGGTTTGGAGTTTTCCCTCTCACCTCTTCTCTCAGGAGATTCTGTCCCACTCTCATTTTCTTCCTCCTCTTTGAGAAGTTGATTGAGGTCATTGGGTACAGTTTGTCACTCTCTACCAGATAGCCGACTCCTAGGGCTTTGTTGTCTCCTTCCCTCATTTGGTTTGGAAGAATGAGCACTCTGTCTGATGATGCTGAGGTGTTTCCTGGCACATGCTCCTGCCTCCCACTTTGACCCGACCGGACCCAAGGCTTGAGGAAGAACCCGTCTGCCTTCAGGATTTCCTCAACTCTTTTGGTGTTCTGGTCCAGCTTTTTCAGGTCATTATGGGAGGTCAGGAGATCATCGACATAAGAGTCCTCTTCTAGGATCCTTCGTTCTTCTTCCAGGTGAGTAAACATGGGTAGGCTTGCTGTTTCCCTCATGGCCAACTGTGCAATGCACCCTGCTGGTCGATCACCGATGTTGACTCTGGTGATGGCGTACTCTTCGATCTCTCCATCTTCGCTGTCTCTCCACAGAAATCTATGGAGATGCATTTCGAGTTCCTCTAGCCAAACAGAGTTATACATCTTCTTGATGTCACCGAGTGCGGCATACACACCTTTTCTGAACCGGAGTAGCACTGCCCGGATTGGGTTGAGGACGTCAGGCCCTTTCAGCAAAAGATCGTTCATGCTGAGCCCCTTGAACCTTTGGCTGCTGTTCCATACCAAACGCACAGGCGTGGTGACTGAATGTGGGTTTGGCGCCACCAAGTGGCTGACGTACCACACTGGCCCCTTCCAGTTGGCAATGGTCTCTTTGGTGAGCTTTGTGGCTGCTCTTCTTTCCACCATCTCATGGACTTGAGCACCATACGCGACCCTCCACTCTGGCTCTTTCTTGAGTTGCTTTTCTGTTCTCAGAAAAGTGGCCTCTACTGCACTTTTGTTGTTAGGAAGAGAAATTGGATCCTGAATCCATGGATATTTCGTATCCCAATGTGGTTCACTGCTGTGAGCATCAACTTTGACATAGGTGAGTCCTTTTCTGATGATTTCCAGTTCTCTTTCTTCGCTGAGTGTCATTTCTTTTCCACCGGGCTGACAGTTGCCACATCTGCATCCTCCACACTTCGGTTCACATGCTGCTCCAATACTGTCCCATTTCCACCAGTCAAGAAACTCTCTGTCGGCAACAGTGCTTTTGGTTTCAGCTTTGAACTCTTTTGCTTCAGTGAGCTCTTGATATTTCACTGCGGTGGTCCTCATGGATCGAGCGAAGTGTGCTTCAGATGTGTGCGCTGTCATATCCATGTCCTCGAAGAGATCTGGATGTGCTCCGCCAACAGTTTTTCCTAATGGGCCCTCCCATAGGACAAGGTCGCCAATCACCTTCACTCTTTGCGGAGCAAGTCTTCCTTCGCGGTGACTGATGAGCAGTTCAATGCGCTCTGGCCTATGCAGGTCTTCCAGGCTGGTTTCTGGGAAGAGCTTCTGAAGTTGCTCAGGTCTGATTGCTCTGTTCACTCTGGCAATTTCATCCAGGCCATAGCAGACTAGCTCATGAGCTTTTTCTGTACCTGTGGGTGTCTTGACCCTCACTCTCAGTTGGTACCTCTTGGTCTTGACCTTCATCGCCATTCCTCCGACGCCATGGACGACTAGAGTGATGTTTTCACTGCGCAAATTCAGTCTTCTGGCAGCTCTGTGGGTGATGTAGTTAGTGTCTGATGCCAGGTCTATGAGTGTTCCAATCTTCTCTCCTGCATTGGCAGTTACCTCTAGCAGCATTAGAATGACTGGTAGCTCTTGTAGTGCACTTGACTTCATCACTCCAGGCTTGTCAGTACAGAGTGTTTTTGCAGCAGTGTTGGTAAAAGCTCTCTTAAACTTTTCCGCCATCTCTGGGGACAGTTCAGACACAAATCTCTCCTGCTCTTCTGTAAGCTTGTGCCTACTCACGCTTGGTCTTTGTGCTCTGTCTATCTCACTCCTCTTAGAGTCTCCTCTCCGGCAGAGAAAGAAATGGTGGTCCGCAAAACTCCCTCTTCGACAGTCACGGTTCCTACAAAGGTAAGTATCTTTACATTCGCCATCATCTTCATGACATACTAGGCACCTCTTACATGCTCCCAGTTTTTCCACAGCATTCAGCTTTTCGCTGGGCTTTAGTTCTTTGAACTTTTTGCAAAAGAAAATCTTCTCTCGGTGCTTTTCGTCTCCACAGACAACACATCCCTCTTTTCTTGTTGTTCGGGTGAATGCATACTTCTTTTCAGTGAAAACAGGTCTCTTTTCAGGCTTCTCACTTACTCCAAGTTGCTCTAGCTTCTCTAGAATTTCTTCTTGGGTTTTCAGGAATCTGAGAAGGCTGTCAAAGTGATTGTCTGGTGTGACGGCATTCGCTGGGTTGACCATGAACACAAGCCAGTCTTTCTTCATGTTGTCTGGCAGCTTACTTTCTATGGATTTGATGACCAGAGGATTCTTGATGGCTCCAGTGTTCCCAAGCTCTGTGAGATCATTCAAGGCTTTTTCGACAGATTGGATCAAGTCAATTGTTTTCCTTGGCTGGTTTGACTTCAAGGCGGGAATTTTCTCCAGGTCCTCGATAATCTCCAGAGCAATTGTAGTCTTGTTTCCATATCTGATCTGAAGCACTCTGAACATGTCTTCAGCTGTGTTGTAGGTAGACAATCGCAGGTCTCTGCTAATTTTCTCATCGATGCTGTCTAGGAGCTGGATCTTTTTTGCTTCGACTGAGCCGGTTGGCTCACCCTGCCTCTGCAAACTCTCCCAGTCTTTCTTCCAGCGATGGTAATTTCTCTTAAAACCATCAAACTTTGGTAAGCTGGTGGGCTTGATTTTCAGGACTGGTTGCTGAACGGGCTGCGGAGCTTGCTGTGCGGGCCTCTCAGGAACTCTTTCTCTTCTCTCCTCATCTGCAACTCGTTGTGCTGTGACAAATTCGGCTCTTCGGGCATCTAGGTGGTTGTTGAGTGTTCTCAGACCCCTCATTCGGCCCTCTAGACTTGCTTTTTGTGCTGCTGGAACCCACATCTCCCACTCTGTGAAGCTTGCAATTGCGGCCTGGACGAGCTTCTTTGCACTATCTAATTGTAGCTCATAGCCGTCCTTGTTTACAGCAGAAACTACAATAGCTCGGACTCCTTCACAGGCTGCCTCGGCTTCTTTAATTGCAGATTTTAGCTCATCGTCTCCATATCTAGACCAGAGGTTGGACTGAACGATGTCTCTGACTTCTTCCAGTCTTGCATCACAGTCTTCTATGGTCTTCTCCAGATCTGCTTGCTGCTGCATCTCCAGTTTGGCTTCTCCACCCTCATCATCAATGTCTGCCAGCAGGCCAGTCATGTAGTCATCGTTCGTCTCACCGACACTCCTCGCATTAGAGATGAGCTTTTTGAACTCCTCTTGTAGTTCACTCTTGGTCAGGTTACCCACGGCTCTGCTCAGGAAGTTGGCATGCTTGGTAAAGGTGCTTTTGGCGATGGTCCTTTCCTGCTTCAGCTGCTTCACAGTCTTTCCAGTGGCTTCCTTTGCCATTGTTGCCAGTCAGCTTTCTTCTTCTGCGTCGACAGCTTAATGGACTTCAGGCCTTTAATCCACGTCTTCACTGCCACGCTGGTTATCAACTGTCAAGTTATGTAGGTTTTACATTCAGCTCTTTTGCCCAAACTTGAAAAAAGCCTGTCACAATTCTGAAGGACGCACGGGACAACTCAAATCCTTTCTTCTTTTTATTTTACAAGGCAAGATGGTTGGCAAGATGGTTGGCAATATGGCAACATACAAGTTGATATGAGGTAGCAGTAGTAGTTGTAGAATTAAATAGCAGTAGCAGATATGACAGTTGTTGGATTTAGATAGTGTAGGATAGTGTAGAATTAGGTTGATAACCTTAAAGATAAACAAACAAACAAAATACATTCCATTATTATAAATCAAATCATTTTTTAAATTAAATCATTTTAAACCCTTTTAAATCAGTTTTTAAACATCATAATTCAAATCACAGCTTGTACTGCAAATAAATCAAAATGAAATCATGAATTCAAACACTTAATGCAACTAAAGCAAATCAAATTCGCATCAAAATATACTTAATAGTTTTTTAGAATTAACAAACTATACATTTACAATATAACTTCATGAATGATCAGC
>JAODXP020000016.1:330873-335873 GCA_027497455.2 Sardinella longiceps | reverse complement strand
GCCACTGTTGGTTTCTGTGTGTGTGTGTGTGTGTTGTCTGTGTGTGTGTGTGTGTGTGAGACCTCTGTTGGCGATCTCCTGCGCGGCTGCTTTTCCGATGCCACTGTTGGCTCCTGTGACGACAAACGAGCGTCCAGCCAGATTCACCTCCAGATCCGATGCATTGAAGTGTTTAGCTGCTGCCTCATAGCCACTCCTACACACACACACACACACACACACACACACACACACAAAACAGTCAGTGATTCAAGGCTCAGGACACACAAGTGTAACATGGGGCGAATACGACAGAAAAGAACTCATGAAAACAAAATTGACTTTGCATCACCACATAGAACTGACTGGAACAGATCACACTAACCCACTTGAGGCATGCTGGATGCTAACTAGTGTCCAGTGTTATCATCTTATCATGCTAATATGTTAATAATAAGTTGCTAATAAGTTAATTATAAAACTTGATGCAGTTACTTTGCTTGGGAGAAGAGACAGTCACATCGGCAAAACTTAATTGTGTTTATCAAGTCAGGCTTTCAACTTGAATTCATCAGTGCCTCCAACACATCACTATAACAAACATAAACATAATAAATAGCGACCTCTGCCGGCGATGTGCAGTAACGCTATTTCAACTCGAGATAAATGAAACAGCGTTAGATTAGGCAAAGTGCCTCTGGATTAGGCCAAATGCATTTGATATATTATATGTTATTCTTTAGTAACATTCGTTATATTGTGTCATACCAGCCAGAAAATAAAACCGTTGTCTCGTTCTGCCAAAAAAAATCATGATGGTCAACGATCGTACTGTCCTGATAGGTTAAATGAAGCGATTCAATCAGGTGACATGCATTTCAATCAGCGGCAGCAGAATACGGAGGTCGTAGATCTAAGTTATAATAAAACGGCATGGTCTGAAATGCCGTTAAAGCCATAAAGGGATTAGTGTTAAAACATTAGTGGTCTGCTGGTTGGTGTAGTGGTCACATCGATACCTTAGTTAGTTATGAGCCGCTTACGAGACTATTCTAAGTTACTACTGTGTAGCTTGTTTTTACTAAAACACGGCACTTACTTTGTGTACTCCTGAAGTCCTTTGACAAACCACACGGCGTTTCTGTAGATTGACATGATTCTCGGTTTATCGGTAGACACATGCAGGCATTCCGTTCACAGAGTCTGTCTGAATGAAGACTCAAATCAGATGACTGCTTTAAACGCGGCGGCACACCCCGTGTGTTTTGTAAGGATGACTGGTTGAATAACTGCTTGCATGTGGGAGTTCAATGCTGCTCTGTGTGTGTGTGGCTGGCTTGTTAGCTGTTAGCTGTGGGTAGCTAATGTGCTAACTAGCAAAGGTTAGCTCGCTTATGGGTCGCTCCATGCATGCTACACGTTAGCTCTGGTTAGCCCCCGTGAATGCTCCACATTTCGGTCTGGTACCTGTTGTGAAAGATGTCATTTGCCTCGTTTTAAATCGTCTATATTATATAATCTATACATGAGGAATGTTGTTATAAAATAACTATTGTATTGTCTTTGTAAACACATTGGGCGGCGCTGTTTTACTGGTTGTCAGGATGGCCGAGTGGTCTAAGGCGCCAGACTCAAGGTTAGCTAAGTGGCCTTCCATAGTAATGGGTCTTCTGGTCTCCGAATGGAGGCGTGGGTTCAAATCCCACTTCTGACACATCTTTTATCAAATCGCAAAATTATGTATCGTTGCTATTTGTACTATCGACAAGAGAAGATGATACTTTATTCACCCGCTCAAATACTCTGTAGTTGCTCATCGTGGTGACATAGATAAGCTAATGGTGGCAGAGAGAGACCCAATTTGACCCAACCGGAATTTGAACTCTTGGGCTGTAAAATAAGATAAGGGAATAGTGAGCTGTTGTGTTGCCTACCTAGTGCGTGTAGCCGAGAAACTGGCTATAATCTGTGTCCAAACCTGTCCTAGAGAAAACATTAGCCAACAATCGTAGCACCGACCTATCTCGCTAGCCTAGCATTTGGCCATAACCAATTCAACGAGAGGAATGGGAGATTATAAAACGCAGAGTTCTGCATTTAGCCTAACTTTAGTGTTAGTCTTCAGCAAAACGCGTTAATAAACTGTTGTAGGCTATAATTCAAGAATCGTGTTTACGTGTTTACAAAAGGATATGAGACCTATTTCCTCTCTCTGTTTTCATGTGTCAGGATGGCCGAGCGGTCTAAGGCGCCAGACTCAAGGTGATGAGCCTTCCATACAAATGGGTGTTCTGGTCTCCGAATGGAGGCGTGGGTTCGAATCCCACTTCTGACATGACTTTTTCGTAGTTCTGTGTTCTGTATATTATTTTCATGCTGGTTAGAACAGAGAACCCATTCACAGATTAATTTTGTGTACCCCCTAGAACCCATCCAAGTACCCCCATGGGTACTTGTACCCCAGTTTGACAGCCACTGATCTAATCTAATAGCCTACATATAAAGTCAAACCTTCGTTTCCCTGTGAAAAGTGGTTCATGCAAAATACTCCATTTATATTGTAGGCCCCATACTGTAGTCATAATTATTCCTCCCCTAGAATACTGTCGGACTATGACCTCACCATCATCCCCTACACATCACATTCCTCAAGACGATGGTCTGTATGGTGTTCACTATGTTGACACAAATATCACAAAATATTAATTCTAGCAGGTTTCATTGTCGTTTTTGTCCAAACCCATTGACTGGGAAGTACCCTATATGTATAATTAGCCTATAGTAGCCTATATGTATAATTAGCCTATAGTACCCTATGTGTATAATTAGCCTATAGTACCCTATATGTATAATTAGCCTATAGTACCCTATATGTATAATTAGCCTATAGTAGCCTATGTGTATAATTAGCCTATAGTAGCCTATGTGTATAATTAGCCTATAGTACCCTATGTGTATAATTAGCCTATAGTAGCCTATGTGTATAATTAGCCTATAGTAGCCTATGTGTATAATTAGCCTATAGTAGCCCTATGTGTATAATTAGCCTATAGTAGCCTATGTGTATAATTAGCTTATACTATATGTTAATTGCCTATGTAGTGTATAATTAGCCTATAGTAGCCTATGTGTATAATTAGCCTATAGTAGCCTATGTGTATAATTAGCCTATAGTAGCCTATGTGTATAATTAGCCTATAGTAGCCTATGTGTATAATTAGCCTATAGTACCCTATATGTATAATTAGCCTATAGTAGCCTATGTGTATAATTAGCCTATAGTAGCCTATGTGTATAATTAGCCTATTTCTGTAGCCTAATGTAGCTATAGTTACCCTATATGTATAATTAGCCTATGTGTATGATGTAGCCTATAGTACCCTATATGTATAATTAGCCTATAGTAGCCTATGTGTATAATTAGCCTATAGTAGCCTATGTGTATAATTAGCCTATAGTAGCCTATGTGTATAATTAGCCTATAGTAGTTTATACTACCTATAGTAAAGCTTCATATGGACAGTATCTGTAGTAGCCTATATGTATAATAAGCCTATATATCTATGTGTATCAGTAGCCTATAGTAATGCCTATATGTAATTGTTTATATAGCCTATATGTAGTAATTAGCCTATAGTAGCCTATGTGTATAATTAGCCGTGTATAGTAGCCTATGTATAAAAAGGCCTATAGTAGCCTATGTGTATAATTAGCCTATAGTAGCCTATATGTATAATTAGCCTATAGTAGCCTATATATGTGTATCAGTAGTCATAGTAGCCTATGCGTATAATTAAATTCTCTATAGTGTACTTATGTGTATCAGTAGCCTATAAGTAGCCTCATGTGTAATTGCCTCATAGTAGCCTACATATGTGTATAATTAGCCTATAGTAGCCTATGTGTATCAAGTACTTCTATAGTAGCTCATATGTATAATTACCCATAGTAGCCTATGTGTTAATTAGCTCATATGCGTATAATTACCTATAGTACCCTATATGTATATAATTAGCCTATAAGAGTTTTATGTGTATAATTAGCCTATAGTAGCCTATATGTATAATTAAATTTATAGTAGCCTATGTGTATAATTACCTATAGTAGCTCTCATGTATAATTAGCCTATAGTACCCTCTACGTATAATTAGCCTATAGTACCCTATGTATAATTAGCCTATAGTACCCTATATGTATAATTAAATTTATAGTACCCTATGTGTAGGTATAATTAGCCTATAGTACCCTATATGTATAATTAAATTTACAAGAGGCCTATGCGTATAATTAGCCTAAGTTAGCCTATATGTATAATTAGCCTATATATTTAAGTTTATAATTAGCCTATGTTCTTATATGTATAATTACCTATAGTAGCCTATGTGTATAATTAGCCTATAAAAGTACTCATGCGTATAATTAGCCTATAGTAGCCTATGTGTATATCACTCTATAGTAGCCTATATGTATAATTAGCCTATAGTAAAATTATATGTATAATTAGCCTATAGTAGCCTATGTGTATAATTAGCCTATATGTGTATAATTAGCCTATACAAGTACCCTATATGTATAATTAGCCTATATGAGTCTATGTGTATAATTAGCCTATAGTAAACCTACGTGTATAATTAGCCTATAGTAGCCTATGTGTATAATTAAATATAGTAAATTTCTTATGTGTATAATTAGCCTATAGTAGCCTATGTGTGTATAATTATATAGCCTATGTGTATAATTAAATTTTATAGTAGCCTATGTGTATAATTAGCCTATAGAATATGCGTATAATTACCTATAGTAGCCTATATGTATCAGTAGCCTATATGAAATTTATATGTATAATTACCTATAGTAAAATTTCATGTGTATCAGTACCTATAGTAGCCTATGTGTATAAGTAGCCTATAGTACCCTATGTGTATCAGTAGCCTATAGTAGCCTATGTGTATAATTAGCCTATAGTAGCCTATGTGTATCAGTAGCCTATAGTAGCCTATGTGTATAATTAGCCTATAGTA
>JAODXP020000016.1:323833-326333 GCA_027497455.2 Sardinella longiceps | reverse complement strand
TGTGTGTGTGTGTGTGTGTGTGCGCGCGCGTTCCAATAGGGATTCCTGTATTGCTTTCCACAGTATGGTATCTTTGCACATGTGTGTTTGTGTGTGTGTGTGTGTGTGTGTGTGTGTGTGTGTGTGTGTGTGTGTGTGTAGCTCCAAAACAGATTCCAGCACTACTTTCCACAGTTTTGTATCTGCACGTGTGTGTGTGTGTGTGTGTGTGTGTGTGTGTCGCTCCAATACCGATTCCAGCACTACTTTCCACAGTTTTGTATCTCTGCGTAAACCTGTGTGTAAAATTTCTTGTTTTTGTAAAGTTTATAAGAGACGCCTGTAAAGTTTCTAAAATTTCTGTGTGTAAAGTTTATACGTCTGTAAAGTTTTTATTCTCTTTGTATGCAACCAGTGTTAACTGTGTGTGTGTGTGTGTGTGTGTGTGTGTGTGTGTGTGTGTGTGTGTGTGTGTGTGTGAGTGTGTGTGTGTGTGTGAGTGTGTGTGACAAGTGTAAAGTCTATAAAGCTCACTGTTAAAGCCATGAGGAGAGATGTGTGTGTGTGTGTGTGTAAAGTCTTTGCTACCCTGTAAAGTCTATAAAGTTCCTAATATATCTCACCTGATGCCAAAAATTCACAATGAGTGTGTAAGTTTTTTTTTGTGTGTGTTTGTGTGTGTTTAGTGGAGGTAGCAATAATTAATCATTTATTTGATTTGGTGCAGTTCTGTCTCTCCCTCTGCAGTGTGTGTGTGTGTGTGCACGTGTGCTAAAGAGGTGCTCCGGAGTGAATTCAAGCATAGCCCTGTTGAAAGAGCCTTCCAAATGCAAAAGTTAGCGAGTGGAACAAAATAATTTGGAACAGCATAGACCAAACGCAGAAGCGAACAAGCACTTTACACTGAATCAATAGATCCTCGTTTGCACCAGCAAAAAAATATGAAATTTAGATTTTTCAAATTCAGAAGCTTATTTGGTTCCTTGTGATAACAAATGACAGGTAAACTTTCTTTACACGACATTCAAGGTTTTACAAATCTATATAGATAAATAGATAGATAGATATGCATTTTTTATTTTATTTATTTATTTATTTATTTTTATATTATTTATTTATTTATTTTGCATATGTAAACTTGAAGATTTGAACGTTGAAATGTTTTTAGGATAGAATCTCTGCAGACCTTTCTAAATGAGGCCTTTCTAACAGACACAACGGAGCCGTTGGAACGGACGGACCCACAATGCATTTCACTAAAGCTCCATGCAGTCCAGGAGATCCGTTGATGGACGAGTAGAGTCTGAAACAGAAGTGACTGCTAGCTGTCTGTCATGGGTGGCCCAGTGGGAGAGAGCTGGGCTGTGTATCTCAAGGTTGAGGGTTCAAGACTCACTTCAAAACTGCCTAAATGGAGAGGTTGTGTTTTGTTGGGACAATGTAATGTGTCTCACTAATAACTTGGAGACATCTACTGTACCTTTGACATGGTAGAGCCAACTAGGCTTGATACAGAAAACCTCCCCAACTAGACTTGATACAGCAAACCTCCCCAACTAGACTTGATACAGCCAGTCTCCCCAACTAGACTTGATACAGCAAACCTCCCCAACTAGACTTGATACAGCCAGTCTCCTCAACTAGACTTGATACAGCCAGTCTCCTCAACTAGACTTGATACAGCCAGTCTCCCCAACTACCAGGTGGCTCAGTGGAAGAGTGCTGGTGTGCAGGTGTGAGTATAAGTGCTGCCTTGAAGAATGTGGGTTCAAATCCAGAGAAAGACTAATTGTGTGAGTGAGATATTGAGTGATGTGTGGGAAAACTGGGTAGTTGTTGGGAATAATTGACATTAAGAGTGCCTGAGCCAATGAGTTGCAGAGTTTGACCACCTCAAAAAGTTTATAATCCCCTGCATCTATCCTGGATTTCTCCGGGGGCCAAGTAAGCCCCCCATGTCTTTCTCCTCCAAGCTCCATCTTCTGCTCTTCTCCTCCTGGGATTCACCACTGGCTTCTTCCATCCCTCTGTCCATGGAGCTCCACCACAGGTCCTCAGTCAGCAGGCAGAGCTGGGATTGAACCAGCAACCTTGGGGACGGGGATCTCTGATGCTACCGCTGCACCACTGGCTCCTCCAGGCTTTCACACAAGTCCTTGTCCCTCTTCACACAAGTCCTCTGGTGGAGACTACCCATAATGCCAGTATATGAGGTTAAAGGGTTTCTTCGCTACCATAATGCCAGTATATGAAGTTAAAGGGTTTCTTCGCAACCATAATGCCAGTATATGAGAGGTTAAAGGGTTTCTTCACTACCATAATGCCAGCATACAGTATATGAAGTTAAAGGGTTTCTTCACTACCATAATGCCAGTATATGAGAGGTTAAAGGGTTTCTTCGTTACCATAATGCCAGTATGTGAGAGGTTAAAGGGTTTCTTCGCTACCATAATGCCAGCATACAGTATGAGAGGTTAAAGGGTTTCTTCACTACCCACATACTCCCTCTGCTGGCTACGTG
>JAODXP020000016.1:303757-308757 GCA_027497455.2 Sardinella longiceps | reverse complement strand
ACTAGACTTGATACAGCCAGTCTCCCCAAGTAAACCTGATACAGCCAGACTCCCCAACTAGACTTGATACAGAAAACCTCCCCAACTAGACTTGATACAGCCAGACTCCCCAACTAGACTTGATACAGAAAACCTCCCCAACTAGACTTGATACAGCCAGTCTCCCCAACTAGACTTGATACAGAAAACCTCCCCAACTAGACTTGATACAGCCAGTCTCCCCAACTAGACTTGATACAGAAAACCTCCCCAACTAGACTTGATACAGCCAGTCTCCCCAACTAGACTTGATACAGAAAACCTCCCCAACTAGACTTGATACAGCCTGTCTCCTCAACTACCAGGTGGCTCAGTGGAATAGTGCTGGTGTACAGGTGAGAGTGTAAGTGCTGCCTTGAAGAATGTGGGTTCAAATCCAGAGAAAGACTGATTGTGTGAGTGAGATACTGAGTGATGTGTGGAGGAGGATGGTTGGGAAAACTGGATAGTTGTTGGGAATAAGGTGAAAGATTGGCAGGCAACAAGTTGCAGAATTGGCCCAGGCACTGTAAAATGGCATCTCTCAGAGTTTGACCACCTCAAAATGTTTATAATCCCCTGCATGTATCCTGGATTTCTCCGGGGGCCCAGTAAGCCCCCCCATGTCTCTCTCCTCCAAGCTCCATCTTCTGCTCCTCTCCTCCTGGGATTCACCATTGGCTTCTTCCATCCCTCTGAGTCCATGGAGCTCCACCACAGGTCCTCAGTCAGCAGGCAGAGCTGGGATTGAACCAGCAACCTTGGGGACGGGGATCTCTGATGCTACCGCTGCACCACTGGCTCCTCCAAGCTTTCACACAAGTCCTTGTCCCTGTTCACACAAGTCCTCTGGTGGAGACTACCCATAATGCCAGTACATGAGGTTAAAGAGTTTCTTCGCTACCATAATGCCAGAGCCCGTTTACGGCGAGCCATGGCACTCCTATTAACGCCATTCAACCTGTAATTCCAATTGCAAATCCGCTAGGGGCGATCGCGAGTCAGTGGAAACTGAGTGGAAAATCAATGGGCACCTATGAGGTACAGGGCTAAATGTATAATTTTCACATATTTAGGGGCAACATATCACAGATTGCATTTTATTTTAAGCAACTTTGACATGGATTTCAATCAAAATGAAATATATTTAATACATATGACCATTACGTTTTTCATCTGTGAGCAGTTTTTCCCCCTGACTCACTAGCATTCTGCTACTCTATTCTGGTGAATGGCCATAGGGAAAGACTTGCTGTGTCACATGACAGACACTTTGGAAAGGATTTTACAAATGAACAAAAAATGCTAAAAACATTATGTGTGGACTGAGAATTAAGTCAAATTACTCTGAACCGCATGCATGAATGCATTTATTCAAGAACAAATTGTATCTAAAGAAAAGCAGCATTTGATGGTGCAGCTGCATAGAACCCAATTCATTCTTCACTGACTCGCGCGCGCCATCTAGGCGCAATACCACCGGAGTGCTAATTCTCCCCTATTAAAAGTTCTCTGATAATGCCAATATGTGAGAGGTTAAAGGGTTTCTTCACTACCATAATGCCAGTATATGAGGTTAAAGGGTTTCTTCACTACCATAATGCCAGCATACAGTATATGAAGTTAAAGGGTTTCTTCACTACCATAATGCCAGTATATGAGAGGTTAAAGGGTTTCTTCACTACCCACATACTCCCTCTGCTGGCTACGTGATAGAACAGCACTGTGGTGAATGACTGGTGTTTTAGCTGGTTAGCAACTATCCTTTTGGGAAACAGACCCCTGATTAGAGACACATGCATTTTTCTTTCCAAAATATCACATTTACACACATGCTGGACAAGATTACACCTGTGTATTTATCTATAAATGACAGTTCTTCATGCAGCCACTATTGCCAGACTGGGCATATAGATAAATATAGGGCCTATAGGCCTATACTGTAGAAGTCTAGCAAACAGCCTACACTTATGTGTTCTCCAGAGTCTAATGTTGTTAATGTGATTTTGTGATAAAATCATTTTGCACTGATATCAGTAATTCATACGTTCTGTCTTGGAAATAAAGTTTTAAATGCATGACTTTTGGGCTTCCTCTGATACCAAAACTAATTGCCTCATATCAACCTACGGCTATCTGTAAGTTAGGGAAAAAAAGGTCAGATTTTGGACGTATTAAAATGAGAATATATTTGGGTGTGACGTTTAAATTACGCTGGTTTTTGCCACCATTTACCAAAGCAGGTTCTTTCTTTACGCTGATATTTGGGCAAATACTCACATAAATCAACACATAATTCTCACGTGAACGTTGTTGTAAGATCTCTGTGTTCAAACCTGCGCTGGTTTCCACATTCATTTGATAAATGAGGGCCAGTGCCATCAATTTTCCCATGTTTGAGCCTATGGAGATGCCCTGTAACAGAGTGTCTAATTGCACCGAGGCATTTTCTACAGGTGAGTCCAGGGTTATTCTGGGAGATGGTTTGCCAACACTTTTTAACCTCTTGCCTTTAAATCTTAGGGAAAAGGAAAAGTCACGTTAAGTTGAGGTCACACACACACACAAACACACACACACACTCTCTCGCTATCTCTCTCTCTCACACACACGCACACACTCTCTCGCGCTCTCTCTCCTACACACACACACACACACACACACACATAGACACAGACAGACGAGATTGTGATTGAAGTGGAGCTGATTTTTATTGGACCAAATAAGCACACACATGATTGGCTGGTTCCAAACACAGATGACATCATCTTAACCCCACCCACACAACAGAAGTGCTTTGCACACGCCCACTCCCTCCGCCAGACAGCCCACGTGATTGGACAAAGAGCTGTCAATCAGACAGGAGGGCTACTCAATGTGGGACTTGATTGGCCATAATGTCTTCTGGAAGGCACACAGGCAGGAGCAAGATTGTGTGTGTGTGTGTGTGTGTTTACGCATTGAGGTACTTGGCGTGGTGCTTGATGTGATCGTTGATGAATGAGAACATGAAAAAGTAGCTGTGGTCATAGCCCTACGGAGAGACACACACACACACACACACACACATTAAATACACACAAACACACACACACACACACATTAAATACACACAAACACACACACACACACACACACACTTTATAAGCTTTTAACATCATACAATATGTTCATAGCCCTACAGGCACACACACACACACACACACACAGGTGTACCTGCACGGAGATGCTTTTCTGGGAGCACACAAACACACACACACACACGTACCTGTTGCACTCTGAAGACCATAGGTATATTTTTCTGAGACCACACACACACACACACACACACACACACACACACACACACACACACACACACACACACAGGTGTACCTGCTGAAGCCTAAAGACCACGGGGATGTTCTTCTGTGAGCAGGCGGCGATGAGGTTGTCAGGGAGCAGCTGGCTGGCGGACAGGAACTGGTCATCACGGCCCTGATCAATCAGGATGTCCAGAGGAGGGCCAGAGTAGGACGCAGCCAATACCGTCGCATCGTACGCCTGACGGACACACACACACACACACACACACACACACACACACACACACACACACACACACACACACACACGCATCAGACAGGGTTCCCACTCCAGATCAGATTTAAAATTCCCTGATTTTTCCATGACTTTCCCAAACACAGTCACACAGTCTCACTCTCTCTCTCTCTCTCTCTCTCTCTCTCTCTCTCTCTCTCTCTCTCTCCCTCCCTCACACACACACACACACAGACATACACAGATACACACATGCTCTCTCTCTCACACACACACAGACACACACACACACACACTTACCTCCCAGGTGGTCTTGTCATCTCCCAGGTATCCGCTGAAGGCCTTCTGTCCCCAGGCACACTGCATTGGGTTACAGATGGGCGCAAACGCAGACACCGCCTGGGGATGTATGTTTACATGTTTACATGTTTATGTGTTTACAAACAACACTAGAGATGGGCGCAAACGCAGACACCGCCTGAGGATGTATGTTTACATGTTTATCTGTTTATGTGTTTACAATCCCACAGATGGACGCAAACGCAGACACCGCCTGGGGACAGATAGGTATGTTTACATGTTTACATGTTTATCTGTTTACAAACAACACTAGAGAAGGGCGCAAACGCAGACACCGCCTGGGGATGTATGTTTACATGTTTACATGTTTATGTGTTTATGTGTTTACATGTTTATAATCCCACAGATGGACGCAAACGCAGACACCGCCTGGGACATGTTTATATGTTTATGTGTTTACATGTTTGTGTGTTTATTAGGTCTGTGTTTCAGAAATAATACACTGACACACACACAGACACACACTGACACACAGAATAAGGCACGCACAAACACAGACAGAGATACACACACACAAACAGACACACACACACAGACAGACAGACAGACAGACACACACACATACACAGACAAACAAACAAACACACACACACACACACAGAGATCACCTGCCTTGTATTTGCCAGGGTTCTTGAGTGCGCAGATGAGAGCTCCATGGCCGCCCATAGAGTGACCAGATACGGACATACGCTCACCGTCCACCGGGAAATTACTATTCACCAGCCTGGGCAGCTACACACACACACACACACACAGGGAGAGTGTTACACACACACATACGGACATGCGCTCACCGTCCACCGGGAAATTACTATTCACCAGCCTGGGCAGCTACACACACACACACACACACACACACACACACACACACACACACACACACACATCTCTTCAGTGATGTACATGCGGAGTACATGCGGTAGTTCGTCACACACACACACACACACCTCCTCAGTGATATAAGAGTACATGCGGTAGTTCGTCACACACACACACACACACACAAACACACACACACACACACACACACTCACACACACACACACTCACACACACACACACCTCCTCAGTGATATAAGAGT
>JAODXP020000016.1:291917-301157 GCA_027497455.2 Sardinella longiceps | reverse complement strand
AGCTTCTCAAGGACAATTGCCTCAGACACTTTTGTGAAAGTGAAATCCCCAGGCTGAACCCCTATCTGAGAGTAATAGTTTTGCACATAACTTTCCCCATAATGACCAGTCTGGACAGGTAACTTCCCCACTAGATCTTGTGCCACAGATGAAAAATAATCATTAAAGCCAGCAGCTACTATTTTCTTATCGGAAGTAACAGTTTTACCAAGTTCTAAGGTGATGTTGGAATTCTTTGTTTTCATCTGTTTACTATAACCAAGCTGCTTTAGGGACTTCCATAGCTTTCTTGAGTCATTTCTATATTCCTTGATTTTTTCATTAAAGTAAACCTTTTTAGTGTTAGTTACTAATCTGTTAACTTCATTTCTTGCCTTTTTAAACACTGCCCAACTTTGTTCATCCCTCTTAGTTTTGAAATGATTAAACTTCTTATTTCTATCCCGAATGGCCTCGAGAATGTCATCATTTACCCAGGGCTCTGACCTCTGTTTTATCCTAATTTCTTTGAATGGAGCCACTTTATCAACTACCTCTAGAAACATATGTTTAAAAATACACCATGATTCATTCACATCTTCACAATTAAGTACAGAGGACCAGTCCTTTTGTTTTAAGCTTTCATTGAAAGTCTCCTTATTGTAAGCTTTCATTGACCTTGCTTTAACAGAAGAATGACAATTAAAAACAACTTTCTTGGTTTTTCTTGTACAGAAAATGATAGAATGGTCACTCAGACCATAATTAATAACCCCACTTTGCGATATTTTAGACTTATCTGATACTAACACCAAGTCAATTGTAGTTTGTGTGCTGGAACATACCCGTGTGGGTTCCTTTATCAGCTGATCTAAACTAAAAGAACGACACACATTCATCAAAGCTTTGTACCCAGGCATATCACGTTTTTGCATGTCAGTATTAAAGTCCCCCATTAAAATAACTTCAGTTTTCATCAAGTCCATTCGTTTTGTACAATGTTCTTCTAAAAGTTCATAAAATTGGGATTGATCAGGCGGCCTATAGCAAGCACAGATCAGAAAGGGTTTGCTCATCGGAAGCAAAATATCCAACCAGACCGCTTCAATCAGATCACTGTGCAAGTCCGTCCTGTGATTGAAACCAATGTCCGCTCTCACGTAAATGCACACGCCTCCCCCTTTGCGGTTTCTGTCCCTCCTGACAATCAAATAATTCTCCACTTCAATTTCAGCATCCTTAACGGAATCGTCAAGCCATGTTTCAGTAAAACAAAAAATTCCAACCTTTTTGCTTTTGCTGAGGTGCCGAATCTCGGTGATTTTCGGCAGAAGGCTTCTGACGTTGAGGTGCAACAGGTGTAATCCACGCATAGCCAGGAAGGAATCTAGATTCGGCCTCTCACACCCAATGCCCCCTCGGTTCTCAGGAGAGTGAGGCCTCACCGCAGCTACGGGGTGGTGAAGATTCAAGCTGGCCTCCTCCACGTCCTGTTGTAACTCGCCTCCCACCATCGAATCTCCGCGACTTTCAGCGACTCCTTGTCCGCGTCTCTCGCCACCTCCATGTCCATGGTCATTTCCATTTCCTCCCGCGACTGGTATAGCTTGCTCTCCGACATTTGGGCGACTCATACACAACACCTCATCTGCCGAGGTCCTTTTAGATGGTGTATTTCTCTGCATCGGACCTGGGCATTGGTGTATATCGCCAGAAAGTAACAGGCAGATGCAGATGATCAGATCTCCGCCGTTTACTTGCCGTTTGTTGTTTTTCTTGTCATTGCGCTTGGCTGGATACCAGCATGGGTAGACGAATGAGTCCATGAGTATTTTCTTGCCAAATCCCAGATGTTTGTTAAAAATACAATTGTTTGGGTTCCCCTGGAAAGGTTGTAACTGCCCAGCGGACCCAATTTCAGGTCCGGTGTCTAAAAACAGTTTTATAAACGTGAATGTTAAAAGCACCACACGCACACCAAACACACCGTGCGCCATCTTGCACCTGCCCTGCTAGGGTACTTCTTAACTCTAGGCTAGATTCCTATACTTTAGTTGTTCCATTTCATCGTTCATTGGCGTTAAACAACAGGGTTTTTGGTTGAAATGTTCAGGACTTCTAATTTTTATTTCAACATTAAACTTGCTCCTGTTTTTCCTACAACCCAGATGACTGACCGACTGGACGACCCCATCAGACCTCCAAACCCACCCCAGTCATGAGCGAACTGGACCGGACCGGACCACCACGCCAGACACAGGCTGCTAGGATAGGGTGGGGGTTGGTTAGGAGTCATTAGGAAATATTGGGACATTAAGTACTGTATTATGCTGGGAACAGACCTTATGATTTTCTCAGTCTTTTAAACATGTTAGGCAATTATCAAGTGACCTTTCTATACAGTTGTTTGATAAAGGCTTTTTTTATTATTTGTGATACTGTGTATTTTCTTGAACATGTGCCTTTTTTATTTGGACTATGGTGTTAAGTATTTAGATCATATACCGGTAGACTTTTTTTGCATTGGAATATTGTTTTTTTTCTGATTGCATGTGTCCCTCACCATCATTGGCTTGTAAGATCTTGCATGTCTGTGTGTGCAGGGGTCTTTTCAACGGCATTACGTTTTGCACCGGTGTGTGACGTTAGGTTCCACACAGGTGCACAACATGCTTCTGAGGTAGTTCACTCTCGTTTGATGGGTGTGTCAGAGGTATTCACCAATCAGCATGTAGGTGTATTAGACCCACTGAGATTTAAAGCGCTAGTGGTAAATATAACACAAATTCATGTTGTGTTGCATTGTCCTCTGATGACTGAAAAGCAGTGGCAATATTATAATTGTGTAGTATTCCTAACAATGATGCATTTAAACTACTGAGGTTGTTGTCCAGTTCAGCCATTTCCTTGACTAACACTGAGATCAGAATGATCCTCCTGGCCCCATAAGGTCCTTATTGAATACACCCCTGATCTTTCTCTGATGATGTAGACTCCCAATTACCCATGATGCCTTATTAAAGTGCTCTACATACCCAACTGATTGCTTGTGCATGTCTGTGTGTGTGTGTGTGTGTGTGTGTGTGTGTGCCACACGCCTAACCCACACCAGTGCATTAAATCTTTCTTTGAGGTTGTCCAGATTCCCACTTCTCCCACTTGGGAGAGGATTGTGTGTTTTGCCCACAGAAATGATGTCATGATGTGGCCAAGTGTGTCTGTGGCATCATTTATTGATTTACAACATGAGAAACATACACACTTATATACAGACACATACACACACACACACTCACACATCAGTCGCTGCCGCTAGATAAGTTTGTACTTATAACTGGCCGGCCACACACACATGAATCGGTGCTCATGGCTTCACACACACACACACACACACACACAGTAGTCTGAGTCGCTGCTGCTGCTGGATGAGTCGGTGCTCATGGCCACACACACACACACACACACACACGTCTGAGTCGCTGCTGCTGCTCGATGAGTCGGTGCTCATGGCTTCACACACACACACACACACACACTAGTCTGAGTCGCTGCTGCTGCTGGATGAGTCGGTGCTCATGGCTTCACTCACACACACACACACACACACACACACACACACACACACACACACTAGTCTGAGTCGCTGCTGCTGCTGGATGAGTCGGTGCTCATGGCTTCCACGTCGTCCTCGTTCTCCTTGTTGTGTCCGGGCCCAAACTCGTTGCCATGGTGAGGAGGCAGCATTCCCATCGACACGTCTGTGGACTGCCACGGGTACTGGGGGGTCAGGATGTCTGGGGGCGCGCACACACACACTTTGATTATTTATTTGGAATGACATAGTGACTCATATTATAACCACACAGCATCCAAATAAGTCACAAAGAGCCTATTTTGGTTTTACTGTACAAAACAACGTTCAAGTAAACGATGACTAAATAACAGGAATAAATAACTAACTCTGAGCACTTTGGAAACCAAAGTGCCCTTGCACACACCCGCTCACACACACACACAGACACCTCAGTCCCCCCCCCCACACACACACACACACACACACACACACACACACCTGGAAGTCTGCCGGCTGCTAGTGCGTCTCCTGGTAAGTGTCCGTTAACCCCATTGGTCGGCAGGTTGCTCATGTGACCCAACATTCCGCTGCGCATCTCCAGATCCGTAGGGTACGGCCTCCGAGGGTCGCCTGCGTACCACACACACACACACACACACACACACAGTTTGTCAGCACAGAAGGCTTGAGAAAACAGTTGAAGGGGGTAATTTAAAGGAGAGGTTCGTGTGATAAGGAGCCAAAGTATATTGTAGTATCATAAATAGTTTCATAAATAGTATCATAAATAGTATCATAAATAGTTTCATAAATAGTATCATAAATAGTTTCATAAATAGTACTGTATCATAAATAGTTTCATAAATAGTATCATAAATAGTATCATAAATAGTTTCATAAATAGTTTCATAAATAGTATCATAAATAGTTTCATAAATAGTATCATAAATAGTTTCATAAATAGTTTCATAAATAGTTTCATAAATAGTTTCATAAATAGTTTCATAAATAGTTGGAACATTTGAAGGGAGCAGAATTTTGACACGTTCTTGCAGGCTGGAGAAAATCACTTGCTAATTGTAGCTTCCAGGGGCACCCAGCTAGCTGTTAGAGGCTGTTTTTTTGTGTGTAAATCACCGCTTTAAACCATAGAAAGGCTCAAAATAGCCTCATGTTTTATTTAGCCTCTAGTATAATGACAGTTCAAACATTTAAACCATTGAAAATGTAGTAACTGTACAGATTACCCCGTGGCTGGGTGCCACTGGAGGCTACAACTGCCTTTCTGCGGACAGCACAAACGTGTCAATATTCTGCTCCTTCTGGGTATTTAGTGTGTGTGTGTGTGTGTGTGTGTGTGTGTGTGTGTGTGTGTGTGTGTGTGTGCCTGGTACCCAGTTGAGTTGAGCAGAGCACAGACGGCGTTGCTGGCACTGTGTGTGTGCTGTGTGTGTGTGTGTGTACCTGGTACCCAGTTGAGAGGAGCACAGACGGCGTTGCTGGCGCTGTGTGTGTGCTGCGTGTGTGTGTGTGTGTGTGTGTGTGTGTTTGTGTGCTGTGTGTGTACCTGGTACCCAGTTGAGTGGAGCACAGACGGCGTTGCTGGCGCTGATTCTGTGGGCGTACTTGATGATCTCCTCAGACGAGATGCTCCCTGTAGGACGGACACACACACACACACACACACACACACACACACACACACACATGTATGATTTACAGTACACACACACTACACAAAGACAAAAGTTATAGAAGCCATTGTGGATTAGAGCTCTGAGTGTAATAAAAAAGTGCAGAGCAAAGGCTACGTGTATTAGCCACATATTAAGTGTATTAGCCACATATTAAGTGTATTAGCCACATATTAAGTGTATTAGCCACATATTACGTGTATTAGCCACATATTACGTGTATTAGCCACATATTAAGTGTATTAGCCACATATTAAGACTGTTCAGCAGCATCCCCAGTCCCTTGTTTCAAATAGCAACTCACAAAACAAAGCAAAGGCTACGTGTATTAGCCACATATTAAGACTGTTCAGCAGCATCCCCAGTCCCTTGTTTCAAATAGCAACTCACAAAACAAAGCAAAGGCTACGTGTATTAGCCACATATTAAGACTGTTCAGCAGCATCCCCAGTCCCTTGTTTCAAATAGCAACTCACAAAACAAAGCAAAGGCTACGTGTATTAGCCACATATTAAGTGTATTAGCCACATATTAAGTGTATTAGCCACATATTAAGACTGTTCAGGGGCATCCTACTCCCTTGTTTCAAATAGCAACTCACAAAACAAAGCAAAGGCTACGTGTATTAGCCACATATTAAGACTGTTCAGGGGCATCCTACTCCCTTGTTTCAAATAGCAACTCACAAAACAAAGCAAAGGCTACGTGTATTAGCCACATATTAAGACTGTTCAGCAGCATCCTACTCCCTTGTTTCAAATAGCAACTCACAAAACGTGTCTTGTCTGCTTTAGGATTGATCTCGTCTTTAAACATTCCTATTAGAGTCTCCTCTAGAAACATGGGGCCTTTGTATGGAGTTAGCATCACTCAGACGATGGAGTATTTTCTATGTGTGTAATTATTCCAGAGTCAGTTGGTGACACTCAGAATGCTTCATCTTTAGTACTCAAGTATCTTTGATTACCATCTACTGTAGGTGTCTGAACTTCACTGTTCTCTCCCCATAGACTCCCACTCTCTCTATGCTGCCATCTAGTGGACAAAGTATTTTAGTGCCACTGCATCTTAAAGGTTATTGTGTCACGAGACATTCAGTCATAAACCTCCCCAATCTACTTGGGCATTTACCTGCCACCTGTGTGAAGCATTCAGACATGCAGAGAGAGGGGGAACGAGAGAGAGAGAGAGAGAGAGAGAGAGAGAGAGAAAGATGGAGAGAGAGAGATGGAGAGAAAGAGAGATGAGAAAAAAAGAGAGGGAGTTAGATGGAGAGAAAGAGAGAGAAAAATGAGAGAGAGAGATGGAGGGAGGGAAATGGAGAGAAAGAGAGAGGGGGAAAAAGAGAAAGAGATGGATAAAGAAAGAGAGTGAAAGAGAGAGAGAGAAAGACAGAGAGAGAGAGAGAGAGAGCACCACACCAGCAGAGGGGACTCTTACCCTTCCGTGCTTTTTCTATGGACTTCAGTTTCTCCTTGGCCTGGTACACTGCAGTCGCCTGCACACACACACACACACGTGTTTAAAAAAAAAAAAAGGGGGGGGGGGGGGGTCATAGCAGCTGTTTAGTGAAAGTTGGTGCACCACTATCAACCCCAGTGTACCAGTTCAGACAGTCAACAGCCACAACCAATACTGAGCTTCTTCATGGTCAAGACATCAGCTATACACTGAAATCTTGCAAAAGTCTCATTCTAGGTCTGGCAGTGTTTTTGTGTCTAATATATTCCATCGCATGAGAAATTCACCAACAAGCTAAAGAACTATAATAGTAATAATGCAAAGCAGAGTGATACTATAACTGACATGGAACGGTAAACTCTTTTACAGGATCTATTTCTCACTCTCACTCACACACACACACACACACACACACACACACACACACACTCACTAGTATGTGTTCTGCCTCTTTAAGTTGTTTTTGTAGCTGTTGGATATCGCTGTCTCTCTTCTCCAGCTCCTTGTCCAGACTCCTCATCTCCTGGTGCAGTCGCCCCTGTTCTACCGCCTGTGACATCAGCTGCTGGAACTCTGCATCACGCTGCACCAACACCTCCAGCACCTACACACACACACACACACACACACACACCCATGCACATGCAAACACAGACGGGCATAAAGGGAGACACACACACACACACACACACACACACACACATGCAAACACAGGCATTCACACACACACAGACGGGCATAAAGGGGCACACACACACACACACATCAATATTGGGTTAGTAAATGTGATGTAGACCTCTGATTGATTTGGTCAAATTCACTTAACCATCTCTTTACTAATGTACTATTTCACACAAGCCAAAACAAAGCAAAAAAAAAACTGGTGGTCATGTTGGTCTTATTGACTAACATTAAAATCTGCTAGGCCCATATGTACAGTATTTAGAAATATTTAAAATGTTTTTTTAAATTAAAACCTTAAGTAAATCCCGTCATGCTACCATAACACTTCCATCTCAATGCTCTCTGGGTAAAGAGTGACATCATCTGGTTGTTATTGCTGCACATTGTCACTTTTGCCAACGACGTCAACTTGGAATTCACGATGTGTGATTGGAATTCATATTTTTAGGGAAAACCACATGCATTTGGCCTGGTTTTAAATCCTGGTTAACTTAATGCAGCTGATGATAAACAGGTTATGGCCAACCTGTTTAACTAGCCGGGGATCCCCATAACGCTAAGCCGCTGCAGGGTGATTGCCCCTGATGCCATTAATAGTTGGCAAAATGTAACGTTAAGTCGCGTTAATGAATGATAGATGTGAAAACGCGTCTGCTAAACGCATTGAGTAAATTCTTACCTGCGTGTCTTCGCCAGACTGCGGGGGTTTCTGACTCCGGGAGAGAGCCAACATCTCGATCAGCTCCCTAAAGATGGGACGGCAATATTTACTGTTACCAAAAGCATCTCACAACAGCGATACTCAGCTGAACATAGCAGTGGTGCCAAAATCAGTTTTCATTTAGGCTAATGGTACAAGAAGTTTACAAACACTTGTTTAGATTGCAAGCAGTAGCTAGGAGGGATAATGAAACCGGTACCTAAAATCAACCACAATGTTTTTAAAACTAATAAACACAGACAACAATTAAAAAATAGGTTGTATTTTATTGTACACCGACCTGGATAACACCTCTAGATCATCTAATGTCGATAAAAGCCGCTCCTTTGTGGACTTCTCTGGCGCCGCCATGTTTGCTTCTCACACTGCGCTTGACAGGAAGCGGTATCCCTTATTAGAATTTCTCTGGCGGTATTGAGCGCTGTTCCTTTCTCCAATCTGAGCGCTGCCTGGTAAAATTCTTGACTGACCTCCAGTGGCTTGGAGTGGAATGCGCAGTGATCTATGCGATGGCGATTTATAAGCTTCAAACCACAGAATTATATGGAGCTTCAAACTATGCAACTTCCACCTGCCCACCTCAAACGACGTTTGTAAGTGTAGGCATGCACATGAGCATGCACATGAGTGTTTATTCATCCAATGATATTATAACAAATATAACAAATAATGTAATTATGAAAAGCAGCATAATCCAAAATAAACAAACAAAACATTTCACGAACCATCTTATCTGCTAAAACACCGCCTTTGGCTATTCTCAAAACCAGAGACCCTGAAGGACTTTGTCAAAACTCACTCTGCCTCAGCAGGGGACTCCATATCCCAGAGCACCTTGCGATCAGCTGTCTTCTCGAGACATGGACCTGCGCCCAAAGTGCGGACCCAAGACTTTTGCAGAATTTGCGCCTTGTAGTTGGAACTTTACGTCTGCAGTGCATCTCAGAAAACAACAACAATACACTTGTAATTTATTCGTAAGTGTAAACATTGAAATTCCCGTCCATTTTTATAAGTTGCAACAAAAACAGTAGCCAGACGGAGCGTTTGAGTTACTGAGTTTACTTGTTGCCATGGTGAGATCATGCATGCGTAGGGTTTATGCTTAGTCCAAGTAAAATTCATTA
>JAODXP020000016.1:219417-279417 GCA_027497455.2 Sardinella longiceps | reverse complement strand
CTCCTAAAGAAGGACTAAGAGATCTGTGTGTAATATCTCCTAAAGAAGGACTAAGAGATCTGTGTGTGATGCGGTCTTTGGTATTTTTTGCTCTCAATGGTGCCTTCCAGGCAGCGCTGCCTTCAAGGCACAACTCCACTCATTTTAGGCTTAGGATGAGGGTTGAGGGGGTTAGGGTTAGGAATAGGGTAAGGGTAGTGCCTTTTAGGCTGTGCTGCCTGGAAGGTGCCGTTGGGGGCAAAAAACACCATTGAGTGTGTAATGTCTCCTAAAGAAGGACAACGAGATCTGTGTGTAATGTCTCCTAAAGAAGGACAACGAGATCTGTGGTTAACGCTGGGAGTCTTAAAGGAATGTTCCACCTTTTTAATGAAAATTGGTTATTTACCCTCTTACCTGGAGTTGCATACTGTATGTAGGTAAAAACATTTTGCTCTAAGTGCATGCATTTTCCTGGTCTTTAGCTTATCATAGGTGCTGGAATGTTATGTAGCCAGAGAGTTGCTATCTGGCTACTTTACATTCCAGTGTCTATGCTAAGCTAAAGCTAGAGAATTGGGCAAATTGGAGATGCCAGACTAGGAAAATAAGCACTGAGAGCAAAATGCTTTTACCTACATACAGTATGTAACGCCAGGTAAGAGGGTGAATAACCTATTTTCATAAAATGGTGGGATATTCCTTTAACTGGTCCGGTCTATGGCCGCTATAATACCTATGATAATTATGATATTAAAAAGCTGCTATAATACCTGTGATAATTATGATATTAAAAAGCTGCTATAATACCTATGATAATTATGATATTAAAAAGCTATAATACCTATGATAATTATGATATTAAAAAGCTGACAACTCAGTCGATTCTCTCTATTGATGACGCAATCATGAGTCCGACTGAATCAAACATATTTGATATGATCTTAACTGATCTGTTCTATGGCTGCTATGATACCGACTGAATCAAACATATTTGATATGATCTTAACTGATCTGTTCTATAGCCGCTATGATACCAGCCAATGCAGGCAACTCAGTCATTAAGTTTGTGCTCATAAACAACCCAATCATCCCAGATCAGTCATTAAGTTTGTCTGAAGTTTTTAGTTTAATTGCAGCCTGCCTCATAGAATTCAATGAACAACTCATCTTTAACCTTCAGATAATGTTAGCGAGAAACACAGACTAAATTCATATATGTTTTTTTTTTAAATCCCTTGCGGAGCACTTGAGCTTGCTCACCGGTGGTCCCCGAAGCACACTTTGAGAACCACTGGGCATAATAGAGGCTCAACTACAACTGCAGTGACATTGGTGAAGTACTGTACATTTGTATAACATTGTTTCTTTTTTCTCTCTTTCTTTGTATGTCTCTCTCTCTCTCTCTCTCTCTCTCTCTCTCTCTCTCTCTCTCTCTCTCTCTCTCTTTGTGTGTGTGTGTGTGTGTGTGTGTGTGTGTGTGTGTGTGTGTAAAGGTGGATCTCTTGAATCAGACACTGACATTCCATGCTGGCCAGAGGTTGAGCAGTCTGGTGGGAGAAGAGGAGGAGAGAGAGGGGGGGATAGAAAGAGGGAGAGAAAAAGGGAGAGAAAGAGGGGAGGAGAGAGGGAGTGAAAGAGGGGAAGGCAAGGGGACAGAGAAAGAAGAGGAGAGAGAGAGGGCTAATGAGGTAGAAAGGAAAGAAAGGCAGAGAGAGACAGACAGAGGTAGAGAAAGAGGGAAAGAGAGAGTAGAAGGAGGTAGAGAGAGAATAGAGGGAGAGAGAGAGGAAGGGAAAGAAAGAGTAGAGGGAGGTAGAGAGAAAATAAAAGAGGAGGGAGGGAGAGAAAGAGTGACAGAGAAAGTAGAGGGAAGTAGAGAGAGAGGGAAAGAGAGAGTAGTAGGAGATATAGAGAGAAGAGAGGGAGAGAGAGAAATAGGGAAAGAGAGAGTTGAGAGAGGTAGAGAGAGAGGGAAAGAGAGAGTAGAGGGAGGTAGAGAGAGGGGGAAGGAGAGAGAGGAAGGAGAGAGAGAGAGAGGGAAAGAGAGAGTAGAGGGAGGTAGAGAGAGGGGGAAGGAGAGAGAGGAAGGAGAGAGAGAGAGAGGGAAAGAGAGAGTTGAGGGAGGTAGAGAGAGGTGTGTGTGGCCTACAGAAGTTCCACACACTTTGCTGAACTCTCTCAATCTCAAAGACCTGACTACCTGTTCCACAGGTGAGTTACACACACACACACACTCTCAAAGACCTGGCTGCCTGAGTCACACACACACACACACACACACACACACACACACACACACACACACACACACACACACACACACACACACACAAATAAGGGCCCATCACATTGCTAAGTAAGGAAACCTCAATCTCACAACTTGACATATTCTCTCTCCCTCTCTCTCCCTCTCCCTTTCACTCTCTCTCTCCCTCTCTCTCTCTCTCTCTCTCTCTTTCACTCTCTCTCTCTCTCTCTCAGAGGACCTCTCGGAGGAGGAGTGTGTGTGTGAGAGAAAGCGTTGGCCAGATGGACCCCCCCACACACTCTTACACGCACTGGCTCACACACCGCTCACACACTCCACTACTGTGGGCTCAGACTGCACAGGTAACACACACACACACACACACACACACACACACACACACACACAGATGAATGGATCAGAACAGAACCTTTATTTGTCGCTACACAACAGGTACAGTGAGATGTTGTTTCATCATACACACACACACACACACACACAGTTATACACACACTAGCTCACACATGGCTACACACTAGCTCTCTCTCTCTCTCCCTCCTTCCCAGCCCTCTGTCTCTCTATCACCCATCTCTTTCTCTCTATGTCCCTCCTCTCTTTCCCCCTCTCTCACCATCATCCCCCTCCCTCTCTCTCTCCCTCCTTCCCACCCCTCTCTCTCCCTAGCCCTCTCTCTCTATCTTCCTCCTTCTCTCTTTCCCCCTCTCTCACCATCGCTCCCTCGCTCCCCCTCAAGCCCAAACTCACACTACCCCCCCCCCCCCCCCACACACACACACACACACACACAATCTACATACATAAAAACTACATTTGTTTGCCTATTATGGCACTCTGAGACATATCGTCAGAGAGGATTCAAGCGGAGCGTCAGTATTCCATGATCTTTAATATCGTGCCGCTATAAATAAAAGCTCAGCCTTTTCTCCCAATAACTATTTAAGTTGGGTCTGGCTTGGTAAGGTTTTGAATTCAGGTGTGATTCATTACATTTTTGAAAAATAATTTGAGTATATTAATCTATATTTTTCACAGTGCAGTAGGAAATGTTCTTCTGTCTCCACTTCTTTTGTGCAGTGAGCACATATCCTCTCCTGTCTGGGTAGCCATGTTAGTCTGTGGCGTCCTTTTTTGATGGCCAGTGTGTGGTCACTGAGTCTGTACCTAGCCAATGTCTTTCGGATCTTTGGGTCTTTCACTCTACATAAATAATCAGCCAATTCATAATTTCTTTCCAAAATTCTCTCTTTCTCTCTCTCTCTCCCTCCCTTTCTCTCTCTCTCTCTCTCTCTCTCTCTCTCTCTCTCTCTCTCTCTCTCTCTCTCTCTCTCTCTCTCTCAGTGGTGGCGTGGGAGGCAGCTGTGAAGAGAAGTGATGATGATGATGATGATGGTGATGATGATGATGAATCTGATTTGGATGAAGAACATTTGGAGTCCAGATCTGAGGACGAGGATGATGACACGTGAGTTTGAGGAAATGCCACGCGTGTACACACAACAACAACACACACACACACACACACACACACACACACAATACACACTTTGCGCTCTCTCTCTCTCTCTCTGAGCAGTATTTGTCTTTTGCATGTGTGTGTGGCCTGCCAGTAATTTTGAGGAGTCTGAAGACGAAGACGATGATGGTGGTGCTGATGGTGATGATGATGGTGATGATGAAGATCAACTACGTGTGGAGGTGGCCGACTCCATGATGAACCTCTTCACCCCTGAGGATGGACAGAGCAATGGAGAGGAGGAGGGAGGGAGAGATGATGGAGAGAGCAAAGGAACAGAGGAGGGAGGTGGGAGAGATGATGGACAGAGGCATGGAGAGGAGAAAGGAGAGAGGGAGAGGATAGAGAAGAGGAGGGTGGAAAGGTAGACAGGGATGAAAGAGTAAGAGAGTGAGAGGGGGATACAGAGAGGAAGAGAGTGAGAGACGGATGAAAGAGAAGAGAGTGAGATGAAGAGAGTGAGTGAGAGACAGGGATAAAAGAGGAAGAGAGTGAGAGGGGGATAGAAAGAGTAAGAGAGTGAGAGAGAGAGATAGAAAGAAGAAGAGAGTGAGAGGGGGATAGAAGGAATCAGTAAAGTGGAAACTAGGGATGGGACACAATTTTGGAAAACTCCAATATTCAATCTAGCATCGAATTTAGAATAGTTAATTTTAATAATTAATTCCTTTTTTTTCCTCTTTTATCTTTGAAAAAATGATCGGAACAGAATGAAGATGTTTTCTCCCTGTCTAGCGCATAGGCTACTTCACGGCTGCCATGTCGTCACACAGCTGCTATGTCGTGCTATGTTCACCAGACATATTACTTGCTTTCTTGGTTAAATCCAGTGTTTTTATTTCAGAAAAATGATTAGGGAACAGGTATGAAGACATTGCTGCTATAAAATCAAATCCTAGGTGGAAGCCGTTATATTATAGTGATCACTGATATAGTGATCAACCGCTTATATGGATCAAAAGGTTTAGGAATCAGTTGTAATCAAGAAATCCACTTACAGTGTTCATTTGTGGTCACTTTATGAATGGAAACAATGCACAAACTATTCTAAAACTATTTATTATCCTGATTGTTGTCCTATCCGGAGTTGAGATGAGGAATGCAGTTTGTTTTTTATATAAGGAATGCAGTTCACATTCTAAAGACTGGTCTACTGCATGTTGGTTTCAAAAACTTTCACCTTATACATCATTTTAAAAAAGAAGTGAACTTGTTGTTGGACAAAACTCTGATCCAGGGATCCATGGATATGTGAAGTGACTTCTTAATGCATGCAACACAAAACGGAGGTAGCTGAAATGTTCTTGATATGATGCTTGCACTTGCACTTCAAGCGACTGTGTTTGAAATTATAATAAAATTCAGTAAATGCTGAAGCTGTCCATTTCATTACAATTTTCTCTTAAAAAAACAAAAACAATACAAATGGCATTTAGATGATGTTGTGCATAAGAAACTAGAAAAGCGCTCAGAGAGCGCAGACCTCCGCCAAGGCAATGTGGTCACAGACACAATATACATTCCAGATCATGTTCTAGGTCACCGATCGCTACCAAAATTTAATCAGCTCTTGCTTGTCCTGATATACACATTGTCCGAAAATTTCATCCAAATCCGTGCAGTACTTTTCGAGTTTTCCTGCTGATAAACAGACAAACAAACAGACAGACAAACCAACGAGACAGAAAACATAACCTCCTTGGCGGCGCTAATAATAATAATAATAATTAATTGATTAAAATATCTGCCATAGTAATCAACCATTTATAGTGACCAAACGTGATCACTATAAGCTGTTTCAAACTTTCTACAGTATTGACATCCTAAGATTCATGTGGCTGTGATATGATGTGTGTGTATGTTCAGTATAACCACTGAGCGTTTGCTTGTTAATAAATGTGTGTGTTCAGTAAAATCATTGGCCGTTTGATTGTTAATAAATGTGTGTGTGTTCAGTATAACCATTGGGTTCCTTCTTATCAACAAACAGACAGCTACAGTGTACAGACCAGGGGGTCAGGATTTGGCCGGTTGCACTTCCTCGTCGCCATTTTCCAGAAATTACATCATATCCGACTCCATTTGACATATGCTGATTGGTTAATGCTACACTTTCAGCTGATGTGAACGAGCTCCCTGTGTACAAACTTTTGTGGGCGTGCCCAGACTTGCCATCTGTAGCTCATCTCCATTAGTAACATGGACCCTCATTGGCCTAATGAAATGGAGTCGGAAGTGAGCTCCATGAAACGCCATCTTGACAACTGAAAATTTTGTTCAATTTTGGATGATTTCATTAGTCTAGCATTCCACATTGGAATGAATTGGAGGCGGGACTTAGTAAGTTTCTCCAGGTTTATTAATACCTCCATGACCCTTCATGTTTCTACAGTGGGTACAGGACTTGTAGTAGCACTTTACCCCCAGTAGGTGTCACTGTTAACTTTCCCATGTGGAGTCTGTTCATCGATGGACGCACTGGACTCAAATATTGTATAAATAATTAGGCTAAAAATGTGCATTTCAAGCCTCTGCACAAGTTTTACCCTGTCTGTAAAGTCCACATAAAGAACAGCCCCTAATGTGGGCTATAGGCCTATCAGCAATGTACAGCCTTACCAGACCCTCCAGGATTTCGCGATGTTGCGATTTGCAACTTCAATGCAACTTCAACCAATCCCCGCCACTTCATCGCGGCCATGCAATTTTGAGGAATCACCGCACCTTTCCCGCAACTTCCTGGAAGGTTTCTCGAAATATCACCAATCACTCGCGAGTGAAAGATCAACGGGTGCAGAGCTTTTCCTGCTCCTTGTTTCGCGGTGCAAATGTTAGGCCTACTGTGTAAAACAGCTGCTAATCACAATATTCTTGATCATTTAGGCTATTGCCATTTACGTAACGTTAATGTTTTGAGGCAAGTGTTACCTTAAATTACGCATAGGACTGAATGAGCTCTCTTCCGTTGCGCACGTCTCTCTCTCTCTCTCCCTCTCCCTCCATGTGTGCGCGCGCGTGTGGATTCCAAAATCACAACTTATCTTACAAGACGAATTCAAGCGGAGTTGAAAGTTATTGCTAATGTAGGCTACATTAGAACTATCTCCACGAAGAATTTGAGAAAATTGATTTTCACCGAGCCCCCTTTGTCACAGGACACTAAACGCACATTAAGTTGGTTCCCATTCTTAAGATCTGTCAGAATTCAGAACAGTCAATTTTTTTCAGTTTGAGTAAGGTAGCCTGCATCTTTTCCATGTTTTAAGATATCAAATCCTGTTTTTGGCTTGTATGAAGTACAAATCTTATTAGATGGCTTTTATATTTTTGCATTAACATTAAGCAGATTTTTTTCTTTCAGCCAAGTAATTGCCACACAAAAGTTATTTATTGTTTAACAAACAGTACATCTCATGGCTTGCTTCTTGCTGTGGAACTACTTCACGTGTAGCTTCTAAATAAAGAGTGCTAGCTCCCTGGCAATGGCTTCACATTAGGTATACCACAGTTTTACTGTGCAATCAATCAAGCCCAATATGATTAAGGTTATGGTGATGAATATGATGAAGCGGAAGATGATGACATGCAACAACCACTCCCTCATTCTTTGCTTTACAGCAGCACTTTCATCACTATTTCAGATATTTTTCAATATAATATTTTGTTCTGGTTTACGGATTAACTTGGATGGCATGTAGTCATATAAAGGGTTGATAACTAAAACCATAATTGCCATCAGCCATCCATAATGTGCATTCTGCAGTTCTAGATGGTAAACAACCTCAAGATAAAAGAAAACCTACAGTAGAGTTGCGATACGGCATCGTTCACTGCATAGCTACAGTATAACCACCTACCATCATCAAACACATCAAAATGTGCTGCTTTAAAAAAAAAAAAAAAAACGCAACTTTCCACGACTTTTTATGGCCCCTGCAATTTTCTTGCAATAAAATGCCTAAAATCAGCGCAACTTCTGCCGCAACATTTCAGAAAACCTGCCGCGAAATCAAGCATTTCTGATCGCAACAATCACAAAAAAGGCCCGCGAAATCCTGGGGGGACTGACTTACTACTGAAACATTATGAAAAGTTTTTTCCTCCCAAATGAATGGTTAGGCCTACTTCTTTTTTCTCTCTCTCTCCCTTTCTTTTCTGCTTTTCCTCCACACAGCCACCCTGGAACCTCTTTCTTCTCTCCTATCACAGCAAATTAGGCTACTACTCTATTTACACCAGTGGTTCTCAAACTTTTTCTGTCATTCCCCACTTAAGAAGGCAGAGAATTTTCATGCCCCACCTGGAAGGCTCAATTTGCGCACAATATCGCTGTAAGAAATACTTTACAAGTATAGGATTTTTGTCAATGTTAGAATTTTCATGTCAGTAATTCAAAGCCAAATTTCTCTCAAACCCTTCATCACACCAAGTAGCAAATAACACCATTGGAAAGCTCAATTCACTGTCAAATGTGCATATCTGACCAATAACTGTGAATTCGGGGGACAAAGAAATTTGCTCCCCACCTGTCATATGTCTGCCCACAGTTTGAGAAACACTGATTTACAGTAACACAGACAACAGCTTATTTCACACCTGAACATTCCAAGACTGTAAAACCATTCCATGGTAGTAAACTGAACATTCTATAATTGAAATACATTGAATTTATCCCTTTTTCTGACATGAAAAAAAAAAAGGGTAATGATAATATTTAATTCACTTTCTTTCAAATAATGGACATTTCAAGATCACAATTTGGGAAGTCCTGATAAAAGTGTTTTTTAGGCCTACATTTTTGTGCACAAATATTCTAAAAGCTTCTATGTATTCAGGACCTCCCAATTTGTGGGCGTCCCATGTGCATTATTTGAAAGAAAGTGAATTCAAACATGTTTTACATATTATTACCCATTTTTTTCAAGTCAGAAAAATTCAATGCATTTCAATAACAGCATGTTCAGTTTACTACCATAGAATCAGAGGTGGAAAAGTACAGAAAAAAATTGTAACTAAGTAAAAGTATCTTTACTTTGCTTAAATTCTACTCAAGTAAAAGTAAAAGTAGCTATCAAAAAATCTACTCAAGTAAAAGTAAAAATTACTTCATTTAAAATGTACTGAAAGTACAAGTTACTTAGTTACTTTCAATTATTTAATGTAAAAAAAAAAAAAAAAAAAAACTCAAAATCAGTGCTCAGGGCTAATAGTGGAAAAAAATCCATTGCGGGGAGGTGAGCACAGGTGGGGGTGTTATATTTGCATCGCACTTTTAGAACACTAGGCCTACTTGGTTATGAGCAAATTCCATCTCTTCAGCTAGTAGGCAGTGATCGCCATGCAAGGATGCACATTTAATTAACTCAGAACATGTCATTTATCAATTATTACTTATACTTAGGGTGCAATGAGAAGAAAGTGTTTCAATTTTAGTTTAATCCTATTTTAACCCCATCTCTTTATATCTCAAGGCAAGCATTTTTCTCCACAGTCATATTGCTACACCTGAAATCAAGCACGGCGCCTGAATACTATCAGACCTGAGTTCTAGGGGTTGCTTGGTTACTTAATCAACCCCAAGATTCATAAACCACCTGCTCAGCAACCACAATCAAACTTGTTAATATGAATGAATGAATATCATTGATCAGTGACATCCATATCCAAAGGGTAGGGGCTGAAGCTTAAGATTATGATTCAGCTTGTGATTTATTAATTCTGACATCACAAGAGTACTAGAATAAGATAGCTGACTTTACATATTGACGGTATTGAGCTGGACTGAAGCAATGGTTAAATTGGCTGACGACATTCCCTGGGTGAGATATGGCCAAGGATCTCCTTTTCTTTTGGATTAATCTCTTCCACAGGTTGCTTGGCTTTTCTCAACATTTACTGGAAGCAGCAGCTTCTAAGCTACAGTAAATAGTGTCATTTAACTTTCAGTTCAAGCCAAATGTTTTTTTTCCCCCACATTGATTTTTTTACTCAGTAATGAAGTAATGAAGTACAAAGTACAATACTTGTCTCAAAATATACTCAAGTAAAAGTAAAATTACCTATTTGAAAAACTACTTGAAAAATTACGAATTACTCAAAAAAACTACTTAATTACAGTAATTTGAGTAAATGTAATTAGTTACTTTCCACCTCTGCATAGAATGTTCATTTCAGAAATAAGCCCACTAGGGGGAAATGCATCGCCCTTCCTGAAACAGGATTAAATTCACCAAGTAGTCTAGGCCTATCAATGGTTGGGTTGATCATAACAGCAGGCTATTAGGTTGAATGTATAGTATCCTAGGCTAATTTGTTTCCCCTATTCTGTAACTTTTTTGCTAAGTTAGGCTAGAAATGAAAATAACTTCCTCATTGTGCGCGCAGTCAGCTTGAAGTGTCGCACACCCACGTGTGTGTGTGTGTGTGTGTGTCTCCACAGATAAAATTAGCCAAATATCCAATCCAAATATAAATCCATGCTTTTAGAACCTCGGAATGTTCAGGTGTGAAACAAGTCCACAAATTTGGAAGTCCCGAATAGATGATTTCGACGTTCCGGGATTTGAAATCTAATGCGCATGTTCATAGTGCGGAGGCTGGTTTTGACACAGACGCAGATTGTAAAGCAGGGTAGCTTTACTGTTTATGGTTTGTATCAGAGAGCGGTTTTCGTTTATTTTGGAAGGTTTTGTTTGTTTTGGTAGAGCGGGGGTGTCGGTCCGACGGCCGTCGGCTGGCCGGCACTTTTGCTTTTTGTTTCTTTGTTTGTTTGATCGATCTAGCAAAGCTACCCTGCTTGCAACATGTTTAGCTTGCTAGGTGGTAGCGAGAGTGACATGGAGGAGGAATCCCAGGGAGCAGGAGGTGGACGTTCAGGGGGAAGAAAGAGGAAGGGAAGCAATGGTGGTGGTGGTGGTAGCGGCGAAAGCCCAGTTAGCAAAGGCAGACGAATTGAGGAGAGGGATTTCAAAGTTTTGGTGAAATTTAATGAGGACATATCCAAACATGACATCTCCAACCCAATGCGACTAACTAAGTTGATTAAAGAAACTATTGGAGAGGTGGCGTCAGCGAGGTATATTAGCAACAACAAAGTCATAGTGTTTTGTAAATCCATTGAGCAGAAACAGAAGGCTTTGCGTTTGCGTAAGCTGGGGAAAGAGGATGTGGAGTGTATGGAGGTAGGGGAGAGAGCTGGAGTGAGAGGAGTCATCACAGGTGTCCCTATGAATATTTCAGAAGAGGTACTGAAAACTTGTATGGAGGGGGGAACACTAGTGAAGGCTACCCGGTTCTCTACTAACATTGGGGGTAAAAAGGTTCCAAGTATGACTGTCTTGCTGCATCTCAGTGACCCTCAGCTTCCTCAACGAGTGATGATTGGATATGTTTGTTACCCAGTTAGGCCATATGTCCCAGCACCTTTGAGGTGCTTTAAGTGCCAGAGACTGGGGCATGTTGCCGCAGTCTGTAAAGGGTCAAGGAGATGTTGTAGATGCGGAGGAGATCATGACTATGGGCAGTGTGGGGAGGGAGTGCAGCCCAGATGCTGCAATTGTGGTGGGGAGCATAGCGCAGCATATCAGGGTTGTGTCAAGCAGCAGGAACAGAAGGAGGTGCAAAGGTACAGAGCAGTCAATCAGGTCTCTTATGCAGAGGCTGTTAAACAAGTTAAAGCAAGAGGGCCTGTAACTAATCAGTGGGCAAATCAGAATGGGGCGCCAATGCAGGGTGAAGGGAGGGATGATTCCCTAGTGAGAGGGGATAGGCACACAATGCAGGTGGATAAGATAGACTTTCTGGCTTTTATCATCAAAGTCATTAACTGCTCTGCCCAGACAACCTCTCGTACTGACCGCATTAAGATAATAATGCAAGCAGCAAAGGCACATTTGGACATGGTTAATGTGCCTCTGGAAGAGGTAATGAAAAAGCTATCAGAAGGACAGGTTGAACCCTCACAGTCTGAAGGATGACAGGAACCCCTTTAACCATATTGCAGTGGAATGCTAGAAGTCTAGTGGCAAATGGGCAGGAATTTAAGAAATTTGTGTATGAACTTCCAAATTTACCTGATATTTTATGCATACAGGAGACATGGTTACTTCCTCACTTGCAGTTTGTAATTCCTGGGTACACCTCAATACGGAAAGATAGGAGAGAAGGGCAAGGGGGTGGGTGTTGCACTTTTGTAAAAGAGGGTCTACCTTACAGGGAACTAATAGTGAGTGAGGATAGTGAATGTGTGGCTGTGGAAATGTGGTGGACGAGAGGGGACAGTGTCATAATAATTAATTTCTATAATCCCTGTAATGATCTAACAGTGGAGTATTTGGAAAATATGGTACAGAATGAGGGTAAAAGGGTGGTATGGTGTGGGGACTTCAATGCACACAATTCCCTGTGGGGTAGTGATACCACTAATAGGAATGGGGAAGTGGTAGAGGAATTTATGGATAATGAGTCACTTATATGTCTAAATGACGGGCGAGGCACTAGAGTGAATGTAAGAAGTGGAGCACTGTCAGCATTAGACCTTACATGTGTATCCAGTGCACTAGCTGGGATAAGTGAATGGGATATATGGGATGACTCCACAATAGGAAGTGATCATTTTCCTGTAATATGTAAGATAGCTGTAGACGTAAACAGAGAACTGGACTGGTCTCCAGGAAGGTGGCATTGGAAAGAGGCAAACTGGGAGTTGTTTAATGAAATTTGTGAAACTAGAGTAAACCAGGTGCAGATCACAGGGGAGGTCAATGACACGGTAAGGAGCCTGGCTGACATGTTCTTAGCTGCAACTGCATCTGCAGTTCCCAGGTCCCAGGGAAGAGGGAGGAGGAAGATAGTGCCTTGGTGGACTAAGGAGTGCACTGAGGCAATTCAAGCACGCAACAGGGCTTTCAGGGTGCTGCGAAGAACACTTACACCTGAAAAAGTTTTACAATATCAGAATGCAAGGGCAAAGGCAAGGAAAGTCATTAAAGATGCAAAAAAGAAATGTTGGAGAGAGTATTGCAGTCAAATTGGAACATATGTCCAGATAGAACAAGTTTGGGGTATGGTCAAAAAGATGATGGGCGTTTTTAAAGGCAGAACTATTCCTGTCCTGGTGGAGGGAAATAGTGTGGCTAGTTCAGCAAAAGATAAAGCAGAGCTGTTGAGGACTACATTTGCCAAAGCTCATAGCTCAAGCAATCTGGGTGAACAGTGGGTGGAGCGGAGACGAACAACCTTAAGAGAGTGGGGCAATATATGTGAGAAGCAAACAGATTGCAGTAGTGTTATGGATAATGACATCACATTATTTGAACTTAAAAGTGCTCTAATTAACACCTCCCATACTGCGCCAGGTCAGGATGAAGTATGTTACATAATGCTGAAGCATGTATCTGATGATGTGCTGAAGAAAGTAGTTGAGGTATTCAACAAAATTTGGGCCGAAGGAGAGGTGCCAGCTGTGTGGAAGCACTCCTTAGTCATCCCAGTAGCTAAACCAGGGAAAGACCCATCAAAAGCATCTAGTTACAGGCCTATTGCACTCACATCTAACCTATGTAAACTGATGGAAAGGATATTGGTTAACAGGCTGACCTTTTTCATGGAAAGCAAGGGGCTGTTTGCAAGGTATCAGAGTGGGTTTAGAAAGGGTAGGTCTACTCTGGATGCCATGATTAGACTTGAGACTGATATCAAGAAAGCCTTAGCTATGAAGGAGGTTCTTGTAGCTGTCTTCTTTGACATTGAGAAGGCTTATGATATGCTGTGGAAGGAGGGCCTCATGATGCAATTGAAAAGGCTTGGGGTGGGAGGGAGGCTTTTTAACTGGATACTGAGTTTTTTATTTGGGCGGACAATCCAGGTGAGGGTGGGGGCAGACCTATCCTCTGTGATTGAGGTGGAAAATGGCACACCCCAGGGCAGTGTTATCAGTCCTGTATTGTTCAACATCATGATAAATGATGTTTATAGAGCTGTGAGTCCAGACATAGAGGTTTCATTATATGCAGATGATGGGGCATTGTGGAGAAGGGGTAGAAACACCAACTTTGTGGTTAATAAGATACAACAAGCAATAGAGTTGTATGTCTCGAGACCGGTCTTGGTCTCGAGACCGGTCTCGAGACCAATTTTACGTGGTCTCGGTCTCGTCTCGGCCTTGACCGTCTATTGTCTTGGTCTTGTCTTGGTCTCGGATCTCTTGGTCTTGTCTTGGTGTCTTGCAAGACCAAGACCAAGACAAGATAAATAAATGCAATAAATATATAAATGCAATAAATATATTTAACGAGACTGAGTTGCCGATTTAAATTAGGCTATTTAGCCTAAACACTGAGACGCATCAAAACGAAAGTGAGGGCGCGCAAAAGACGCCCCTTGCAGCAGCGGAGCAAGGCTCTCAAATGCATTTATGGGCCGGTCTCTCTCAGTGACAGAGACAGCCAAGCACATTCAGTTAGATGTAGGCATGGACGTCGTTAGGTCCATTTGGGGGGGGCTCAAGCCTCCCTAAATTTCCCCCAAGCCCCCCTAAGGCTGGGCAGATTATTTTCATTGTATGTAAATTACATCCATTCTTAGCGGTTATATTACTCGTGGAGTTAACGTCAAATACGCGATCTCGGACACCATCGGATTCAGTAGGCTCCAAGCTTTCCAATGGTACTAGTCACTAATTGCTATGATAAATGGTCCACGAGAAAGTCCACTTTAAGTACATGTGAAATTTCTCAGTAAATTCTCCAGCTCTGCCTGCATCCACTGAGAGCATTTTTTTTGCTTCAAATTGAGCAGGAAAAATAGTCTTAAATCTGAAGTTTGGTAGGCTATAGTCTGATCCAGCAAATTTCTAGGCAACATATTCTCCAAAAGACTGAACTATGAAATATACATTAGCCTGTAGTCTATGCCATATTAGTTTGTCCTACATGCATTGATGGACATATTAATTTGCTATAGCCTAGCATAATATTGTAGTAGCTATTGTATGCTCATTTTGCAGAATAAATGTTTGAGAAACTTTCATATTTGACTGTATCATCAGATGTCCCGAGGATTTGAAATAAGCTAGTTGTTACCATTGTTGTATCTTGCTCAGTGCATTAGACTGAAATAAATGCAGCTATATAGAAGAGCCAAGTTCATTTACACCACAGTCATTGATGGAGATATTTGCAAACATCTCTCTTCACAAACCAGTCTGATGAATTGATTTAGACTAATTTTGTTAATAAAAATAGCCTAAGATATGAGATATTCTGATAAATGTCCTTCAAGTAATAAATAGTTGGCAATATACACACATATACACTGTAGGCCTATAATATAATTTATTTATTAAAAATTTTCGGCGCACGTTTTGCGCACGCATCTACATATTACCCCTCTGGGGCTAAGCCCCCTTGACTATGGATCCTAGTGACGTCCATGGATGTAGGCCTAGCTCTAAATGACTCTCCTAAAAGTTTACTTTCCATTCGCTAAGGCTATTTAATTATGGAATGTTTGTGTATACATGGCTACACACATATGTGTAGGCATATGTTATGGCTGAGCGAGATGTCATTCTCGTTAACGTGATCTGATCTCTAATGTTTTTTATGAGAATTAAATATTTAATGTTTCATTTTGATAAATTTAGTATAGGCTAACGAGGCACAGACATCCCAAAAACTCCCGTATTTAGTGGTTCATGGACTCTTGTGAATGTCAAGTCTCCTGCGAGTGATATGGACTCTTTCTTGATCGTAAAATGTATAGGACAAACAGCACAAGTGAAACAGTGGAATATTTAGAACTCTCACTCATCATCAAATCACCTTATCATTAAGACCTCTCGCGGGACGAATGGAAATAAAAATGCATTTCACCCTATAGTAAAATGTGCAATGCATTGTAGTCTTATTTCCACTTGCCTGATAAAAACTGAAAGTTTATGGGAGCATATTATGAATGTAAATAAATAGATTATGATTAGTGGTGGCTCAGACTGTTATCGGGCGATAAATGAACGCCGTTAATGTGTTCTCAAAGTTGTCTCTTGCATCCCGAAAGAATCCGTTCCACTTGATGGAATAGCGAATGTTTACCGCTGATAATCCGCTCCGGGTTTTGCATTAGGCCTACCAACAACTCAGTCACCGCATGTAGTGATGAGAATCGTCTAGCAGTAAAAGTGCAGCCTGCCCAAAACGGAGTGAACACCAGCCCCATTGTCACCTCACAAAGTAGGCTAGCTAATCCTTGTATTGTATGTCCTCAAAAATAACTCAGGCCATGTTAAATTTATATTCAATTAAACAATTAATCAAGTAGGTAGGCCTATATTGTGCCACATTCATCTGATTATAGCAGCATGTTTAGCCTAAATACTTTAAAAGTTGAAAGGAGCTAGCTATCTAAATTGCACACACAAACACACACACACACACAAAAAACATTCAAACATTTCTAATGTGCCACCTGGCTTGAGAAACCCGCTCTTAAAGTTATTTCAGTAGCCGAGCACATGCTATTATGAATGCCTTCATCTGAATTCAAATGAGCCATTTTAATCTAGATTAATGTAGATTAATTCCAAATTTACAGTGAAATTAATGTAGTTAAAGAAATTAATCTATGCCCACCACCAAATGAAATGGTAGTGTGATGAGATCAGTGGAAGCAAGGCCAACGTAGAGTAGAATTGAATGTAGGCTAATGGAGTTGACATTGCCATTCTATGCTATTTTCTAGTTTCTGCCCACATGGTTGCTATCCCTATCCACATTTTTGCCGGCAGTTGAAATAGTACTTTCTAATATGGGTTGAATATTAACCAATGTTGTTTTTCAAATCAAGTTAACTTCTAACATCTGCTTTTTATTTCCGGTCTCGGTCTTGGTCTCGGCCTCGATTTATCTTGGTCTCGGTCTCGTCTTGGTCTCGTTAGGCTCTGGTCTTGGTCTTGTCTCGGTCTCGTTAGCCTCTGGTCTTGGTATTGTCTTGGTCTTGGTTTAAGCGGTCTTGACTACAAGTCTAACAAGCAATTGAGGCAGTTGTGGAATGGGCTGGTGACTGGGGATTTAGATTCTCAGTAGCAAAGACATACTGTGAGTTCTTTACAAACAGAACAATTGCTGATAATGTTAAACTATACCTATATGGGGAACCTCTGGAAAGGGTGGAGGTTGCCAGGTACTTAGGGCTTTGGTTTGACAGAAGGCTCACATGGAAAGCTCATATTGATAAAGTGGAGACAAAGTGCAAGAGGGTGTTAAATATGATGAGATGTCTGGTAGGAATGGAATGGGGGGCAAGTCGCTCCTCATTAATGACATTATATTATGCCCTCTTGCGCTCTGCTATGGACTATGGCAGCTTTGTGTATGAATCTGCAGCTGATTCCCAGTTATTGAAATTGGAGAGAGTGCAGTCACGAGCACTAAGGCTCTGCTGTGGAGCACTGAAGTCTTCCCCAATAGCAAGTTTACATGTGGAGCTGGGTGAGATGCCCTTAGCTTTAAGGAGGAAGAAGCTGGCCTTAGCTTACTGGTCAAACCTGGAGGGCCATAGCCAAGGGAACCCTGCTAAACACGTGTTAGAGCCATGCTGGGAGTATGAGGCCAAGAGGGGCAAGGGATTTGGGTGGAAGGTGAGGGAATGGGTACAGGAAGCAGGACTAAAAGAGGGAATAGCTAGCCCGACTGTACCTGTATCACCTGTTCCACCTTGGCTATTCCCCCTACCTTCAGTGGACATGAGCATACTGGAGTATGCAAGGGAAGAGCAAGACAAACAATATGTGGCTGGTTTTGCGCTAGACCATATCACTGAAATGTATGGATGTCAGGCCCAGGTCTATACAGATGGATCTAAGGATCCTGTTTCTGGGAAAACGGCTGCTGCCATGGTAGTGAAGGGGATGGGTGTTGGTGCCTCCTGGAGGCTGACAGATGGGGTGTCTGTGTACACCACGGAGCTCATTGCCATCATCAAAGCACTTGAGTGGGCTGAAGAGACTGGTCAAGTAAAAGTTTTAATATGTTCTGACTCTGCAGCAGTATTGGGCAGTATACAGTCGCACAGATCCTGTAGATTGGATTTATTGCATGAAGTGTATGTAAGCCTCTATAGGCTAGAGCAGAGAGGTACTGCTGTATCATTCCTATGGATCCCAGCCCATGTGGGAATATGGGGCAATGAAAAAGCCGACCGCCTGGCAAAGAAAGCCCTGGAAAGACCGGACCCACAGGTCAATATCAAACTTGGGAGGGGGGAGGTTAAAGAACATATCAAGAAGTCCCTGATAGAACAGTGGCAGCTGAAATGGAGTACAGGCCCTAATGGCAGACATCTATACAACATCCAGAAAGAGGTTGGGAGAGGAGGAACAGTAGGAGGGTGTAGGAGGGATGGAGCTGTAATAACTAGGCTCAGAATTGGTCACACGCTGCTGAACAGCACCCAGTGCAGGGTTGGCAGGGCAGAAACTAGAAATTGCATGTGGTGTCCAAATCAGGAAGAGACGGTGCAACATGTATTGCTAAGTTGCCCTAAGTACCAGTGTCACAGGGAGCAGTGGACAACAAGACTACAAACAGCTGGATGCACTGAATTCACCCTTACGTCAGTCCTTGGTTATGAAATAAGGCCAGGGGACCTGGTTAGGTTCCTTAAGAACGCTGGCCTTTATGTCAGAATTTAGCTGCATATAAATTGGGAACCTGTAGGTGGCGGTATGCGCCCGAAGGCGTAACCCGCCATTTAACTGAAAGAAGAAGAAGAAGAAGATGATTTCGACTTCACGTAACAGTCAGGCAACGGCCGGACACGCCCACTTTCAGGGGTAAACTTGACTGGAGTGATAACATTATTCTCAATGCAAAAAGGACTGTATTTCAGCAGAGTCATGGCTTTATAAGTTTGGATGCGTCAGTTTACAAGAATAAAACCACAAGATCGTTTTATGTAAGTGTTTTCTTTATGTTAGAGGATTACAAACTACACGTTATTGTTTAAATGTCGCATATTTTTCCGTTAACCAAAGGAAGCACAGAACTTCTTCACAGCTTAGAGCTGTTGTCTATGGACGTTAGTGGCTATATAGCAAGCTAACCGTCAAAACGGCACTTCTGTAGGCTTCTGAACACATCTAAATGTATTAATATGGCAACATTCATACTCTAGCATGTACATACGATCTTGCTGTCAACAAGTAAGACCAACCAGTAAGCTGTGTTACTCTAATATAATCAATTTGCCCATTAGCAAGCTAACCGGAGCTAACACTGGCTTCACACTGGGGTCCGTATTTAGCTCCGAAATTCGCAATACGCCCTCTAGTGGGTGTCGTACTCTGTCCATAAAACCGTCGTAGGGCAGGGGGTGGGGGTTGTTGGCAAGATGGCGGAGAGAGTAGAAAGGTTAATTTTGTGTGTTTCAGAGTATGCTGTCCTCTATGACGTTTCTTGTGAGGGCTACAGGGACATAAACCGAAAAAATGCTGCATGGTCCCGTGTTGCAGCAGATGTAGGCATGACAGGTGTGTTTTGTTGGAGAAATAGTGAAATATGCATTTCATTACGTCCTGTACGTAGAAGTTGTTGCCTGGAGTATGCTAGTGATATGCATGTCAGTACGTCCTGTGCTACTTGAAGTCGTTGCCTGGAGTATGCTAGCGCTAGGTTTGAGTTTAATTACCGCGAACACAGCAAACTGCTAAACTTATTTTAATCTTTGTTGTTCGCATTCTGCGCCCCTGAGCAAGTTAATGGTACAAGTCATTGTTTACAATTTGATAGGCGGTTGCAATGTAGGAGACGTAGTCTACGCAGATGCAAAAACGCAAGACAACATGTTCATAATCAGATTTGTTTGTTTATTTAAGCCTATTGGCCAGATACAACAGATGCAAGGAATTTTATTTGGGCAGGTGCTCTTTATGCACTTATCTATAGTATGCTGAATAGTAGACAAGCACATGTGGCTTGTACATGAAGTGCAGATCCACCACAAAGTAATAACTGCCTGACAGATCTTGCTTCATGACTGCCTCATTAACATAAGATGCTGACTGAATTGTCATTATTGTCACTGAATAAAATACAACATTTAGGCTAGTTTGCAGCTTCACCTGGTTAGAACAAGACCATTCAATCCTACAGAGAATAGAACAGGCATAAAAATGCAGTTGGCTTTTCCATTAAAATGTGCATGGCAGTTCTATGCTGTAGATGAAAGTTGTATGCACCACATTTCTATGAATAAATAGAATAAATAAATATACACAATGAATACATTTGGCAGAGAAATGCAGCAGAGATGACTAAAGTGCTGTGTGCATGGCAGTCCTATAATAAATATAAGTAGAACAATATAAAACAAGCAAGAATTGCAGTCCCTGTAAATAAATAGAGCAGGCCAGGTGTGCAGAGTGCATACAGCTTGTTGACGAATACTGTGGGTACTTGTGGGTTTTAAGAACAAATGTCTATGTTTGCATAATTGGAGAGTGAGGCTGTAACTGTATAATGTTTTTACAGTGGAGGAAGCGAAGAAAAAATGGAGGGATGTCAGGGACAGTTTTGTGAGGTACAGGAGGGAGGAGCAGGCCAGGCGGGTCAGTGGGTCCGCTGCCTCTCAGCGGCGTCCCTGGCGCTACGCCCAAATAATGGCGTTTCTGCTGCCCTTTGTTGCTCCGAGGAGGACCACCTCCAACTTCCCTGACAGTCAGGACACAGAAAGAGAGGTGAGAGGCGATGGAGAGGAGGAGGTGAGAGGCGATGGAGGAGAGGGAGAGAGAGCGCTGAGGGATGGTGAGGAAGAAGGAGGAGGAGGAGGAGGAGAGCAGGAGGAAGAAGAAGAGATAAGTGAAGAGGAGGAAGAAACAGCAGTAGAGGAGAATGAAAGAAGAGCCAGAGAGAGAAACACACAGGAGAGAGAGGGAAATGAGAGGGAGAGGAGAGCATGAGAAGAGAGCCAGAGAGAGATCGACTCTCTGGATTGGGATTGGGGGCAGCTCGCCGCCCTAGGCAGGGTTCACAGCGTCCTGAGCCAGCCACTATTTTCGAGCAGAGGATGCTGGGGGCCATTGAGCGAGCAAATGGCGATGGAGGCACTGACCCTGACCAGGCTTTTTTGGACAGCCTACTGCCAGCGCTCAAAAGGATGTCACGCCAGAAGAAGGCACAAACAAAGCTTAAAATGCATCAGTTAATATATGAGATGGAGTTCGAAAATGAGTGTAAGTATTTTGTGACCCTGCTGTAATGATGCATTTTTAACTGTTGTGTGCTATTTACATCTTTTAATTTCTGTTATTTTCTCTTTTGCAGAATCTGGACCATTGGAATTGGAAAAAAAAAATTAAAAATTGGCATAAATAAACACATTAATTGTAATTACTTCGTAGTGCTGTTTTTTAATATTAATACTGCATTAGATACCTCAGTGAAATGCTGCAACTGACAATTAATGTAATTAAAAGGATTACTTTCACACACACATTTACATTAATGCATTTAGCTGACACTTATATCAATAGTTAATGCATGGGACTAACAGAAGACTAAACCCACTGTAATCATGGTAGTGTGAGATATAGCTAGAGTTCCCTGAATTATATATTTAATTTACTTATTATTAAGTTAACAATTTACTTACCATATACTTACCTTTACCTTACATTATACTGTACCTTACCTTACTATTAACACATACAGAAAATAATTACACTGAGATGGAATTGCAATTTGTGATATTTTGAGTGGCCCTTAAAAGGGCCTTTTGGTTAATGAGGGTACCATAACATGGCATGGTTATGGCACGAGGTCTTGCCAGTCGACACCTCCAGCGTCAGAGGAGAAGAAGGTGGTGTATGCTTCTCTGACACGCACAGCCTCTGTGGTGGCATTATTGGCACCCTGGCGGGTGACACTTGGAAGGCTGGGCAGATGGTTGGCGGGTCGTTCTTCGGAGGTGGTCCTGGAAGTGCGGGGTGGAGCATGCCGGCGCAGAAGGTTGTGTAGGATGCAGGCTGCCTTCACACATACCTCCACATTCTGTGGATGCTGGCCCATGACGCGATGCAACATCCTGAACCTGGCTGCCAGGACACCAAAGGCATTCTCCACGACCATCCTTGCCCGTGAAAGACGGTAGTTGAAGAGCCTCCGTCGCCTGCAGAGGTTCCTCCCAGGATACGGGCGCATCAGATGACGGCGGAGGGGAAAGGCCTCATCCCCCACGAAGGCATGAGGTAGGGGTCCCAGCTGCTCTGCTCCAGGGATGATGGTGTCTGGGGGGATCTCCAGTGTTCCTGCCTGCAGCGCCCGACCGAAGGCTGACTCCCGCAGCGTGCCTCCATCACTGCCACGCCCATAGGCTCCAATGTCGATGACGCGGAAGGAGAGATTGGCATCCACCACAGCAAGCAGGACGATGGAGAATGTCCCTTTATAGTTAAAAAACATGGAGCCTGATCCCGGTGGTGCCACGATCCTTATGTGTTTCCCGTCAATCGCCCCCAAACAGTTTGGGAAGTCGCAGTGAGTGCGGAACTGCTGCGCAATCTCCCTCCGTTGGCACAGGCATGTATTCTTCGACCAGGGCCTCCCAAATAGCCTTCGCCACCTGTGGCACAATCATGGATACAGTGCTCCAGCCAACCCGGAAATGGAAAGAGAGGGAATGGTAGGAGTCACCAGTTGCCAGATATCTAAAATAAAATTCAGAATAGAATAACATTAATTATTTTATCACAGTGTATTCATCACATTTTTTGTTATTGTTCTCTGCTTAGTAGGCCTATTATTAGGCCTATTATTGATTAGGGTAATGGTCACCAATTACGCAAATATGCATGTACAACCTACAGTAGGAGGGCCAGCAGACAGAGGGACGCACAAGAGAGAGACGCCAGTAGGTAGGCCAAAAGAGCTCTTCCAATGTGATAGGCAACACAGGGATTATGCCCGAAATAGATAAGGGAATTATATAAGATACAATTTTATCATAGGAATTATATAAAATATTAACTTACCGGAGACATATGGCCAAGCGTTCGGCGGGCTCAATACATCGCCGAAGCCTGGTGTGCGTCCTCTTCACCCGCGGTCCAACGTGGCGAAGGATGTAATCAAATTGGGCGCGAGACACCCGAAAGAACTCCCGAAAATCCTCCCCGTCATTCAGCCGTAGCTCTCTCACCAAACGGTGAAATGCACCGAGCTGCTCCCTCCGTTGCAGGTAGTGCTTCACCCACACAGATCTCCTTCTCTGCCTCTGCCTCCGTCTCCAATAAAGGAGAGCAAGGACAAGCAAATTCACAAGACGGCGATTCGGCATTGTTGACGATCGTGGGAATGAATGAATGAGTGATTGCGTATTATTAGTAGCGACTCTTTTGGAGGGAAAAGTACAAAACTTTTTTTTTGTCATTATTTTGTTTATTAAAATTATTATTTATATTGTTTTTCTGCAATTATGTCACAAAATCACATTGCAAGTACACGTAATACAGTAAAATCACAGTACAAAAGTTCCTTTATTAAAAATGATTTATCATTTATTTATATTTATTACTGTTTAGTTGATAAGACACCAGCAAAACATTATTTGTGCTACATTTTCCAATTATTTACAATGTCTTTGCAATGTCTTCTCTTGTTTTCTACATAATAAATACATTTGTTTATACCATCACCATAGTAACGCTAGCTTCCGCTTGAAACGTCGGACGAGATTTGCCGTACGAGTTCAATTTTTTTAACGCATCCGGATGTCCCAACGGAGACGGTTTTTTTCGCACCGCAGCTCGACCGGATAGCTCCGCATGCGGGGTCCGTATCTTCATAGGAAATGAATGACTTCCGGTCATATGTTGTCGTATATACGTATGTAATGTGAAGCCAGCATCAGTCTCTCGCATGCCCACGTCACGGCAAGAGCCTCTTTCTCGATCTGTGCATATCGAGTTTCAGTGGGTGTTAGACTCCTGGATATGTACACCACTGGTCTGAATTCTCCATCTGGCTGTCTTTGCATTAGCACTCCTCCTAATCCATAAGACGATGCATCAGCTGACACGAGAGTGTCTCTCTTTGAGCTATACTGAGCTAAAACAGCTAGCTGAGCTCTCTCTTCACTCAAAAGCAGTCTTATGTTGCATGTCCCACGTCCACGCACTATCATTTCTCAGCAGATCTCTCAGAGGCTTTGTGAGACTGGGCAGGTGAGGGGAAAACTTGCCAACATAATTCACCATCCCCATAAAGCGTCTCACCCCTTCAACATTGTCTGGCTCAGGCATGTTAAGGATTGCTTTAATTTTGTCTGGGTCTGCCTCTATCCCATGAGCACTTACTTTATGTCCTAGGAACTTGACTTCTCTCACGCCAAACTCACATTTTTCATTTAGGGTCAGACCTGCCTCCTCGAACTTCCTGAGGACTGCACACAGTCTGTCATCATGCTCGGTTTGGTTTTTACCGAACACCAAGATGTCATCAGCATGACACAGTGTCCCAGGCGCGCCTGCAACGATCTGGGAAATCCTCAGCTGAAAATGTTCGGGCGCCGAGGAAATTCCGAACGGCAGTCTCCTGAAACAATACCTCCCGAAAGGCGTTATGAAAGTCGTTAAGCGCTCTGATTCTTCGTGTAACGGAATTTGCCAAAATCCCGATGTGGCATCCAATTTAGAAAACACCACAGCTCCATCTAGCTTTGCCAGTGTGTCGTCCACAGCTGGGAGAATGTGTCTCTCACGACGCACACTTTCATTGAGCCGCGTTAGATCTACGCAGATCCTGATGTTGCCATTGGGCTTTGGCACAACCACCATGCCCGCACACCACTCGGTCGGCTCTTGGATTTTTCGGATCACACCCATTTCTTCTATCCTCTGGAGCTCTGATTTTACTTTGTCCATAAGAGGCAATGCTACACGTCTTGGCGCTGACAGAGCATATGGGACTGCTCCCTCTTCTATCTCTATCTTGTAACTACCCTGTAGCTTCCCTAAGCCTGAGAAAACATTTGGAAACATCATCTTGAATTTATTCCCTGCTGCTTGAACTGCAGCTACTTGCTGCAGTAGTGGTAGGCTCTGAATGGCTGGAAGACCTAGCAGTGGCCAGAGCGGTATAGAAAACAGAGTGGCGACAGTTCCATAGACTCCCGTTGTAAAAAATGGCGGACGCTACTTCCGGGTTGTGGAGGCTCGAATAGTTCCAAACAAGCGCTGGAACTACGTTGAACTCTATGGCTCGTCAACAACATTCACTGGTAAGTTGATGAAAAACACTTATTTTTAAACGTTTTTACAGTTGTAAGTGTTAGATATCATAAGTATACACGTTGGCCTCATGAGTCTTATATTTGGTTTGCCAAATATGTCGATGTAGAAGTTAAAAATGTAATAGATTTAAGGGTCCAACCAGACACTTGGTATTGTGGTGGCACCTTATTGAGGTGATAATTTAACTATTGGTCAAATTACTTGTTTGTTAGAAGGTGATATTATTTGCAGTTGATCTGATTGTCATGTTTTATGATCACAGTTAGCTGTAGGCTACATTTATGACTAATGCAATGCTGAAAATTAATCCAAGTGTATTTAGCTAACTAGTTAGCCTAACCTTGCATTGCTTCAGCATGGTGGCTAACTTATTTTTTCATGATAAAGTTAATCTACCCCATTGATTTGTCGACAAATTGTGATGATTTCTATGATTACATGATTTCTAAGTTATGTCAGGCATAAATGGTATTTGCATGTAGTATTAAGTATGATAATAGTGGTAGATAAGTGGAAATTGCATGGGTAACGCTTTAGATTAGGCTACAGCCTGTGAGGTGCTTGGTATAATAGAAAAAAAGAAGCTAGGTCTATCAAAGGATAATACTTTTTGTGCAAGTAGTAATAACACAAATTGCAAAAGTTATCTTTTTGACCTGCACAACCTCACCTGCCTATGATGCATGCATTAATTTGACCCTTAGACTAATTATATCTTATTCTGCTTAGACTAAATATGTGCACCATGTATTTTGGATAAATTAAGTGTAGATAGTCTACACTTTTTAGTTCAGTTCCATCCCATGAATTCCATCTCATTGCAGGCCTATGTTTACTATGCCTATAATTTATTCCTTGATACTTTTTTTTAGCATTTCTTACCTGCTCATGACCCAGCACTTAACATGCTGTAGCATTAACATTGCATTTAAACTCCTTACACCTAGCAATAGGCCTACATCAGTGCTTAATTTGTAAATCAGTAGGTAGCGGAACGCAAAGTACATTATAACGACAAGTCGATGACGATATGACTCAGGTCCCGGAACGCACAAAAAACATCAAGTGAATTGCCACTTCTACAGCTGTGGCACATAAAAGGCTCAATTTCAGACAACATCCCTTTTAAAAATGCCATAAGATTGCATTACAAAAAAAAAAACCCGACCCAGCGCTATGAAGTACAAACATTCAAGAAAACAACCATATTTTGAGTGCGTTAACTTTTGGTACAGGTAATAAGTTTTCATATGCGCGCGCGCGTATGTGTGTGTGTGTGTGTGTGTGTGTGTGTGTGTGTGTGTGTGTGTGTGTGTGTGTGTGTGTGTGTGTGTTACGGACAACAAATACGAACAGGGTTCGAGTTATGATTCCATCTTCGTGGGAGCCCAAAGGCTTTGCGGACTTTTGAATGTAATGGGAAGCAAGCACTGACCTTACAATGTGAGTTGTTGACAATGTCTCTCTGTATCTCTCTCCTGACGCCTGACTGAATGTTATGCACAACGGTGAACTGGCACTTATTAATTTCGGTGAATATGCTACTTGCACGAAATCCTCAATAAAGTTTACATCATGCGCAGCATGATCGGAATAGCCTGGTTAAAGCAATATCTAGGAGAGAGGTTGACCTAGGGAGAGCCGCGCATTATCTTACTATCTGGAGCTACAGTAGGCCTATGTTTGGCTTTATTGAAGTAGGCTAAAACCGAAACGAGCAAGCGGCCACATTTTCAGTGGCATTGTAACGGAGTGTGTCCGGCGGGTGGTAGACTCAAGGCATGGAAACGGAATAATGCAGACGTCTTTCTTTTATTTTATATTAGGCCACCGGCGGGGTGCATAACATAACAAATTAACAAACAAACTAAACAAACAAAAACACTGATCAAACTGAAAATAATCAGAGGCAAGGCCCACAAACTAGGCAATATAACATACCATCATTAGATCCTCTCGCGTCAGAGGCAAACCCCGACTGTTACGCACGGTAACTATCGGTCACAACCAAATCATGGTTTACAATCAATTAAGACATTCATTTATGTTTACAACCTATACATTGCAACTGCGCAAGCATACCGTGCCCCTTTATCATCAGAGAACATAATAACAGCATGCCAATAAGGTAATAACACAAAAATAAAAGATTATCAAAAACACCCCTGTAACAAGCGCTTCCCAGCGGGAGCGCGCTCGTAACTCCATAAAAAGGTTCCACCTCCCATAGCTCGGTTTGATCCCCGCTTATGATAACTTTACTTGTCAGTAAAATATTATATACTATTGTATTGTCAGAGCCCCCACAGATGTTTGAGTTTGCTGCTTTCATGGGAGCCAGACCTCTCTCTATGGGAGCTCAGCTCTCACAGGCTCCCACCTAACTCGAACCCTGAATGCGAATCACCAGTAGCCTACACACCATTCGTTTGCCCCTCTCATTGACACACTGTATTTTTGTACTTTATTTTGTACAATTCATGAATTGATTTTATACATTTTAAAACGTTGTCATGATTTTTTTTTTTTTTTTAAATAAAAAAATATTATTATTATTCACGAGAGGTGGCGGATCAGCCAAAATAGGTCCCGGAACGCGGGGGGGTCAAACTGACGAGGTGGGGGATCCTGTTCCGGCATATTCCGGCACAAATTAAGCACTGGCCTACATGCTAAAAAGCTTCTGTATACGACCTCAACAAGTAAATGCTTTAGTTGATCCCTGAAATTGATTATACCAAATAACATGATTTATGTATTTGACACTTCTTTTATTGTAGGTCTTTCTGCACTGGATGCCAGATGGAGATCCAATGCTTGCTGACTGACCACAGTCTCTTGACAAGTGCAGGGCTCCTCCTTGCCTTGGCTGGCCTCACAATTAAGCGGCGGTTGAAATGACTGAATGTGAACATGTTTTTAAATGTGTTGTCCCAGTGTTTCTACTCCACAAACCAGTAACACATAAGACTACAGAAGAGATTGAACTCTGTTTTAGATGCAAGCATGCATCATGAACACACGTTACCTCTATTATATTCCAAGGACTGGTTGATAACAGTTTCTTATTGCATTATACTATACGCCGATTTAATGTTAAGAGACACATAACAAATATTACGTGGATTTACATTTCACACATTGCCATAGGGCCTATACACCATACAATACTTCTACTTGCCATGCTACTTCTGGTCACCAGTCTTTCTTGTAAGATTTATCGAGATTGCGGTCCTGTAACTATGTAGCAGTGACCAACATTTTGCAATTACCTAGATTATTTGATGCTTACAAAGTGGTCATTGTGTACAATGTACATATCCAAACCTTTAGCAGTTGTGTGCCCTCAGTGTCCAGCTGTCTATTGGCACACCAGACACACAATTGTAATGTAGAGAATACAAATGAGTCAGGATGACCAAACCTTTAACTGTTGCGAACCCCAGGCCCTCTATCATAATCATTGCCTCATGTTCCTGTTACTGTGATTATTCATGATTTGTTACTGCTCAAAAATACCAAACACTAGACTATGATATGTAGGCCAAAGATGCATAGTAGTGATGCAATATGCTTGTACTGTGTTAAATATTGCTGCAATTCTAGCTATATTTTAAACTTATTTTAGACTGTGTGATACTGTATATTACATTATGTAAAGTATATATGTTCATGAGATAACAATAAAGCTGAAGTTGACATGCATATTCAATTGTCTCACTTATACAGAAGAGTTTCACAAAGCCAGCATTAGGACTGCTTAGCACTGTGTGTAGCCTGTATTTGCAATGACATTGCATACTTGCCCTTGTTGCAATTTTATTTTTAACATCGGGACACTATAACAGTTAGACTGAAATCACTTTCACTACCTGTTTTGGGGAGAAATAATAGGCTACTGTGATAATACAACGATGTGATCGCTGAGAGAGGTAAGATCTTTGGCTAAGCAGCAGAGAAATGGTGGCTAACCAAATTAGCAAGTTCTACGTGAAGCTATATATAACTATACAGTCAATACTGCAATTAAATCCTAAACTATCGATATTACCTAAGTGTTTGCTGTCCTCATGATACAGAATGTAAATGAATTTACACACAAAAATATATTTTACCACCTCTAGGATCTGTCATCTACTGCCATACGCTAGCCGAATTATGCTAACATGAACAAACTTTTCCCCTTCGAGATATTAAATTCCTTTAATTGTCACCACAGCAGACCCACATGCCACAAATATTTCATAACAATGAAAAAAATCGCTAAATTGACGGTTAAATCCTCCATTTAATCCAGTCTTCACTGGCGTCTGTACCATACATGGATTAAAGCAAAAAAAAATCATTTGACTGAAATTTCTATGGAGAAGCGGGGTGGTGTGTGGGGTCTAGGAGGTGATCAGGGGGAGGGGGCGTTGCCCACCAGTACACGTGACACAGAACTGGGGGGCGATCAGATTTTGATGTCTAATGTGGTTGGTTAATATGGTGTGTTTTAATATGGAAAGGAAATAATTTTGTGGTGGGAGGAATTGGGGTTGGAGGTGATGCATTATATTTTTGGAATACAGGCTTAGAGCAATAATGCAACATGTAAGACCTGTTGTTCCTGACCAAAAAAGTTTTTTATACTCACTTACTGATGAAAATAGTTGTCCATGTCATTGTGATGTGTCATTTGAGATTTTAACCAAATGCATAACAATACAAAATATGGCACAATGAAAACCTGCTGTAAAATATATAAGTTATTAGGCCTATAATAAAGCTATGGACAAATAGCCTTTATTTGTGAAGCTGAATTTCATTGTGAAATTTTACTAGCCTACTGAAAACAAAGGTTTGGTCGTAGTTTTAGCTTTTAAAATAGTTTTAACAAATCAACATAGGCAGAGGGTGGGTGTGTCCACCATGCATACCAGAAGGAGCGAGAGAGATGCGTGGATGACAAGCGTCTGCACACTTAAGCCTCCTAAATAATGCTCAATACTGGTAGGCCTTACATGCAAAAAATTATTACAAATACCGTTACAAGAACAAGCGCTGGTGTTAGCCGTAAATCAATTAGCGTCAACTTTAACACATTTTTAAGGCTCCGCTGAACTGCTCTCAGTAGGCAAAACATGCAATGTTCTTTGCATACGTGGAGCATTGACCAGTAGGCCTAAAGCGAAATATCAGTGTTTCCACAGAGATATTCTGTTCTTTACGTCCGCATGGACAGCTTGCTTCTATCGATTTACCGACATCATAACATAAACAAACTGTAGCCTAAAATCATGCAGCTCTTTGCATGCGCTCATTACTCCTTATAATGCAAGGTTTTTTCTGTAGTGGGCTGATCAGTTTCGATGATCAACTGCAAACTGAACAAGTGTCTCAAATTTTAATTCTCAATCTCTGACAAGACGTTTTTTTAAATAGGTTAGCCTACACATTTTGCTTAAATCATAGAAGGAATACGTCTAGTCCGCTATGACCTAAAAGCTGAAATCATGTCCGTTTACTGTATGATGATAACTACTCTTCATTAAATGGATCAAGTCTCATTAGGCTACCATAAATTTGCTGTTACAGTAGGCTATTATAGCTGGGGTTGGAAACAGACTACACTTGAAAATCACTTTATTTTTCTAAATAAATTAATCCATATCCATATTTATCTTGCTCACCAGAGAACCCACTTGCGCTTGCGTTGGCTCGTAGGAGCGCTAAAGCCAGGCGGCAACATTCCAAGCCCGACAATCAGTGCGGTTACATGCATTTAAGTAATCGGACTTCACTCCGATTATTCACAATAGCCTACTCCGATTTCTTCTTGTCATGTATCTCAAGAAATCTGATTAAAATTGGAGTATGAGAAATCCGATTAAATGTACTGGAGTATCCGATTGGAATCGGAGTATTTCTGTCATGTAACTCATACTCCGATTATAACTGGAGTATTCTAATTCCATTCTGCGCGACGACAAGTTAAGGCCTTTACACACCTACGCGTTTTTTTCGTGCGAATAATTCGCAAAATTTCAAAACATTGTTTTGGCTATGACAGCTTACACACCGCACGCGAATAAACGATGCGAAAAAGCGACACTTTTATTTTTTCGCAACAAGGTCGATTTTTCGAACGCGACAAAATCCACAAACCAATCAGGCCATAGTAGAACTCATGTCACGTCAGGATTCTCCTGGTGTCATAGGAGCAGGAAAAGCCTACTTCTTGTGTTTAGCCTACAGTCAAGTCATATTTATTAGTTTTGGCACAACGCAACATGTCTGTGCCATCCTAACGTTACAGCATAGCCTGTCGTCTCTCTCCTCGGATTTGGAGCTGTGATATTCACGGTTGCATGCTCGAGTAGGCTATCAGCTCTTTACAACCTTCCCATCGATGCAAATAAAATGTTAGGGTAGGGTAGGACTTCATGCAACAATCGTAGTAAAACAAACCTTGTTTTGACCAAATAGCCTAGGCTACTATAGGACTACCCTTGAATATATGAAACTTCTTTTTCTTATGCATGTAGGTCATGCCCAACTGAACGGCGGCTGGATCATGCGCAAATGTGGACCGTAGTGTGACTCAATAAACTATTCTTTGAGCAATATAAGGTGCCACAAATTAAGATAACCTTACGGCCTAGGCTAAAGAATAATTAAAAAAAAATGCAATGCTGATATTTCAACAGCACGGCATACAACAACGGTCTATTTCTGCCTCGGATAATGGTCAACCTGCTTTTGCATGTTTTAGAACACTAGCTGTTTAGGTTATCATGTAAAATGTGGCATAGGCATATGCTTAAAATATCATGCATTTGGCCTACAATGCAATAAACATCGATGATTGGGACGTCGGGATCCCAAAGGATGTAAAAGCTGTCCACATTCAACACCTGTTGCGGTGCCATAACGTTAGTGGGCTGAATCACGTAGGCTCTGCCAAATGAGATAAAGCCCTCTTCAGTCATCATAAATGCATTGTAACAAAACAAGTCTGAAGGGGTTTTCTCTGTTGCCGTATGTGATGGTATTGGCAAGAGTCGCTTTGAAGGCTTTGGCAATGTATAGGCTAGTTTTAGGGTCTAGTCTGGAGCGCAACGACACTGCAGTGAAGCCTAAAGTAACGTTAGGCTACATCATTATGTTGTAACATGACCTGCTATATGAAGGGGCTTGCAAGATCCATGCTGAAAAAAAATCAAACATGTTGTTTATAAAAAAAAAAACATTATTTTTGTTGCGTTCTAGTGCCAGTTTCACTTTACCAAGTCATTATTGACTGCTAAGAACAACTTGATTTCACCCCGTCACATGTGTAGATCTGTATAATGGACAGGTGTCTATGAAAAAAACTGCCAGGGCATAGGCATATGAAAACGATTAGGCTACCTACGTTCTCCATTTAGAAAATAATTTCGTTTATCCCACGATCACAAAAAGTTGTCACAAACAGGTCAACTTATGAGAACGCAGATTTCTGAAATAGCCAACATATTTCGTAAGTTTAAATGATGTGCAAGTTGCAACCTCATATACAAACACATATATCCTACATTAGGTAATTTTGCCATAACGTTATCTGTCATTTCAGTCCAGGATTCACACAGGGCAAAGGTGTGACGTGTGCGAACCTGAGAAAAACGCCAGGCGAAATAGAACACGAAAAGTTAAAAAATCGCGTCGCTCCCGGTGTGCATACATTGTTGCGAATAATTCGTCCTCCGTTTTTTTCGCAAAATCGCCTCGCATTTTCGCATCGCCCTAGGTGTGTAAAGACCTTTAAAGTTACAAAAGTCACAAAATTAATGGCCTTTACACACCTACGTCGTTTTTTTCGTGCGAATAATTCGCAAAATTTCAAAACATTGTTTTGGCTATGACAGCTTACACACCGCACGCGAATAAACGATGCGAAAAAGCGACACTTTTATTTTTTCGCAACAAGGTCGATTTTTCGAACGCGACAAAATCCACAAACCAATCAGGCCATAGTAGAACTCATGTCACGTCAGGATTCTCCTGGTGTCATAGGAGCAGGAAAAGCCTACTTCTTGTGTTTAGCCTACAGTCAAGTCATATTTATTAGTTTTGGCACAACGCAACATGTCTGTGCCATCCTAACGTTACAGCATAGCCTGTCGTCTCTCTCCTCGGATTTGGAGCTGTGATATTCACGGTTGCATGCTCGAGTAGGCTATCAGCTCTTTACAACCTTCCCATCGATGCAAATAAAATGTTAGGGTAGGGTAGGACTTCATGCAACAATCGAAAAGTTTTTTTATTTTTTTATTTTTATTTCGCCACGATCGTTATTGTCTATAAGGCAATTAGACCTTCTGTGAATTATCCAGGATGCGCAGAAAGGTGATGCTGCCATAAGTAAAACAGACCTTGTTTTGACCAAATAGCCTAGGCTAGGCTACTATAGGACTACCCTTGAATATATGAAACTTTCTTTTTCTTATGCATGTAGGTCATGCCCAACTGAACGGCGGCTGGATCATGCGCAAATGTGGACCGTAGTGTGACTCAATAAACTATTCTTTGAGCAATAAGGTGCCACAAATTAAGATAACCTTACGGCCTATAGGCTAAAGAATAATTTAAAAAAATGCAATGCTGATATTTTAACAGCACGGCATAAAACAACGGTCTATTTCTGCCTCGGATAATGGTCAACCTTCAATGGTGCGCACTGAATTGCTTTTGCATGTTTTAGAACACTAGCTGTTTAGGTTATCATGTAAAATGTGGCATAGGCATATGCTTAAAATATCATGCATTTGGCCTACAATGCAATAAACATCGATGATTGGGACGTCGGGATCCCAAAGGATGCAAAAGCTGTCCACATTCAACACCTGTTGCGGTGCCATAACGTTAGTGGGCTGAATCACGTAGGCTCTGCCAAATGAGATAAAGCCCCTCTTCAGTAATCATAAATGCATTGTAACAAAACAAGTCTGAGAAGAAGGGGTTTTCTCTGTTGCCGTATGTGATGGTATTGGCAATGTATAGTTTTAGGGTCTAGTCTGGAGCGCAACGACACTGCAGTGAAGCCTAAAGTAACGTTAGGCTACATCATTATGTTGTAACATGACCTGCTATATGAAGGGGCTTGCAAGATCCATGCTGAAAAAAAATCAAACATGTTGTTTATAAAAAAAACATTATTTTTGTTGCGTTCTAGTGCCAGTTTCACTTTACCAAGTCATTATTGACTAAGAACAACTTGATTTCACCCCGTCACATGTGTAGATCTGTATAATGGACAGGTGTCTATGAAAAAACTGCCAGGGCATAGGCATATGAAAACGATTAGGCTACCTACGTTCTCCATTTAGAAAATAATTTCGTTTATCCCACGATCACAAAAAGTTGTCACAAACAGGTCAACTTATGAGAACGCAGATTTCTGAAATAGCCTACATATTTCGTAAGTTTAAATGATGTGCAAGTTGCAACCTCATATACAAACACATATATCCTACATTAGGTAATTTTGCCATAACGTTATCTGTCATTTCAGTCCAGGATTCACACAGGGCAAAGGTGTGACGTGTGCGAACCTGAGAAAAACGCCAGGCGAAATAGAACACGAAAAGTTAAAAAATCGCGTCGCTCCCGGTGTGCATACATTGTTGCGAATAATTCGTCCTCCGTTTTTTTCGCAAAATCGCCTCGCATTTTCGCATCGCCCTAGGTGTGTAAAGACCTTAACGTTACTTTTTAGCTTGTAAGAATGGAGACACACAACAGCCACTTCTGGACCGAGGAAGAAACATTTTTCCTTCTGAATGTGTTGAAAGACCTAAATATTTTACGATATATGGATGGCAGAAAAACAAGAAATGGTGAATTATTCAGAAAAGTGTCTAATAAATTAAAAGAAGCAGGATTTACAAGAACACCGGAGCAAATCCGCATCAGATGGAAGACCTTGAAGAAAACCTATTATGTTACAAAGAAAGCCAATGGGAGAAGCGGGCACAATCGCCAAACCTGCCCTTTTTATGATGTAGGCTACTTGACCAAATGCTGGGGAACAGACCTCTGTCTGTAGTGGAGGAGCAGGGAGTGGACGTGGGGTTTGGCCCAGAAATTCAAGGTGAGTGTTAACGTTACACGAAAACAAAAACTAAAGTCAAATACGTAGAACCAGAGACGGTTGATGAAAGCGAGACCATTCATTAGCTCCTTCCTGTTTCCATATGACGTTGGGTTCGAAGCTGACACGCCCCTTTAGGAGACCGGTAGTAAACAGACCTTCGTTAAACCCAATGTGGAGTTCGTGGGATTTTACTAGATTCCTCCAATAAACTAAATTCCCTTATTTGAGGAAGGGCTTTCGACATTTTTATACCCCTAGTCACGATGAGCAGGTAATTGTTATCAGAACTAGCCTATAGATAAGACATGTAAGTTAACTTAATGGAAGAAAACGAACTTTATTTAAGCCTAGGCAGCTAGAAAAGTGTCCTGCTGTCTGATAACAAGCTGGCTAAAAAGCTAGCGATAGCCACAATAAAGTTGTTAAATTTACAAATCACACTCTCAATAAAATGTCACCTTCCTAGACAACATTACTGATGCCAGGTAAATGAAAATGTCCATGTCAAGTTCGTTTGTAGCAATATAGAAATTTAACCGAGGTTCTCAGGTGCTAGCAAGCTAGCGATATTCTAGCCATGTTCTCATAGTAACCCAGCCAAAAACGGTTGGCATGTTAACGTAAGCTAGCTTGCTAGCTCGGTTAATACATAAAATGAATTATTTACCCTGTGCCTGAAAATGTACCGAATGGGTATTACAAACAAGCAGTGACAATAAAACGACACAGGAAATTATATTTTAATTATTTAACTGCTTATTAAGAGAAAAAGTTAATGTTATGACGTCTATGACGCACCTATTTAGGAGACCGGAACTGTATCCCGATTTTTAACGTTGGGGAAGCCTAGAACGATTCATCTCCACATAATACAGTATCTCTGGTAGAACTGGCTTAGGCTAGGCAACTTTATTTTTAGACTTCACCTAGGCAACTAGACAACGTATCCGGTGTAGGCTACTTACTGTATATCATGCTGTTCAAAGTAGTTATTGGCTATGCCTGTCTGTTCAATCTCAGACGAGACGACAATTAAGTCTACACTGTGCTGTTACTTTGAAGATAGGACTATCCATTTTAAAGCCAGGGCTGATGATGTGGGCTTCAGTAGATTGTTAACTTTAAACCCTTCGCTAAGCCCCGCCCCCTTAGTTACTGTTGTCAAGCCTGACAAACTAACCAAAAACGTAACTTGCGTCCATAGGAATGAATGCAAAACATAGCCTCAAACAATGGCTCTTCAGAGATAAACCGCAAGTGATTAACAAATTCTAATAGAATGTAATGATTGATGAAAAGGTCTACTTTGAGCAGCTTGCAGCAGTTTAAATGGAAATTTATTGAATTCATATAATAACAGACCTGACGTTACTGTCACCATATAACACCACAGCACAATCAACCAGCACAACACTCCATCAAGGCATCTTAAAACGAAGACCAATCAACTTACAAATTATGGACTATTTATCCTTCCTCCTAATACTGCCGTAAGTAAACAGTTTAACTGTGCCAAAACAGATAATATATCCTGTAATTGTCTGCAAATATTACGCTAGCCAACATGCTAAAAACGGCTAACGTTGCAGGAGGCAGATAGAGGCAGGCTTTAGACCCATTTTGCTATCGCTAAATGTCCGTGACAAAATCTAACAAACTAAGTTAAGTTGTTTTGAGCTATGTGATTGATTCGTTAGAGTTAAACTGTTGGTGTGCCTTTGTAGTGCTGGATTACAGATGAGAAATCTTTGGATATACGGTGCTGAAACTCGCTAGCATGTTAGCAGCAGCAAACTTTTTAAACTATTGTAAAGCTTATCTGGCCACTATGTTTTCCACTTGGTCTATCACAGACATCACTTATTCAACCAAGGACATAGCTACGATGTCTTTTGGGGTAAAGGAAAGGCTAAAGAGCATTTTCCCTGTCAAGCTTGAACGACTCATGCTGCATTTTTTGCCGACGCCATAGGCATAACATTGTAGAATATTGCCGCTACTCAAATGTTTGACAGGCCAGGGCTCTTTAGTTACCGTTGCTATATGTAGGATTGGTCAGTTGCCGTTGTTGGGAGGGGCTTAGCGAAGGGTCAATTCCTGTTGGCTATATATTCTTCCCTAGCGATGTCAATCAACAGACAGATAGCGAACGGTTTTGAGGATGAATGATCTTTACTGGTGATTTCAGGTTTCACAGATACAGATGTAATTTCATCATCTTTGTCCCCGTAAAACGAAAAGAAAAATGAATACATTACATTACTAACTGAATAACATACATCTCATGTGCAATCATCAACACAAGTGTAAAATAATGAATGAATGAATGAATGAACAAACCTAAAACATGTAGGCTACTAGCAAGCTAGTCTGCAGCTTAATGCTAATGCATATTACATTCGAGCGTAACCTGTCTAAAATACACCACTTTACAAACCAGAAGTTTTCCTTTACTTGCTTAACATTCACTTGTAAGGCTTATATGCCAACACAGAAAACTTAACTAACAGACACTACCCAAGGGATCCAGCGACACACAACATTGCATAACGTTACTACTTTACACAGGAAAATGAACGTCTTCTTAAATGACTGTATCACTATAAACTGCATAATAACATTGAACTGTGGGTGTCGCCCTTACACCGCGAATGACACCAAATGCACCATCACTGTTTCACACAAGAAAACAGAAATGTTATATTTCTATTCAAGGAAATGTGAAAAGGTCATAACACTATTGGTTAAATCGTGTATTCCATATTCAGATGAAGAGGAGGCAGCTGAGGTGGACGTGGAAGGGGATGTGGAGCCAGAGACTGAGGGCTCAGCTGAACCACCATCACCACCACCGCCACCACCAACTGTCCAAACACCAAGTGAGAAGAACTATTAAAAATTGGTGCAGAGCCCTATTAGTTTAAAAATATAGGCTACTATATTTTGTTTGGGCATCATTTTAAAAGAAGTATGTTTTAAAACAATTTAAAGATATTAAACCATATCCTCTATAGTTAAAACACAAGTTTTTAATTTGGTTTGTATCATATGGACCTTTTTCACCTACATCACTATGACACACTAGAACGAGGCTTGGGTGGTAAAACTTCCCCAGAAGTAGCTTCTGGAGATGGGATGCCCCTCGTCTGCCCAACTTTCCACCTGACCAACAGTAAGAGAGGGGACCAGCAGTAGATTTTCTGTCCGGCATCTGTGAGAAATTATTAATTATTATATTTATAAAGCGAAGGGAGTTTTTCCTTGCCCCTGTTTCTCATGGATGCTTCCCGTACTGCCTGTAAAGCGCCGCGAGACAATGCACTGTATTTGAGCTCTCTATACATTGTTGTTTTGTGATACTAAAACTAGGGGCTATAGGTTGGAGCAAGCACAGAGCTCATTGTATAGGGTCTACAACTGCACTATACCATTGCTCCACTTGTATTTACAGTGATGGGATTGTCAAGAAGGAGACGGGGGCAGGCTGCTGAGGAAGGAAGGTGGAGACAGCAGCAAGAATTTTTACAGCAGCAGGAAGAAAGACAACGAGAATTTATCACTCGGCAAATGCAGCAGTCTATGCAGCACCAAGAACAGATACTTTCCTCAATCCTTCAGAGCAACACCACAATGATGACCTTGATGATGGAAGGCCTCCGGTCCCTCCAATACCCACCACCCCCAGCACCCATGACCTTACCTCCCCAGTACTACCCCAACTATCAGCAAAACAATGGCTTCCAGGATTTGTAAACATTTTTACATTTATTTATTTTAATTCATTAATTTTAATGAATAAATAGCTATAGCGTACAGTATATGTGTTTGTTCCATGTTTGTTTGTTACTGCCTAACAGCACACACTTTATTTTGAAATTATTAAAACAAACAGAACATTACTGTAGATGTACAGGCTGTTTATTACATCTCCCTACGCCTTAGAGGATGGTTGGCTGCCATGTAGTCAGTTAGAACCTGTCTGACCTTCTGCGCCCCACCAGCCTCTCCATTGTTGTGTGGTCGAGCAGCAGGCTGTGGCAATTCCTCCTCTAACAACACCGCCTCCTCTGACCAGGTTGGCATAACAGTTTCCTTTTGGCTTTCACAAAAATTATGCAAAGCACAGCATGTGGCAATAACATATGGAGACAATGTGAAGTGGAAGTCACTCCGCTTGAGTAGCACCCTCCACCGTGACTTCAGTCTTCCAAAGACTATCTCCACAGTGGTCCTGGCAGAGCTCAAATACACATTAAATGACTCTTGCTGTGGTGTTTGTCTGGGGGAGGAAATGTAGCCTTTCATTAGCCAGGGCAGGAGTGGATAGGCCGGATCGCCTAGCAGGTAAAAATCAACTGAAGTCCCATCGATGTCTTTAGGGTTCTGAAAAGTTGTAAAAGTGTTGGTCAGAGGTCACTTATTTATTTAGTAATGTCATGTTATTCAATTCAATTCAAATATTTATTGTCATTGTAGCATCCACATTCACTTCCATAGCAAATAAAGTGCATAGTTGAAAGTGCAAACCCAGTGATATAAACCCTTTAAATAACCCCATTGTGAACATTTGGCATAGTGTGATAGGCTAGTACAACATTTTAACAGCAGCATAGGTCGTTTCTTCAATAAAGTGCAGTAGGGAACAGGGGCAGCCACATACAGTCATTACTTGAATTGTAAAAACTTTTTTTTTTTTTTTTACACAAGGTAATCCAATATATGAAGTTCTGGTGCATGACGACCTAGTCTACAATTATGTTACCCTGGGATGACCTTTCATAACCCCCACCCCATCCGGCCTGTAAAGCAGCATCAAAATATTCATCCACTGGAACATAGTTCCATGAACAATTTGCTGTAGGTAATTGTTAAAGCAAACTTTATCTAGTCCTTAAATTCTGTTAATGGATGCAGTGGTAAGAACTTTAGTATTGTTTGCTTACTTGCATTTTTACAGGGGAAAAAATGTTTTTAACAGTTCAAGTAATGACTGTTATTTTCCCGAAATGTTCCACGTTCTGTATTACTCCGCATTGCTTTTTTTATGATAGCTTATGACAGGAAGGATGTGGGGTGCACAGATAGCCTGAATTCAATATAATATTAATATTAATATTCAGAGCTCACCCTGGATGAAAAGGTGCGAAATATTGCTAACTTAACTTAGCTGTCCATCTCTGAAACTAGCCTCGTTAAATTGGATTAATAACCGACATACTGCTATCATGCTACACGGTAGGTAATTGATATTTTAAATCGTTCCGCCCGCTGCGGCATACAATGTAGAGTGGAAATTGCAAAGAGGAATTTGGCTGGGTTGCTGTAGGCCTACTCTTAGGTTTAAAGTTAGTCGAACGTTAAGTAGTGGTAGGTTAATGCAATACATGAGTAGCCCTCTTATTTGGATCGCATGCGTTGGCCATTGGTAGGCCTAATAGGCTACATGATCCTACGGTCACCCTCTATGCTACCGTAGCCTACTGCAAACAGTGATATTTGTAGGCTATGTGTGATCTTTGGTGGTTCCGTACCCGGCATGTACAGTTGAGCCATCTGATATAATGGGTTGGTGTAACAAGCTGACTGTGGCTTGTTAAGCTAGGCATTGCAGTGCAGGTATGATCATTGTGTGCTAGTCTACATGACCCTACGATCACCCTCTATCTCAGGGGTTTTCAAACTTATTTGGACCGGGGACCACTCATGGAGGTGAACTTTTTTGACCCCTCTTGATCGCAACAAAATGTATCTATTTGTTCTTTCAGATGCAAGTTTTAAATAGCCACGTAATTGCATGTGGCAAAATCTGACAGTGCAGAAATGGTTTTCCTTTAAAAAATGCACAAGAAAAATGTGTCGTAGTAGCCTACTGCAAACAGTCATCTCCTATAAAATAGCCTACCTGGCTATTTGTGATCTTTGGTGTTCCGTAGGCCTACTGGCATGGCATGTAGCCTAGTTGAGCCATTTGATATAATGAGTCGGTCTAACAAGCTGACTGTGACTTGTTCAGATAAGCATTGCTATGTGTTCTTGTTTGTTTATTTTGATGGACAGCATTCTGTCTGCGGGCGTCGGGAGTGACTTCAATTAACCTAACTTACCTTTGGCAGCAGATGTGCCTTTTCAAACAGAGCTGACTGTCTCAGGACATTTGCGTCATGGGCACTCCCAGGCATCTTACAATTGATGTTCCAAAATCTGAAAGAAATAGACCTGTTTTTATACAGTAGGTTATGCGTTTGCTGGTTTGATAATGCCGCTATTGATGTGGGTCTTACCTATAAGTGTCGTCAACAACCTCTTGGAGGACATATGATGGCCAGCCTTTCCTGTTGACGAAGTCTTTATACCCGTCGCTCGGCGCTAGTATTGGAATATGCGTCCCGTCGATACAGCCAATGACTTGTGGCAGGTAAAATTTGTCCTGAAACCGCTGGGCTATCCTCTTCGCCTCCTCCAATGTTGGCATTCTGATAAGCTGGTGTATTAGCGAATTAACCATTCCCTTACAGAAAAGCGTTACAAACTTCAACACCGTAGATTTATGGACTCCAAACTGGTTGGCGACCCTATACTCGGCGCAGCTTCCCAATTTGTAGAGAACAATCGCAACCCGCATCTCTAGGGGAGGTTGGCGGACAGGGTTGTCCTCCGGTCTCATTATGTTGCTCATCAAATTACAAAGATGTACAAAAGACTGTCTTGACATTCGGAAGTTTTTCCTCCAGTCATCATCAGTAAATTCACAGAGGACAACCCTGTCCCACCAATCCTTGCTCCTTATCTTCATCCAACACCCACGATTACGCATTTGGCCTACATTTGGCATTGGTAGCCCCAAGTGAACTCCCGGCGACACGGTACTTTGACATAGGATGAACAGCCTGTTCATCTCCTCATTTAACATAAATAAGGCAAGGGTGGTCCCCCTGATCCACTGCAGGAAGGCGATGCAAAGATGCATTAGCAATCGGACTCTTTCAGTCTCCATTTTTTTTGACAGTTTGACACTCGGTTGCGCTAAGCAACAGTTGCGTAGTGAAGAATGTATAGAATATTGTAGCGCCGACGTAGCTGGACAAGGATGGACACGGAGACGGATGTAGCAGAAATCCCAAAATGATGAGCGGTTTATTGCCTATAATTTGAACAACCTAGGCAATGGGCAGTAGGAGGTGTCCAAAAAAACAACAACCCCTCAGCTACTAATAAATAATTCAACAAACTCACTCATACATCTCTCATTCATCAACACACGTCTCTCTCTCATTAATTCTCCTCATCTCTAACTAAACGTTAACGAACATCCTAGAACCCCTGATCATAAACACACCCCTAATCAATAACTAACCTATCTAATCCCCTTATTATTGCCGCCCGGACACCTCCCCCCAATCACAACCCAACACAACAAGATTGACACATTGACACATTCTGACACTCACACACACGCGCACACACACATGCACACGCACACACAGAACAGTCCGCGAAGGACAGGTAGCCACGGCGCTACACTGCCCCCCTCTTTAAATTTCCTCGTCCCCGAGGAAGGACAAAATCATCCAAGCGCCGAGGCGGGTGAAGCTCGTTCCGAGGTCTCAGGGTATAAGCCAGTGGAGTACTCTGGGAGTGTGGTGCTGAGGGAAGAGGGAGCACGGCGCCAAAAGGCGGCACCAAGACGTCCTCAGGTGCAGGTGGTCGGCGGCTAGAGCGTCGCTGATGCCTACCTTCCCCCCGGTGGTCGTCAGGCACCGGCAGGGAGGCATCGGAGATGGGAGCGATGTCAGGAACCCTAGAAGGTTGTCGGTGGAATCTTCGCTGGAGTCTTCCCTCCCCCGGTGGTCGTCAAGCACCGGCAGGGAGTCACGGAGGACAGAAGATGAGCCAGCAACATCACATGGCCTCTGGCAAGCGTCATGATGGGAACTTCCCTCCCCCCGGTGGTCGTCAGGCACCGGCAGGGAGACATCGGAGATAGGAGCGATGTTGGGAACCCTAGAAGGTTGTCGGTGGAGTCTTCGCTGGAGTCTTCCCTCCCCCCGGTGGTCGTCAAGCACCGGCAGGGAGTCACTGAGGACAGAAGATGAGCCAGCAACATCACATGGCCTCTGGCAAGCATCACGATGGGGACTTCCCTCCCCCCGGTGGTCGTCAGGCACCGGCAGGGAGGCATCGGATGAGAAGGGTGACATAGCACCCACAGCATCGGGCCTCGTGCGGAGCCAGTACTGATGTCCTGCTTCCCTCCAGTGGTCGTCAAGCACTGGCAGGGTCATGTCCGGACTAGATGGAACAGAAACAGCGTTATGGGCTCTCCGGCGGGGCCGTCGTCGAGCTCTTCTCTTCCCCCGGTGGTCGTCAGGCACCGGCAGGGAGAAACTTTGTCCTGGGGAGCCAGCACCATCAACATCTGCAGGTCTTCGGCGGCCCTGTCGCCCACGTGTCCTCACCTCCCTGTGGGCGTCAAGCACAGGCGAGGTGAGGTGCAGCCCATGTGGCCCCAACCTTGGTTGCCACTGGTAGCCCCCAGTTCCACCTAGTGCTGCGTGTTCAGCTCCTCTAGGTGTACCTGGAAAGCCCCCAGGGACCTGGGCCGGACCACCCCCTGGAGATCCCCACCCCTCACCTGTCGCTGCGTGTTCAGCTCCTACAGGCTCAGGGCAGCTCACCCCAGAGGAGGGCTGCATACTTCTCTGGTCAAAGGGTCTTCGCTCACCCAGGTAGGGAGCCAACCGATCCCGATGCAGGACCACACATCGTCCTCCTGGTTTCTTCCTTATCCGGTAGGTAACTTCACCAACCCTTTCCACTACACAGGCTGGCCCCTCCCATGCACAGTCCAGCTTGGGTGACCGTCCTTTGCGTCTCTTTGGAGCATACACCCAGACCAACTCTCCTTCTATGAAGTCACGCCCCGCAGTGTGGTGATCGTATGCCCTCTTCTGCCGAATCCCCGCCTGAATGGCCTGTTGACGGGCAAAGTCATGAGCCAACTGCAATCGGTCCTGGAGTTGGTGGGCATACTCTAATCCCGGCGGTGCGTCCGGAGCATCTGGGGGTTGGCCCATCACGAGTGAAGATGGAGTACGCAGCTCCCTACCCAACATGAGCAGTGCTGGAGTGCAGCCAGTTGATTCTTGTACGGCAGTACGGCTTGCCATCAGGACAAATGGAAGCTGGAGGTCCCAGTCTTTCTGATCTTGTTCCACGCACAAGGCCAGCTGGGTAGCAAGGGTGCGGTTGTACCTTTCCACAAGCCCATCACTCTGTGGATGGAGAGCAGTGGTCCGAGTCTTCCGGATTCCCAGCTGCTGACAGAAGTCTAAGAAAGTGCGGGACTCAAAGTTCCGCCCTTGGTCAGTGTGGAGCTCAGCCGGCGTACCAAAGCGCGAAAACATGCCCTGCAGGAGTACCTCTGCGGTGGTGCATCCGTCCTGATTAGGCACTGCATAAGCCTCGGGCCACTTTGTGAAGTAATCAATTGCCACAATGATGTATTTATTACCTCTAGGTGTCGTTGTCAATGGCCCCATCACATCAACCGCAACCCGGTCCATGGGACACCCCACCAGCCTCTGTTGGAGTGGTGCATGGGACCGTCCTACGGGACCTTTTCGGGCTGTGCAAGCATCACACCTACGGCAGTAGGACTCAACATCTCTCCTGCATGTGCTCCAATAGAACTCCTGTCTCACACGCTTCAGAGTCTTTTTCACTCCATAATGCCCCACCCCACGTGGACCGTGCATGGCCTCCAGGACTAACCCACAGTAGATCTTAGGAACCACAATTTGCCACTTTGCCTGACCCGTAGCAGGTTCCACCCAGCGCCTCTTTAACACGCCAGCTTGAAGAGCCAGCCCATCCCGCATAGACCACAGGGCCCTCACCGTGAGTCCATGAACAGCCACATCTTCCCATGGCGGACGCTGTTCTGACTCCAGCCAGCTGATGACTTCTTTGAGCTCCGGATCTTTCCGCTGTTCAGCAGCCCAGGCTAGATTGGAGTCTGGCAAGATGGCTCTGCACTGAATTGCTGTGGCCGCCTCCACAGGGCCCTCCTGCACCACATCCTCCGCGCTGCCGGAGATCCGCCCGCACTGAGGACATGATGGTGAGCAGCTTCGTCTGGACAAACCATCAGCATTTTGGTGGCTCTCCCCTTTTCGGTGCTGGATGGTAAACTGAAACTCCTGCAGCTGCTCAATCCACCGGGCCACCTGTCCTTCTGGTTCACGGAAGGAGAGTAACCAACGCAGAGAGGCGTGGTCGGTCCGGACCACAAATGGAAGGCCACACAGGTAATGGCGGAAGTGACGTACAGCTTCAACGACAGCCAGCAGCTCTCTTCGAGTGACACAGTAGTTACGCTCAGCTCTGTTAAATGTCCTGCTGTAATACTCAACGACCTTTTCCCCCTCAGCAGTCTGCTGAGATAATACAGCACCAAGACCAACATTACTAGCATCTGTGTCGAGGACAAACGGGAGCTTTGGATCTGGCGCGGTGAGCACTGGCGCGCTGCAAAGGGCCTGCTTCAGCTCATCAAACGCCTGCTGCTGTTCCGGACCCCAGTGAAACCTCTGCTCCTTCTGTGACAACTGATGGAGTGGTGAAGCAAGGGTAGCGAAGCCTGGAACAAACCTACGGTAGTAGGAGGCAAGCCCAAGAAAAGATCTCAACTGTCTCAAGTTACATGGAATTGGCCAGTCGCGCACTGCCTCAGTTTTCCTGCCCTCTGTGGCAACACCCTCTGCACTCACCTGATGCCCGAGGAAGGTGACGGTCTGCTGCATCAACTTACATTTCTCTGGGTGCAGTTTCAGGCCAGCTTGGGTTATTCTGGTGATGACTAAATCAAGGTTGTGCAAAGCAGACCCATAGTCCTTACCATGTACCAGAAGGTCATCAAGGTACACCAGACACACCTCCTTGGGGACTCCTTGCAACACCCGCTCCATCAAGCGCTCAAAAGTGGCAGGGGCGTTACACAGTCCAAAAGGCATGGTCTTGAACTGCCACAATCCGGTTCCAGTGGTGAAGGCGGTCTTGGGTCTGGCATCAGGACTCAAGGGCACCTGCCAGTAACCAGATCGGAGGTCCAAGGAAGAGAACCACTGAGACCCAGCCACCTGATCCAGCGACTCATCTATGCGGGGCAGGGGATAAGAGTCTTTGACAGTCACATCATTAAGCCGCCGAAAATCAATGCAAAACCGCCAGTTACCATCCTTCTTGGGGACCAGGACAACCGGGGACGCCCAGGGGCTCTCAGAGGGTTCAATCACTCCTGCAGTCTTCATCTCCTCCAGGCACTGCTCCGCTGCAAGCTGCCGAGAATGGGGTAGACGCCGCGCACGCTGGCGAATAGGTTGTGCATTGCCCGTATTGATACTGTGCTCCACCAACTGCGTCTGACCAACATCACCCGGAGAGGCGGCAAAAGCAGTGTGGTGGCGCTCCAGAACAGCCCACAGCTGCTGTTTCTGTATCTCATCAAGGTCTGTGCTACTTTCAGCCCATAATTGACGAACGACTTGCTTCTGCGATTCTCCAATCAGTGTCGAAGGGTCAGCTAACACAGCTGGTGATAGCTGTTGGAGGGAGGGACCAGGCACAACAGCAGCAGTGGAGGGCGCTACAGGGACTTCAATGAGTGAAGACAGGGTCGCGGTAGTAGGGCTGGGTAGACAGTCTGCTACATGGAGTAAACCAACACAGTGAAATGAAGATATAAGGGACGTGGAGCTAAAAGAAATGGTCACTGCGTTCGCTCCAGGGAGTGTGAGGCATGCGGCTCCAAGATCAATGACCGCAGCAATGACACGGAGGAAATCCATTCCTAGTAGACACTGTTCCGGGAGTAAAGCAGCCCAGACACACATAACTACTGACTGCCCTGAAATCTGAATTTCAACCTCACAACGGCCCACCATTGGAGCTTGCTCACCGGTGACAGTAGTTAAAGGAACATGGCTAGGCTGGATGACTCGATTCTGTAGCAAGCTAGGATGAACTATGGTGACCGTGGACCCTGTGTCAATTAAAGCCATTACTGATTGACCATCCACAATGACGGGTATGCGACAACACTCAACTGAACAAAGAGGGGAAGGGGTAGCTCCGTGTGGAGACTCAACAGTATGCTCAGGACCAGAAGCGTCTCCTTCTATTCTGGCCTTTCCCCGTTTCCCTGCTGCTGAGCAGTGGCTGCAGAATCCAGTGTGGTACAGTGGCGCCGCAGGTGTCCTCTCTCTCCGCAGCGCCAGCAGATGGCATCACGTTCCCCAGAAGGCCCAGTAGCTGGGGACGACGGACTTCTTTCACGGGGGTAAACTGCAAATGCCCTTGGTCGGCTCCATCCACCAGTGGACGGTCTAACTGGGCGTTCGTTAAAAATCCCCTCAATAGAGAGTGCATGCTGCTGGGCCTCGTCAGGAGTGGTGGGTTGCATGAGCCGCAGCTGCTGTCTGAGTCTGTCGGGTGTCAGGCCTCTGAGAAACACGTCCAGGGTGAGTGTATTCAGCACTTCCACACTAAAGGATGGGTAGCTGCACTGCGCAAGGTGTTGTAAATCAGCCATGAACACACCCAAGGATTCTCCCGGTTGACGCACGCGTTCATGAAACTGTTGGCGGCGAGACAGTGTTGGTGTGGTGTCACCAAAACGGCGTGACAGAGCCTGGTGTAACACATCCACGTGAGTGACCTGGGTCCCTTGAATGTCTAAGAAGATCTGTCTGGCATCATCCTCTAATGCTGCTGCTAAATGACCTACCTTTTCTTTTTCTGTCCACCCGTTACACTCAGCCATCATGTCAAATTTCCCTCTGAATGCCTCATAGGATGAGCGACCATCATATCTGCCCAACTTTAAGAAACTCCTATTGTGCATTGGCGCCACTGGGGGGTAAGGGTGGCAGGTGAAGACATTCCCCAGTGAGGCCCAGTCACTGGGGATGTAGCACACAAGTAGGGAGAATGCTGACTGGCTGGCTGATGTGTGTGTTTGTCACAAGACACTGGGGTAGCTACCTCCCAGTGAGGCCCAGTCACTGCGGAGGTAACACACTGGCGGGGGGAAGTCACTCTCCAGTGAGGCCCAGTCACTGGAGAGGCAGGCTGACATGACGGTTGAATGTGTAGCAACTGTGTAGATCTGGCCCCAGAAAAGGGATAATCAATGGCGCCTCGTTGCTGGTTGTGAACACTCATGCTAGTGGATTCGGAGGAGAATTTAGCATACAAGCTAACAGGATCACAATCAACAAAATTCTGATGGTCTCTGTAATCACTCGCTGGTGGGCATGGCAAAGAAGTAGCTAAATGTGCTGGTGAGACGTTAGCAGGAGGCATTGTTGTGGTGTTGTGGAAGCTGGAGTGTAACTTATTTGAATGGACTGGATAGCCGGCTAGCCTGTTAGCTTTAACCATAGGACGTGTGTCCACGGGCATATCGCCAGGTTGACGATAACTGGCGAACACGTTAGACTCTGTCGTGGACTGAATGGAATGCTGAGGAAGGCTGCCGAATGAATTTGTTTGGTTTTCGGCCAAAACGTTGCTTATTTGGCCAGTAAATTCTCCTGGTAGTCGACTTGCTGCCGGTGTACTAGTGAACTGGATGTTTCGACCGACAACTGCGTTGTGCGTGGCGTTGCCCGTAGCAACGGTAAACACATCAGGGGCACGAGCAGCAGAAGCAGAGGCAGAGCATTCGGGTAACAGCTGCAGGAAGGGGTTCACATCAGGTAGCTGGCTAGCAGCACTATCTTGCTCCTCAGGACCGCGGTGGTCCAGCCCATGTCGGGGCTCTTCCCTAACGTTGTCTATAAAATGGGAAGATCTTACCGGCCTAGTCCCGTTCTCCGGTCGGGTATCCATTACAGGCAGACGAAGGCTATCCCACTTCTTGACACCAATGTAGCGCCGACGTAGCTGGACAAGGATGGACACGGAGACGGATGTAGCAGAAATCCCAAAATGATGAGCGGTTTATTGCCTATAATTTGAACAACCTAGGCAATGGGCAGTAGGAGGTGTCCAAAAAAACAACAACCCCTCAGCTACTAATAAATAATTCAACAAACTCACTCATACATCTCTCATTCATCAACACACGTCTCTCTCTCATTAATTCTCCTCATCTCTAACTAAACGTTAACGAACATCCTAGAACCCCTGATCATAAACACACCCCTAATCAATAACTAACCTATCTAATCCCCTTATTATTGCCGCCCGGACACCTCCCCCAATCACAACCCAACACAACAAGATTGACACATTGACACATTCTGACACTCACACACACGCGCACACACACATGCACACGCAGACACAGAACAGCCCGCGAAGGACAGGTAGCCACGGCGCTACAATATATTTGTGTTTTCATTCTGATAGGCTTTAGCCTACTTATATTATACAATTAGTAGATTTAATCATCACGTTTCGGCAGATAACTAGGAAATTTGCTAATGAAAATGAATGAATGAAAATACATTATCATATAATCGGATTTCTGTGTGGTCAGTTGGCATGTAAACTTGGATAATTCTAGAATTCTGAATACTCCGATTAGGCTTTAATCGGACTTCTCTGTGCATGTAACCGCACAAAATGGCCTTTTTAACATGGGGGTCTATGGAGATTGACTCGCTTTTGCAGCCAGCCCCCAGCGGACGGCTGTGGTATTGCAATTTTAGAACGTTCAGTTTTGGCTTCATTCATTATCAAAGATCTTTCAAGGGAGCAACATCGTGGCAGATGGCCACAAACGTGAAGTGTTTCGGTCTGCATTAGCAGCAGTGTCACATTAACGTTACGTCACATCATTAACATTTTCCCTTAAGAAATTATAGAATGATATTAATGTATGTGTGCCATAATATTGTCTGTGATCATTAATGAAACCAACAAATGACAATTCAATCGCTCCTCTGCAAAACAATGTTGTATGAACCAAGTCTGCTTTTTAGCTTTAGACAGAGAGGGTTTGTTTGCCAGTTACCATGACGACATAGCTATATGCTAACTATAAGCTAGTCGTTTTGGACTTTGCTCAAACTTCACATATTGCTGTAAACTATGTTTACGTTTGCTCTGTCCAGTTAAAATGAACTCAGTAATGTTACCCGCAGGCTGTCAATAAATTAAATCTCAAATATAAATGTAAAACATTACGTTAGCTAGATCGCTAGCGTTAGCTCGCTAACAACTTGAAATAGCTGGCTTTCACCCTACGTCACTAACGTATTTTTCAGCGTTCTTCTGTACACGCGCGAACCTCAACTGGTGGGCTTCTGGAGCTGGAGCCATTGAAAGCACAGTATTTTGGCTGCAACTTTTTTGTACCAAAAGCCTAAGTTTTGTGCCGTTTTTGGATGTTATAAACTGTCTAACCGAGAGAAGGGAAAGGGTTAATATCGAGTACCTAAGGAAATCGCCCGTAAATGTGAGAAATGGGGGAAAAAACTCAGAGAACCATGCCGTAGTTCATAATGCCCACAGCCGCGATTGTCAGCAAATCTTTCCGCTCTTGAGAAAATTCTGACATTTTCATCAAGTACGGGTCACGTCCGATGTATTTCCCTACTAATTCCTTGTATTTTTCCCTTCATACCGGCTCCAAACCACTACAATATGCACTTTTCTCCGTGCCGTCCATTGGTGTTGTTATGCTTGCCTCCACATCCTGCCCATCAGTTCGAATTGTTCGCGCTCCCGTTATCACGTCACTGGGACCCTGCTATTTTAGTAGGCTATTTACTGCCTGGCAGCTTCATCTGATAGAAATACCAACAGTAACAGTTTACAACATTAGTCTTGAAATCATGTTTAATACTTACAGAATATGAGAGATACATGCCAAAAAAACCTGATAACTCCAAAAAGACGATTTATTGGTAAAAGTCCTGACATCATTCAAAACTAGGTGGTGCCCCTTGTGAAAATAGAACTGCTATGCGCGAACGTAGGTGCTTCTCGTTTGATCCAACAGTCTTTGGTGCTAGAGCTCCGGTTATGGGTAGTTACACAAATCTCTGAAGACGGGGTTCTCCGACATCTCCACCTTGCCCGGAGTTTGTGGGATTCTCCGTCTTCACCTTCGGGTCTTGGCCAAGGTGAGATTTGGATCTAACTGGAGTTTTTCGGACAATCTTGCGTCTCTGATCCCAACTACGATCTCTTATCATCTCTTCCAGTACCACGCCATATTGGCAATGCTCAGCCAGCTTGTAAACGTCAGTGATAAAGTTTTCCACTGTTTCGCCTGGCTGCTGATATCTGCTGTTAAATCTGGCTCTTTCATATATAACATTGTGTTTGCCAATGAAATGCTCACCCAAGGCTTTGCACACTTCTTTATATTTCTTTCTGTTTGCGTCGTCCAACGTCAATGTGTTAAGAACATCGTCGCTTTTCTCCCCCATTATGTAGAGTAGCGAGTTGACTTGATATTCATCATTTTGTTCGGATAGCCCTGATGCTATTCTAAATCGCTCAAAGCGTCGTAGCCACTGAGTCCAACTACTTGGCTCATCGAAGTTAAAACTTCCCGGTGGTGGTATCGAAAATACCTGATCCATCTTTCGTTATTCCTCCCCTCTTCTTTCCGAAGGCGAGCCAACGAACTTTTAGCCACTCACGCTGTTTTGGCTTGCTGCAAATGACAGCTCAAACTGTTCCTCACTTGACGTAGTCTTATCAACCACTTCTGACACCATGTATAATAATGTAGGGTGAGCCTTGTTTAATAAAGATGACGACGAGCTTAGCTTGCGTTGCACACATATCAGTGTAGTATTTATTCTCTGCTCTCAAGTATACATTACAGCTATTGTATGTAAAGCAGTATAGCGCACCCTAGTGTCCTGACGTTCCATTACAACCTTCTCACATAGGCCTACTGCACATTAAAGGGACACCTGGCAACGTTTTACTGTTAATTTACCAGCCTCAAAGTCACTTCGATGATTAAATAGTTCATTACGGGGTGACCGATGGCTCTCTCGTCAGACTCAAGCATTTGTTTCTCGGTAATCCCACTTGTAGTATGGCTGTAGTATGGTGTCGGGTCCACGAAATGGAAACTGAAAGTAGGTGTGATGATACGCGTATGTACGGGTCACCGTAGTTGCTTACGTATGATGTCATAGGGTCACGTCAACAATAAACGTTCAGTTGTATTCAGTACAATCTACATGGTAGCCACGTTATAGCCTCCGCTCATGACATGGTGTCAGAAGTGAACAATTTCACAAGTCAAGATGGCAAAAGTAGGACCTCCAAAAAAGTTTGATTTCACCCGCCCGGCGGAATGCAACAAAATAGGGCACTTCGAGGCTGTTTGCCATAGGGTTGGCCGATATGGCCTTAAAAGTATATCACGATATTTCCTGTTTTTTATCACGATAACGATAACTGACGATAAAAAGTATATTAGGCCTACAATTTAACACAGGGTTCATACAGGTGCCTGAAACCCTTGAAAATGCTTGGGTTTTAAATGTTGTGTTTTCAAGGTTTAGAAAGACACTTCTTGAAAATGTTGTACAGGTAGCCTAATCAATTGTAAAGTAATTGCTGCCTATAAATATTCACCTGACAGAGTTTTGGTGTAGGAAATATAAAATTATGATCCTAAACCTGACAATTGTGCCACTGCGTGAGTGAGTGACCACGCCTCTCCCAAACTCACTTCATAAATTGTCCATGGCAATGCATGTAAGACGCGTTTACAACGCAAGCAGCAGATAGACCGATGTGATTTTTTGTACAGGGCGGTTTTCAACATAATAGAATATTAGCAGCAATGTTGTCACAGACGAGAGCCTACAGTTGACATAGAAAATAATTTCCAAAGTGCCAGAACCAACCACCCCTTTTAGATCGCTAGGTCAGCATTGAGTCAGATTGCGTCTAGTTTATTTGTGCTTCCATTTGCGCTCAGATAATCAACATGTCCGTAACAGCAACGGAGAAAGAATAAGCAATTCTTCCCGCGTATCATAGACTGTAGACCAGGGGTACTCAACTACAAACTGAAAAGGTCCACTCGCCAAATTTCCAAAGTTTCAAGGGTCCGAGGCTTATTTTTTGGGTAATGTCATCTTTAACCTGGGTTCCCTCATACAGAGCGATCCCCATTTTGTTCATACATTCCTTCACAACTAAACAACCTTGTTTGGAGATCGTGGGAAAATATGTAGGCTACAACTAGAAATAACATGACAAATTGACAAATACGCCTGAAACACTTTGAAAGTATCAATACTACAACTTTTTTTTTTTTTTTAAGACAGCTTTGGTCTCGGTCCGGATGACATTGCGTTTGGGTCCGCATCCGGACCCAGGTCCGCCAGTTGAGTACCCCTGCTGTAGACCTTCTGTGAGTAACGTATTTGTGAAGAGAAAAAAAACGTGTTCAATAGGCTATGCATGACAGTGCGCATACACCAGTCTATGCAACTTCAGTTCGCTCCATCTCTCCACTGATCAAAGTTTGCCTGCCCTTGTTGATGCTGCCCTGACATCGCGGCAAGAAACCTTGAAACTGTGATTTGACATGTTGAATGTTTGAAACTACTTGCAACTACATGAAAACTTTGATTCACACCGCTGCGGTTATCTCATGATGTCTTAAATCTTCGGTCTGAATTTGAATAGGCTTTAGGTTAAGCTACGTCAGCTACTTCCATAGCTGCACTCAAACAGTAACGTAGGCTATTTGTGAAGAGAAAGAAAACGTGTTCAACATATGTGCGCATAGCCTACACCAGTCTATGCAACGACTCTACTTCGCTCCATCTCTCCACTGACCAAAGTTTGCCTGCCCTTGTTGATGCTGCCCTGACATCGCGGCAGGAAACCTTGAAACTGTAATTTGACATGTTAAATGTTTAGCGGCTTGAAACTTCTTGCAACTACATGAAAACTTTGATTCACACCACTGCGGTTGTCTCATGTTGTCCTAAATCTTCACCCTGAATTGGAATAGGCTTTAGGTTAGGCTACGCCAGCTACTTCCATAGCTGCACTCAAACAGCTTGTGCTGAAGGCATGGGCGGAGCTTGGTGAGGCTGCGAGTGAGCGCGTTGCATATGCATAGGCCGTTTCTCCTAAGCTTCATTAGACACTAACAAAACATTTTCTGACTTAGTCTATCGTTTTTGCCGATATGACAAAATTCCCATCGTGGAAATTTTTTTTTCCCGATATACCGCAGACGATAACATATCGCACAACCCTAGTTTGCCAAAGTAGAACACTAAGAGAACTTAATGTCCGACAATGACTGCAGTGAAAACACATTTTTTGTTGGTGCCATGCAGGAGGCGGCGCCGGACATGATTGCACAGCCTGACTCCGACAATGAGTGGCTAGTGAAGCTGGATGTGAATGGCAGTCCTGTAAAATTCAAAATAGACACTGGTGCAGACATTACATCTAATGTCACAGTCTGCTTTCAATAATCTACTGCAACGTCCACGGCTGATTAGGACTAGCCCAAAACCCCTCATTACCAGCCCAAAAAAGTGGGAGCTGAACTGAAGCGTATGCTGTCTATGAATATGTCTATGCATAATTGAGGAGGTCACAGGCCCCACCGATTGGTGCGCCCCGATGGTCCCCGTGGAGAAAAAAAAACAAAGAGCAAGTGCGAGTGTGTGTGGATTTAAAGCGCCTGAACAGAGCAGTGCGGCGTGAGAGGTACATTTTGCCCACTCTGGAAGACATATTTCCAAAGCTGGCTGGAGCAACGATATTCTCCACTCTCGGGAATAGGTGGGTTCTGGCAAATCCCGTTAGAGGAAAGTAGCCGTAAGCTGACAACATTCATTACTCCTATGGGGAGGTTTTGTTTCCGTAGGCTCCCGTTCGAAATAACATCAGCACCAGAAATTTTTCAAAGACGGATGTCCACTCTGCTTCAGGATCATGAGGGGGTGGTCGTAGTCATGGATGATATCCTGGTATACGGAGCCACAACTGAAGAGCATGACCGTCGCCTGACTGCAGTTTTACAGACTGTCAAAGACAGTGGACTGAAGCTGAACAAGGCTAAGTGTCACTTTGGCAAGCCATAAATACAGTACTTTGGCCACCTCATCAGTGCGGCGGGGCTGAGGCCAGACCCCAGCAAGGTGAAGGCCATCACTGAAATGGCCAGTCCGACTAACGTTGAGGATCAATTATGTCGGGGGATTCCTACCAGATCTCTCCACAAAGCTGCATCCGATCACAGACTTGCTGAAGAGAGAGAATGACTGGGTCTGGAGTGAGGCACAAGAAAAAGCATTCCGGTGCATCAAAACCATGCTGGTGTCAGCCCCGGCTCTTGCATATTATGAAGCAGACAGAAAGACTGTCGTAAGTGCATATGCGAGCAGCTATGGTCTGGGTGCTGCATTGATGCAAGATCATGGAGGCGAGTTGAAGCCTGTGGCATTCTGTTCCCGTACGCTCTCTGAGGCTGAGAAAAGATATTCACAGATTGAAAAGGAGTGCCTGGCATGTGTGTGGGCCTGTGAGAGGTTCACCCGCTACGTACAAGGTATGGCCAGCTTCCACGTACACACAGACCACAAACCTCTCTTGCCACTCATAAATACTTATGACCTAGACAAGGCTCCTCCTAGGTGTCAGAGGCTCCTTATGCGCCTTCTCCGCTTCAACGTGGTGGCTGAGCACATCCCAGGGAAACAGCTTGTTGTCGCTGACACACTCTCCAGACGTCCCTTATCCGAGGTGAGCGATGGTGAACTGGAGCAGGAGGTGCAGGCCTAAGTTGAGTCAGTTGTTGCAAATGCCCCAGTCTCATCACACAGGCTCAGTGAGATCCGTACAGCCACTGAGCAGGACAGTGAGCTGCCACAGATAGTCACCTTCATCAGACATGGGTGGCCACCCAGGTCACGTGTGCTGCCATCCCTGCTGCCTTACTTTTCTGCAAGGGCAGACCTCTCTGAAACCGATGGGTTGGTGCTGTATCAGGACAGGATCGTCGTTCCCGCAGCCCTGAGACCTGCCATACTGGAGCAGATTCACGGAGGCCACCAGGGCCTCACCAGGTGCCGTGCTCGAGCAAGGATGTCGGTATGGTGGCCACATGATCACATGCCAATTCTGCATACAAAACAAGCCCACTCAGCGACGGGAACCATTACTCACCACACCTCTGCCAGAGGGCCCTTGGCAGTGCATAGCAGCAGACCTCTGTGAGCTAGAGAAACAGAACTCTCTCATAGTGACAGATTACTACTCCAGAGACATTGAGGTTGCTCAACACACTTCGACATCTAGTGCCCAGGTCATCAATAGGCTTAAGGCCATGTTCGTGAGGTGGGGGATACCGCTCGAACTGGTGAGTGACAACGGCACACAATTCACTTCTAGCGAGTTCAAAGACTTTAGTATGAAGTATAGCTTTGCTCACACTACAACTAGCCCTCACTATTCCCAGGGGAACGGTGCAGCAGAACGAGCCGTTCAGACGGCCAAGCACATCCTGAAGCAGCCGGATCCACATCTTGCTCTGTTATGTTACAGAGCAACCCCATGTGCAGCAACTGGTGTGGTGCACAGACAAAGTCATCTTACCAGTTCTACTACGACCGCCGCCACTCTGCTCGTCATCTTCCACCGCTTCATCAGGGTCAGGACGTCAGGGTCAAGCTCGATGGAGTGAAGGGGTGGAAAACTCCTGCCACAGTAATTGGCCGGTGCAAATAGCCCCGATCATATCTGGTGAAGACGGACGGCGGTGCAGTGCTGCGTCGCAATCAGCGACATCTACAAGCTGGGCCTACTGTACAAGCCGGGCCACAGCCTTCGGATTCATCTGACCAACGTGAGCCACCGGTTGAGGGACCGAAACTGCCGCCAGTGAGACCTTCACCGCAGGCAGTCCAGTGCGCAGTGACAAGCCACCACACCAGAGGGCCCCAGACCGACCTGCGGAGTATGCAACCCAACAACTGCACAGAGTGGGGTACAGGTGACTTCCAGAGGCTGTGAGGTCAGACTTCCATGCAGGTATAGAGATGCTTAGTTAGGCCAACTGCTTCGTTATTATAATACTTTGAAAAAAAGAGAGAGAAATGTATTGGATGTGGTGTGAAAGAACAACATGATTTGCTATTTTTAAGTTTATTAGTAACTGACAGTATTCAGAGTGTATAGTATGCTTAAGGTTCACATGTTTAACAACATTATGAGTTATAATGAATGATGCATTCTTCAGCCATGGCATGGACTATGGACATTGGACTACATGGCTGTTGCCGAAGTTTGCCCACAGACTCTTTGAACTGTTTTCAGTTAAATAGGAACAGCAACTATTGAGGGCAGAATAAATCCCTACGTTGCTTTGGATGGCGGTCCAAGTTGATATGAAATTGTACATGTTCTGTCTTGGGTAGTTAATGGGTTTTCTCTTCAACTGAAAAGGGGAGATGTGATGATACGTGTATGTACGGGTCACTGTAGTTGCTTACATATAATGTCATAGGGTCACGTCAACAATAAACGTTCAGTTGTATTCAATACAATCTACAATGGTAGCCACGTTATTGCCTCCGCTCATGACAGCAGGTATAACTGAAATTGCATTTATTACTGGTTTGTCAGTCAACATAATGCACGAAAATGATCATCTCTGGTTTATACTCTTTGGTTTGCAAATAAATTACATCGATTGTTGAAAATGTGTAACGCAGTTGTATTTTTTCTAATATTTCGGCGACTGTAGGTGGAGCTCCGGAGATAGAAAACCGTAGTCCTGCCTGGTGTCCCTTTAACACAGTTCCCTTGCCAGCAGTAGCCTATTGATCGTAGTAAATGCTGTGTAAATCGCACATAGTTTATGTCTATTATATTGCCATCCTTCACTTCTGTAGCCTACACACTTTTTTATGAATATTTACTATGTGTGTTTTACACAGCATTACTTTCTATTTTGTGATTTCCTTTATTTATTTATTTAAATTTTTGTTGTTCATGTTATTTTCAAGTTTCTATAAGAGAGGGTGGTGATACAAACCCTCTTCATTTTCCTTTCAAATTTTGAATACACATAGTCAGCTAGAAAACATTTTTGTACCTTAACAAGTTGACAAGTAAAATATTGAAGAGTTTACCTAGTTAACAAGTGTGTATTTCATGCTCTGCATCACTAGTTAACTAGTTAGATATCAGACATGCCCACTAGTTAACTAGTGAGGATTTTTGTCCTTACTAGTTAACTAGTCGGAAGTTTAGCCCTCACTAGTTAACTAGTTTGCACAAAAATGGTTCACTAGTTAACTAGTGGACGGAAATGGTTTGCATGTATATGAAAATTACGCCTGATATCAAGATATCTGAATAAATGCTCATTCGGCTTGCCATACATACGTATGTATGAAAACAGCTAGGCAACTGACGAAATTCCAGATGGATGGGAAACATCCATCTGCGTGAGAACCAGGTTAGTGTGAGCCTGAAATGCCCACTAGTCTAGTTACCTAGTGGGGGCAGAAATGCATGCTAGTCAGCTAGTTGACAGCTTTTGGGGTCTCACTAGTTAACTAGTGACATTAAAAATGTACACAAGTTTACTAGTGAAGGCAAAAGCCCCCACTAGTTAACTAGTCGGAGTAGTTCAATGTTACTAGTTATTTAGTGAACTATAAATGGCTTACTTGCAAGCTACGTGATGGCAGCATGCTCACTAATTAACTAGTTAATGTGTCCAAGCTGAACTAGTGAGGTTGTAAAATGTATGCTAGCAAACTAGTTCAAGACAAAATCCACACTAGTCAGCTAGTTGCGCAAAATTCTAATGAGGAGGCAGAGAAATCTGGAAATTGAGGCTTTCTATTGGCTCCCCAAGTCCATATCAGACATATCAACCAATCAAAGTACAGAATTTCACAAAATCCCTCCCACCACATTTGCATGTGGCACACAAGTTAGCATGCTGACCCCAACAAGGAACTGTAGCTAGTAAACTAGTGGACATGTGTGACATTACATGTAAGCTAGTGGAGGCAAATTTGCTCACTAGTTAACTAGTGGAGACGCAAATGTCCACTAGTTAACTAGTGAGTTCCAAAATTGCCACTAATTTACTAGTATGCACCAAAAAATCAACTAATGAACTATGGCAATTTCCATTCGACTAGTTAACTAGTGTGGTGCAAAAAGTGTCACTTAGTTAACTAACTGTCACTAGTTAACTAGTGCACCCACTTTTTCTGGAAAGGTCCAAATCATTTAAATTGTTATTTTTAAATATCTATGAGAATTTTTTCATTGAGATCTGAAGAGGGTTTGTATCAGCCCCTATGGAAAACCGCATGAGTCTTACAGAAACTGACTCTTAACATGTTGATTTTTGTGATATGGATGACTACATAGGCGGATAAGAGCGCAGTAGTCTGCGCCTCAACCTACCCAGGACATTTGATTGGCAGGTTCGGCAGGCTGATTAACAGCCTTGTCACCAAATGGACACAGTCTATAAATATGTGTTTTTTCTTTATGTTTGGTTTACACTGTGGAAGGTCTGAGGATCGAAACATTTGTAACACTTCACCTGGTAGAACTTTACTTTTATTTTTTTCTTTTGTATGGATTAAACACTTCATCACTTGAAAAATCATGGTGTGCAAATTATGGTGTGCGAGTTCATTCTTAATTGACTCATGTATTTCAACTGAGCCCATATTCAGACTATGCCCTAGTTGTTTTCATTGGTGTCCACAGCCCTGGATCCCTAAGCATAATATTTTGCACAGGGTCTGTCATGACTGAATGGCCTCTTTGAAGCGCATAGAGGCCTTTTT
>JAODXP020000016.1:204357-206784 GCA_027497455.2 Sardinella longiceps | reverse complement strand
AGTCCCTCCGTCCTGACAGGATTCAATTTAAATAGCCTCCATCTATAGAAGGAGTCCCTCCACTATAATAGTACTCCACTATAGTTGGCTCATTGTGTGTGTGTGTGTGTGTGTGTGTGTGTGTGTGTGTGTGTGTGTGTGTGTGTGTGTGTGTGTGCGTGTGCGTGTGTGAGTGAAAGAACACCGTCTACCTGCTGGAGACAAAACAGGCACATAAAGTGGGTGAGGCCACTACAGACCCGGTCGTAACACATCTAAACAGGCTTCATTTGAAATAGCCTCCATCTACAATATCAGGAGTCCCTCCATCTAAACAGGCTTCATTTGAGTCCCAACCTGGCTCATTCAATCTGGCCCCTTAATCATCCCCCACTGCTCATTCAATAATTCTCTCACTCTCCACCTCAAGCTAGTGTGTGTTGAGCGTTCTGGTGCATAATGGCTGCTGTGCATCACCCAGGTGGGTGCTACACATTGGTGGTGGTCAGTGAGTGTGTGTGTGTGTGTGTGTGTGTGTGTGTGTGTACCCAGGTGGGTGCTACACATTGGTGGTGGTCAGTGAGGTCCCCCTTCCAATGTAAAGCACTTTGGTTGTCTAGAAAAGCGCTATAGAAATATAAGGTTATTTGAAATAGCCTCCATCTACAGTAGCAGGAGTCCCTCCATCTAAACAGTGGAGGCTTGAGTTGAATTAACATCTATCTACACATACGCTATTACGCTATTTTGTCCTCAACGGTGCCTTCCTGGCAGCGCTGCCCCTAAAGGCACAACCTTAGGATTAGGGTCAAGGGTCAAGGTAGTGCCTTGTGCTCCCTGGAAGATACTGTTGGGGGCAAAAATACCATTGAGCCAAACCGCTCTTGGGATAACAAAAGTAAACACACACTAAAGCTGTTCAGTGATGCCAGATGTACAATAATTATCATATTTGTATGATCATTTTGACCTCCTACCTGATGTAGGACCCGGTCATCAATAATGAAGAAAAATCCCATAATGAACATGATGAATGAACAAATAAAACAAATAAAAATAATACAGTCCCTCTCTGAACCTTTAAGCATCATTGGCAATGGCAGACTTACCTCACTCACGTCAGATGTAGCGCTACGCGCGTTCATCTGATATTCAGCGATAGACGAATTATTTCAGGAGCCAGAAATCCTTGAATCTAACTGGGCAAACGGCTTGTCCATCAATTTAATTGACGTACACTGCAGCCAACCACATCGAAACCAACCGATGACGCTCGTTACGTTTGTTGGATTGGTTGGATTCAAAACAGTTGCTTCTTCGCTACGTCACACCCTCTACAGCAGCCAGCGGCCCTGATTGGTCCGGTTAGAGAATAATGGCTTGAAATCTCTCTGATGGGCTTCAACATCAGATCGTTGCGCGGAAGTGCCTTACGAAAGTTACGTAGCGCAAGATCTGACGTGAGTGAGGTAAATGGCAGACTATCCTCCTCAGACTACCAGGTGCGCCTCCACCCTCTCTTGCTCAACATTAATAAGGTCTTTTTCTTTGTTGGCATGTTTGGTTGCAACGGGTTGTGTGTGCATCAAACGTAGCCTTGATCATCATAAGTTTGGGAGGCCTTTAGAAGCAAACACAGTAGAAAGAGAAGGGGAAGGGCAAAACAAGTTTGGCTGAATAGTTTGGGAAAGCCTTTGTGCTCAAAATTGTTTAGGAAAATAGCTGTATTTTATGTGTTTAACTTGTGTAGGTTCATTTTACTGTATTAGCCTACCTGTCAGGTAGCACTGAAAGTATTTTGATGCTCTGCTCTAAGGAAAAACCATTTAAGGTCATCAGGGAAGGTATCATAATAATAATGCTATAAAATGAGTCATGTCTTTATGGATGGAGGGCTGAACTGATTTTGCATAAGAGACATCTAGTCTGTCCCTGTGTGTTTGTTTAGATAAAGCAGACTAATATAGACAGCTGCACCAGTCCCAGCAGCATCACTCTCTCAGAGACAGCCAGCACAACCACAAGAGGAGCAACTCCAGAGCTGACTGACAGGTAAAGAGACACTTAACTAATTGTCGTCCTGGTATCACCTTAACTAATTATCGTCCTTGGTTAATATTCACCTTGGAGTTTATTGGACATTTATTTTGATGTTTACAATCTGCCCTGATAGTTTTGCAGGCACTGGTGATATTTGCTATGAGTTCTGAGGCTATAAGGGCCCCAACCAGGGCCCTCGCAACAGGCCAGGCAAACAAGGCAATTGCCTGGGGCCCCAGGCTGAAAGGGGCCCTAAGATTGACTGTTTAATCATTTTAGTAGTTTAGTTCAGTGGTTCTCAAACTTCTTCTGTCATTCCCCACTTTGGAAGGCAGAGAATTTTCATGCCCCACCTGGAAGGCTCAATTTGCACACAATACATGTATCTCTGTGAGGAATACTTTGCGA
>JAODXP020000016.1:176857-199357 GCA_027497455.2 Sardinella longiceps | reverse complement strand
AGCAGGTGAGACCACACCCCCACATAGTCTGAGTAATCATGTGATGCTTTTAATAACTTAATAATAACGATAACCCTGATTATATATTAATATTAAAATAGCTAAACACTACTCTTAATTATCACCCGGTGGAATGGAATACTGTTTTCTGATTGGCTGTCAGGGTGTCTGTTATTTCCAGATAACAGGACACCTGAGGCATTGTTGGGTTAAAAAAGTTTAACCAGCGTTCTTTATCAATGCTCTTTAGAATGCAGCCTTGCGGATCTTCTTTCATAAGAAAATAGTACCCCAACCGAACAGGATAACTTCTTTCAAAACGGAGCCACATGTTTCTTTTATGTTTCAAACACTTGCTTACCATCCATATACTTTTTAGTTGCAACCGGGTGATAAGCGGGATAGCGGCCTTCAAGGTGTCCCGATATAGAGAGATCATGGACTTCGCGTAGGCAAACAGCCCTTCGGCTTCGCTGTCGGGCTGTTCTTCGCCATACGCGTCGTCCATTATCTTTCTATATCGGGACACCTCGGCGGCCGCTATCCCTTACGTAACATTGTGCCAACTGAATCAGGTCGGAAATGCTGCGTTAGTGAATCTCACTAAAGAGAGTGTGAGAGTGTGATGAGGGATATCTCAGGGGTTGTTATTCTAGTAAGTTCCAGATAAGTCACATGACCTAGCCAGCCTGCAAACCAAATGAGAATGAACGAGTGAGAGTGTGATGAGCGATATCTAAGGGGTGGAGCAGGAGGCCTTCATGTGTCTTCATTATGTTCATGTGTCTTCATTATGTTCAGGTGTCTTCATTATGTTCATGTGTCTTCATTATGTTCACACTGATCTGCTGATGCACAAAATGTTTATAGGGTTTCAAACACAGGTGAAATTTTTACACATAGGGTTATTTTTGAAGTGCTGTTAAAGGAAGAGTTCAGAGTTTTGGATATAGGACCTCATTTCCAAGTAATCCCGAATGATATGTATAAGTGGAGACCGTTTTCAACACATTTAATCCAGTCCTTCTGGCTGCCAATCTTGTTGGTGCTAAATTGACGCAGGTCAATGGACCAAGCTAACTGAAATAAACAATCTTACGACCTCGGCAGTACACCCAAAGCAAATAAATTACTATGCCAGACTATCGCTGTAAACGTGAGGTCATATCCAAGATTCTGAAACCCTGACCCTTTAAGGTTGAATTTGCCAGTAGGTGATTGTGAATGACTTGGGTTTTGTTCTCCAGATTAAGCAGGGATTGGGGATGCCAGAAGATGCCAAACTGACCTGGAGGAAGCAACCGGATGGACAGATCTTCCATAAGAAGGAGGACAAGAAGGAAGAAGGGAGGAAGAGGAAGAAAAAGAGCGAGCTTTAAACACTCTGCTGTTGTTCATGTGATGTCTATGAAGTGTGTACATTTGGGAATGGACACACTGATGGCACACATACACACACACAGGGAGTGTTGTTGTACTTGTTGTAGTACTAAGCAGTTCTAGTTGTTCTTTGCAAGACAGAAAGTCTCCCATGTCAAATTATCGTTCATTCAAGTGCATTCAGTTTCACCTTAGATAAGTAGTAGTAGTAGTAGTAGTAGTAGTAGCAGTAGTAGTAGTAGCAGAAGTGGTAGTAGTGGTAACTTTATTGTCCCTGCTGTGGATTAAAAATTGGCCTAATTTGAGCATATTTAACCACTATAACCACACTCCATTGAACTGAAGTGTGTAATTCCTTTTCTTCTTCATAAACAGTGTGTTGAAGTTTCTTTAATCATGAAGGTTGAAGTTGATGAAATTTCTTTCATCATGTGTGGTGTTTTCTAAGCAATAATCCATGTCTTGACAGTGCCTATGTAACGGGTGCCAACTAGCCTGTGTTAGCTGGTGGCAGTACATGTAAATCCTCACAACCCTAGAAGTCTGGGCCAACTACCTGGGTTAGCTGGTGGCAATAGGCTACATGTAAAACCTCACAACCCAAGAAGCCTGGGCTTCTCAGCTCAGTGATCATAGCACTCAACTCCTATGCTGTGGGTTTGTTGTAGATGATGGAGTGGCAGGTTCGAGACCCGGCTGCAGTGTTAATGACCTCGACTACATTGGTGCCGTGACCCTGATGGGAGTTTGGATTTAGGGGGTGAGGGTAACGAATGTCAACTAGCCTGGGTGGATGACAACTACCTGCCAACTAGCCTTTGTTTGTTGGTGTAGTTCAGGGCCGTCGCAACAGGCAAACCAGGCAATGGTCTGGGCCCCCGAGACTGACTGTTTGACTGTCTATTTATCATTTTAGTATTTTAGTTGGCGGTGTTTTTCAATAAAATATGGCAGTTAGACAATTGCAAGTTCAATTGAAATAATTATATTAATGAAAATTGCTTGAAGATTATAACAATGTGGTTTATGCAGGTGTTTATGGGAAGTGAAGGGCCCCCATGTCCTATTTGTTTGGGGCCCCCTAAGTACCTTGAAACGGCCCTGGTGTAGTTGATGAGGTGGTAGGTTTGAGACCCAAGTGCGGTATGATGACCTCGGCAACACCTTAGTAGTTTGCAGAAAATCTGACATGGCTACTCTTGAATAGTGACATTAACCTTTATGCCTTAACTGTTATGCAAAATGCACAAATGAGTTATGATGCAAAACTCTTAATAAAATAACTTTGATTAGCACGAAGGTTGTATTGTCATTTATACTTTATGGTCAGAGGAATAGAGACACTACAAGAAGACAGTTAAACCACAGGGACACAGCCAAAGTAAATCAACACATGCACTTGAACAACCTCCTGCATTGCCATAGTAACATACATGGCATGAGTATGTGCTGCTACATTTGCACTTTTTTTGGTCACACATTCTGGGCGTGTTTGACGAATCAGCCTCTATGTAAATGCAGGACTTTATGCACCATCCTTCAGTCTCAATGCTGATCCCCTAACCAGTAGACCTTCAGTCTCAAGTCTGATCGCCTAACCAGTAGACCTTCAGTCTCAATGCTGATCTCCTAACCGGCTTCAGTCTCAAGTCTGATTTCCTAACCAGTAGACCTTCAGTCACAAGTCTGATCTACTAACCAGTAGACCAAAGCCACTGTTCATGATGTCTCAGCGTCTGTAATGGCCTCTGATGACCTCAAGCATCTGTGTTGTCTCACACACACACAGACACACAAACACTCGCCACAGCACAGGAGTGCAGTGAAGTGTGTGTTTGTGTGTGTGTGTGTGTGTGTGTGTGTGTATTTGTCCAAGATTTGATCCATCACATATGAACTCAACAAACACACACACTCTAGCATGAGTCAGTCATTCAGTCCTGTCAGAATGGTCCCTGTTGAGGACCTCTGCTTATGTCATCCTCTCATCAGAGGAGTTCTCTTCACCACACACACACACACACACACACACACACACACACACACACGCAAACTATGACAGTCATACCAGCGTAAGAGATTGCAGCAGTAAGCTGAATAAAGATCTGACCACTTAAACAAGCCACATGATGTCATCAACGTTGTCTTTTGTATTCAGTAGTATTGTAGACACGGCTCATCTGAATTAAATGCTGATTAGTAGACAGACTCATCCAAGTCACTGCTGATTGGTAAACAGTCTCATCTAAATCACTGGTGATTGGTAGCAAGACTCATCCAAATCACTGCTGATTGGTAGCAAGACGTCTAAATCCATTGTGATTGGTGGCAAGACTCATCTAAATCATGACTTTAAAGGGCTACTTCAGTCATTTTCAACAAGAGCTCTATTGCTCAAGCTACTTGAGATTAGCCAATATGGAAGACGCAAGACATTTTGGTCCAAACATACAGGTTTCCTTGAACAGAGAATAATCACTTACAACTAGCCCAATGGGGCAGATTTTTAAACTGTGTTTTCAGCATCTAAACATGTTCCAAATATCACCCCAAAAGCTATGTAACATCATCAGACACATTACAACAAACCACTGTACTGTTTATGACAACAAATGTCTGACAAAGTGGTTAAAATAGTGTTTTTATGCTGTGTTTACAAAACCGTTTTGTGTGGCTGCTTGCATAAACACAAAGTTTTAACACTTTTTCAGCCATTTGTAGTCATACACAAAACAGTTCTGTTGTAAGGTGTCTGTTGATACTTCATCGTTTTTGTGGTGACATTTGGAGTATGTTAAGATGTTAAAAACACAGTTCAAAATTCTGCCCCATTGGGCTAGTTGTAAGAGATTATTCTCTGTTCAAGGAAACCTACATGGTTGAACCAAAATGTCTTGCGTCTTCAGTATTGGCTATTCTCATGCTTAGTTTACACTTCCCCGGGTCTTCAAGAAACCGGGTATATTCCCCTCCCCCGAGTAAGAAAACAATCGCATTTACACAAACATCAAAAACGGCTAAGAAAGGCGGTGACAATTAACCACCACGTCACAGTTTTATCAAAGATCTTTCAAGGGAGCAACATCGTAGCAGATGGCCACAAACGTGAAGTGTTTCGGTCTGCATTAGCAGCAGTCTCACATTACGTCACATCATTAACATTTTCCCTTAGGAAATTATAGAATGATATAATGTATGTGTGCCATAATATTGTCTGTGATCATTAATGAAACCAACAAATGACAATTCAATCGCTCCTCTGCAAAACAATGTTGTATGAACCAAGTGTGCTTTTTAGCTTTAGACAGAGAGGGTTTGTTTGGCAGTTACCATGACGACATAGCTATATGCTAACTATAAGCTAGTCGTTTTGGACTTTGCTCAAACCTAACATATTGCTGTAAACTATGTTTATGTTTGCTCTGTCCACTTAAAATGAACTCAGTAATGTTACCCACAGGCTGTCAATAAATTACATCTCAAATATAAATGTAAAACATTAGGTTAGCTAGATCGCTAGCGTTAGCTCGCTAACAACTTGAAATTTTAGTAGGCTATTTACTGCCTGGCAGCTTCATCTGATACTCATCTGATAGTTTACAACATTAGTCTTGAAATCATGTTAAACACTTACAGAATATGAGAGATACATGCCAAAAAACCTGATAACTCCAAAAAGACGATTTATTGGTAAAAGTCCTGACATCATTCAAAACCAGGTGGTGCCCCTTGTGAAAATAGAACTACTATGCGCGAACATAGGTGCTTCTCGTTTGCTCCAACTGTCTTTGGTGCTAGAGCTCCGGTTATGGGTAGTTACACACATGTCGGAAGACGGGGTTCTCCGACATCTCCACCTTGCCCGGAGTTTGTGAGATTCTCCGTCTTCACCTTCGGATAAGTGTAACAGAGAGGTGCAACCGCAGAGAAACATGTGCGTCTTTATGGTTATCTGTGTTTGTGTAAACGGGGTCTCAAGTAGCTTGAGCAAAAGAGCTCTTGCTGAAAATGACTGATGACCCGTAACTCCGCCCATGGTTGAAAATGACTGAAGTTGCCCTTTAACTTCCTCAGGTATCGCAGCCATGAGAGATTGTTGGGATAGGCCTGGTGGGAATGCCATTCCCATTTGTATTGACCCTGATCCCAATCTCACTCTAATTCCCATTCCCAAAGAAACGCAGAGGAGGTGGTAATGCACATGTACCTGAAATGATTTTATAAATTTGATAAGGCCACCACCAGGGGTGCGGGATAACTGTTCATACCCTTTGGGGTGACATTTAGAGTTAAAAAAAACTCCATGACTCCATGGATTCCTATATAGTTTACATTTGTTGTGTTTTCAGTATAAGTAGCTTGAGAAAATGAGTACTTGCTGTGATTGACTGAAGTTGTGCTTTAGGTCCTGCCTCCTATTGCCAAGCTGGGGACACCAGGGGGGTATTCCATCAACGGAGCTATCCGCTAAGCCGCGCTAATTTCGGCAAGCGGCGCTAGTTTTAGTGTAAGTTCAGTTTCATTACTCTCACTAACAGTAATCGCAGCTGAGTTGCTGGGGTAACATATGCTCCCAATCTAACCAGCTCCGTGGCAGGTTAACTGCAAGGCTTAATAAAGCGGTGTCTCAGAAAATGCAATCAGTCAGAAACACAAGTCACCCAAAAAGGTTCCATACACCTACTTAATAATCTTTCCCACCAAATAAAGGTGTATAGGTCTTGCAAACACTGTGATCATGCATGAATTACCCTTTTTACTAAATTACTATTGATATTTCGAAGTATCTATTAGGAATAATTTTAGTTTATGAATTAAAAACAAATGCATGCATAATCAGAGACATGTCACATGCCGGCCCATCACGTGGTGTCTGGAGTTGTAGGCTACGTCTTAATTGAATGATTGATTTCAGTTGCAGGTGCAAGTCTGCTGTGACAGAACAACACGAGACTGGCAATTTGTTACAACAAGCAATGGTCAAACATGATTCAAAATATATTTTCAATCACCTTTTCAAATTTCTGCATTGCCAGTAGGCCTACTACTATAAAAATGTGATATTCAGTTATTTCACACAAAATTCAACAGATGACGTATGCATATCTAAGTTTCTTTCTTAAAATTCTTTTATTTCTGCCTTAATTTTATGACAGTTCATCAGGTATTCCTAAATCACCTATTTAGGTCTAGTGTTGAGCTCGTGCACGCACCCTTGTTTAAGGTAACGAGAGGCAGGCGCAGCTAACTTGCATTGATGGAATGGCTTCAGCCTCATCTCAGAGTTGACGCTACTTCAAACGAGGCTTAATCACATAAGCGCCGATATCATTAGCGACTTTGCAGGAATACCCCCAGCTCTATGTTGTTTCAAATGTTTTCCTTTTTCATTTTTTTTTCCAACAGCCAAAACAAAAATACCTACAGATGTGACCCAGTTACACAGAGAGGACTAGATACCAACTAACTATTGTAAGAAGTTTGTGGAAGGACACCCTAAAATTGCCAGTTTTTAAAAATTTTACTTGTAAGAAACTTTAGTAAATAAACAAATGTATGTACATTTTTCACAACTGAAAGTAATACAGCAATTCTGAACAAAATTATTCATATCTTTATTAGCCTTTTAACAAACAACTACTCCAAAATTTCACAGTGGGAAAAAAAACCGTGCCTTTTTCTTCCTGCTGTTTGTAGAGAATATTTTTTTTTTAAATTAACCATTCTGGATCATTACTCATTCATATTACCAAAAACATATGAAAATACAAAGAAATAAACTGAGACTGAAATAGATGGAGTCATTTCACCCATCCCTCAACTTCTTCTGGAGAAGAAGACTTACTACTCAATGGAGTACATGGTTTAAGTGTGTGGGTTTGTGAAAGAGAGAAGGGGAGAGTAGAAAAAGTTGGTAAAATAATTCATCAGTGTGTCATCAGCACACAGTCTGGTTCAGAGACTCCATCAGTTGAGGCTCTTTGAGCAGAAGAATCTGGTAAAATTGGGACTTGCCCCTGCTTCCACAAGTCTGCAGGCAGTTGTAGATCTCTCTCATTCGCTCTTCACCTGTCCTTGCAGCCATGATGTTTGAATATTTTTCGCGATGTATTAGACCGTCTTCGAGCATCTTGTCTGCAATAGGAGCTACACATTTTACTCTTTTGATGAGTTCAGCTCTATTATTGTCAATGAATTTGTCCTCATTTTCCTCTGCAGGGCTTGTTGTCCTTGTTGTTCTGTTGTAATCGTCCTTGTGAATCTGATCTGTCCACATGTCCACAAGCACACACCATCATCAACACAAACCAGTTCCATCTTAAACCTGTCCTCAGGATCTTCAATGCGCACCTTAAAGAAGTTTGGGAGGCTTTTAGGATATCTAAATTTGATCTTTGGTGGAGAAATATCAGATGAACATGAGGCCTGGAGCTGGTAGTGACACCGTAGCTGAAAACGTTTGTCTGACCAGGGAATATCAATCTCTGAGTATTTCTCATTGGTCTCCTTAACTCGTTGCAAAAGAGTTGGATCCTCCAGTATAAGGTACGTATGGACAATGAGAGGGGAGATTTGAACACAATAGTGTAACATTGTCCCATGCGCTTTTGGTGACAGAATGCGTTTGCTCTTTCTCATGATAGACCCAAGAATGGAAAAGGAGGGTTTATAGAGTTTGCAATGGAATGGGGTTAGATCACCAGAGTTAGCCCTCCCTCCTCTTTCCAATGCAAAACCTTTACCAGGTCACGTAGAGACGGGTCTGCATCACCCAGACACAGACAATGTGGCAAATGTATCTCCTCCACCTGTCCCTCCACAAGTGTAAAGTTCAGCAAAGGTCCGATGGGTTCATATGGCTCTGGTATAGCCCCAAGCTGTTCCCAGTCCTTTAGGTGGTACTGTAGTTTGAGAGCAGTGTGACAAATCCAGCGTATCCCAGTCTGAGTGCACTCATACTGACCCGGACTGCAGGTCTGCACAAAGGTCTGGAGACCAGATTCTGTGGATACTGAGGGCTCTGCTCTTGTCCACTGGGTTGAGTCTGTCTTCTCTGCACAGTGTCTGCATCTCCGCTGGATGCTCCTATATTGGCAGTCTTCATGCTTTGACCTATACAGAACAAATACACAACAAATAAACACAGTCAAATACAATAAAAGTGCAACATTTAATTACTGACATAATTTTAATAAATCTTTAGCCAATATAAGTGTATTCCTGCACAATCAGTTAAAGTGACGCTTGGCAGGGGTCTCACAAGACTTGAATCCAGAGTGCATTATGCACAGGGACCAGTCCGTAGGTAACATTCATTATATATTTATTTCATTTCATTTTAAACCACATAGATTTGACAGTGAAACTTTACATTAAAGCTCAGTAATAAGAGAGTAGTTTTGTGGTAATGACATGGTAATTTCATGATAACTCATAATTATTCCCATCAAATTATCTATCTATTAACGCAAGGAACGTCTGTCTGTGTGTCTCTGTGTATGTGTGTTCTCAAACCGTTTGTCCAACTGACCTCAGATTTGGTTTGCATCTTGCTACTGGCATGAGTGCAATGCCAACTTTGGTGATGTGTGGATAAAAAATACTACAGATATCTGCAAATTAAGCAAAGTTGCCTTCTGCCGCTCTAACCTAGCCACTCCCCCTTTCATAATCCCGGTCCAGCGCTTAGCTCTGACAGTGTGTTTGTGGGACAGTCAGTAAGGTAGAAGAGTCAGGGGATGGAGTCAATAGTTGGGTGGCATGTGGTAGAGTTCATTGGGTGGAGGTCGTCATTTAGGTAGTTATCATCACACATTGATGCACATGATTGCTAGAAATAAGTGCTATCAATGCTGTGGCTAACTCTTTTATTTACCTTTCTTTAGCATAGTAAGTAAGAGTTGCACATTCTGTTTTTTCTGTTTACTGCAGGTCTTTATGGTTTCCACAGTCAAAGGACCAGAACTAAGGTTGATGCCGGGGTCTGTTTGCAGTGCCAGTCTTGCATAACCTTGTGCATAAATTAATTTATCCCAAGTATTGGTAATCGGGTGTTTAGAATGTATGTTTATTGTATAATGTATTGGTAATTCCGTGTTTAGAATGTAAGTTTGTTGTATAATGTATTGGTAATTGGGTGTTTAGAATGTAAGGGATAATGAACGACACGGCGTGCAGATATATAAAAATAATGCATGTTCGAAGTTCTAACTGTCGGTTTCCACAGGGCGAAAACTCGGCGAATTTCGCCAGGCGAATCTTCGCTGGGGGGTGTGTACCAAGCAGAGGTCGTAGCAGGGTGTCTGGGTCGGTTGTGCCGGGTTGCTCACATTAACCTAGCAGCTAAACTTAACCAGGAGTTGGAATTGGGATTTACAGCGGTTTATTTGCCCCTATTATGTTCGTGTAACACATGCAAATGTTCGTTTTGGTTTTATTTTATTGTCAACGGTAATTTGTGTCCCACAAGTCAATATTGACTGATATCAGTGTGCTAACACGGCTAATCGTTAGCTAGTTATTAGCATTGAGCTAACTGAAGTTATTAAGCTCATTTGTAAACCTACAGTGTTCTACCAGCCACGATAGCACTCGTATACAATATTAAACACAATCGGGGACGATGTAGACAGAAACTATGGCCCAAGGATCCTTAAATCAAACAATATATTTTTCATATAACGAATCATGGATGCCGCCATGTTGTCTGCAAAATTTTGTACTCCCGCCCTTGTCTTGTCACGTAACGTTTCAAATGAACTTGATTGGTTATCGCCTGGCGAAATTCGCCAAAAGTTAAACATTTCTCAACTTTTTTCGCCGGTCTTGGCGAATTCGCCATTCGCAGGGCGAAATTCGCCTCCCATTCATTTCAATGGGAAGTAGGCGAAAATTTCGCCCTGTGGAAACACGCCGTAAGGCTAATGAGGCCGAAGGGTGAGTTGCCTTATAGCTTCGATAAGTGCGTTATTTTTATATATTTGCACGCCGTGGAGTTCATTATCCCGCTTATACCACTGTTGCCACTTATCTGCTATGTGGTTTGACTAACAACATGCCCGTTTTGATGGCTAGGTGGCTACTGATGGCTGAAGACAAGCTAGTTGTCAGAACTACTTCTTTCCGCACTTACCAAGATAAACTGCCGTTACTAGTTCTAATGTACAGTTGCCAAGTCAGTCGTTAATTCCATCTCCCGTTGTCAAGCGCTACATCCGTCTTGGGCTCTGTAAATTCGCCGTCTCCCATACTTCCAAACGAAGTGTGACAGAGTTAAACACCATCGCAGTCACAAGTTAGAATGTTGCTATGTCATGAACGTTGGTCGGGTCACTAAATTGTGAGCTTGTGTTAATGTGACAGTTTATTTAAAAGTCAGAGCGAGTTGGGCGAATTGATATGCAAGTCTGAATACGGACGAAAAAGTGGAACTACTTCATAGCCGTGCAGTTAACTGAAAAATAATGCATGTTCTAAATAGGGCATCACAATTGATGATTTCAAACATCCGGGTACTTTGCCATTATGACATGTGTGACGTCCCGTTTGGGGGGTAAACGAAAGATCGGAAGACCATTCAAATGAATGGAGATGAGGAGTAGCAAGTACACTTAACACCCTCTTATAATTTCTCAGGCCATCAAACAATATGATGAATATAGCGGTTTTTAAGACATACTTTGACCCAAATGATTAGTGGTCAGAATATATTTATTCACAGTCAAATTCGTCTGCAGTGTCCTGATGTTGCTGGCTAACTCCCGTATTTGCTAACGTTAGTGTTAGCTCCGGTTAGCTTGCTAATGGGCAAATTGATTATATTAGAGTAACACAGCTTACTGGTTGGTCTTACTTGTTGACAGCAAGATCGTATGAACATGCTAGAGTATGAATGTTGCCATATTAATACATTTAGATGTGTTCAGAAGCCTACAGAAGTGCCGTTTTGACGGTTAGCTTGCTATATAGCCGCTAACGTCCATAGACAACAGCTCTAAGCTGTGAAGAAGTTCTGTGCTTCCTTTGGTTAACGGAAAAATATGCGACATTTAAGCAATAACGTGTAGTTTGTAATCCTCTAACATAAAGAAAACACTTACATAAAACGATCTTGTGGGTTTTATTCTTGTAAACTGACACATCCAAACTTAAAAAGCCATGACTCTGCGGTAGTAGTACACCGCGGTGAAGACAGTTTCACGTTGGATATTCGACAGATATTCGCATATTCGCATATTCGCTAAATGGTGCTGAATTCTATTTCACTTTCCCTCAGTGTTGCAGTGAGCACACCCCCATGGTTTTACAAGCTTCAGAACCACCCATATTATAACTTTCATATACCATTGATTTCTATGGGAAAAGCTTGTTTTTTCAATAGCTTCTACACCAAATGACCTTGAGACCTCAAATTTGCTCAGAATGTTTGACTGTATGTGCCGACTAAGATACACCACAATTAATTGCCATTATATGCCCCCTTTAGCTTATAGTAAGGTATAAAAGAAATACCATTGATTTCTATGGGGAAAAGCTTATTTTTTCAATAGCTTCTACACCAAATGACCTTGGGTTCTCAAATTTGCTCAAAATGTTTGACCGTATGTGCCGACTAAGATACACCACAATTAATTGCCATCATATGCCCCCTTTAGCTTATAGGAAGGTATAAAGGAAATACCCTTGATTTCTATGGGAAAAAGCTTATTTTTTCAATAGCTTCCACACCAAATGACCTTGAGACCTCAAATTTGCTCAGAAAGTTTGACGGTATGTGCCGACTAAGATACACCACAATTAATTGCCATCATATGCCCCCTTTAGCTTATAGGAAGGTATAAAGGAAATATCATTGATTTCTATGGGAAAAAGCTTGTTTTTTCAATAGCTTCTACACCAAATGACCTTGGGTTCTCAAATTTGCTCAGAACGTTTGACTGTATGTGCCGACTAAGATACACCACAATTAATTGCCATCATATGCCCCCTTTAGCTTATAGGAAGGTATAAAGGAAATACCATTGATTTCTATGGGAAAAAGCTTGTTTTTTCAATAGCTTCTACACCAAATGACCTTGAGACCTCAAATTTGCTCAGAATGTTTGACGGTATGTGCCGACTAAGATACACCACAATTAATTGCCATCATATGCCCCCTTTAGCTTATAGGAAGGTATAAAGGAAATACCATTGATTTCTATGGAGAAAAGCTTATTTTTTCAATAGCTTCTACACCAAATGACCTTAGAACCTCAAATTTGCTCAGAACGTTTGACTGTATGTGCCGACTAAGATACACCACAATTATTTGCCATCATATGCCCCCTTTAGCTTATAGGAAGGTATAAAGGAAATACCATTGATTTCTATGGGGAAAAGCTTTTTTTTTCAATAGCTTCTACACCAAATGACCTTGGGTTCTCAAATTTGCTCAGAACGTTTGACTGTATGTGCCGACTAAGATACACCACAATTAATTGCCATCATATGCCCCCTTTAGCTTATAGGAAGGTATAAAGGAAATACCATTGATTTCTATGGGAAAAAGCTTGTTTTTTCAATAGCTTCTACACCAAATGACCTTGAGACCTCAAATTTGCTCAGAATGTTTGACCGTATGTGCCGACTAAGATACACCACAATTAATTGCCATTATATGCCCCCTTTAGCTTATAGTAAGGTATAAAAGAAATACCATTGATTTCTATGGAGAAAAGCTTATTTTTTCAATAGCTTCTACACCAAATGACCTTAGAACCTCAAATTTGCTCAGAACGTTTGACTGTATGTGCCGACTAAGATACACCACAATTATTTGCCATCATATGCCCCCTTTAGCTTATAGGAAGGTATAAAGGAAATACCATTGATTTCTATGGGAAAAAGCTTGTTTTTTCAATAGCTTCTACACCAAATGACCTTGAGACCTCAAATTTGCTCAGAATGTTTGACCGTATGTGCCGACTAAGATACACCACAATTAATTGCCATTATATGCCCCCTTTAGCTTATAGTAAGGTATAAAGTAAATACCATTGATTTCTATGGAGAAAAGCTTATTTTTTCAATAGCTTCTACACCAAATGACCTTAGAACCTCAAATTTGCTCAGAACGTTTGACTGTATGTGCCGACTAAGATACACCACAATTATTTGCCATCATATGCCCCCTTTAGGTTATAGGAAGGTATAAAGGAAATACCATTGATTTCTATGGGAAAAAGCTTGTTTTTTCAATAGCTTCTACACCAAATGACCTTGAGACCTCAAATTTGCTCAGAATGTTTGACCGTATGTGCCGACTAAGATACACCACAATTAATTGCCATTATATGCCCCCTTTAGCTTATAGTAAGGTATAAAGGAAATACCATTGATTTCTATGGGGAAAAGCTTATTTTTTCAATAGCTTCTACACCAAATGACCTTAGAACCTCAAATTTGCTCAGAACGTTTGACTGTATGTGCCGACTAAGATACACCACAATTAATTGCCATCATATGCCCCCTTTAGCTTATAGTAAGGTATAAAGGAAATACCATTGATTTCTATGGGGAAAAGCTTATTTTTCAATAGCTTCTACACCAAATGACCTTGGGTCCTCAAATTTGCTGAGAATGTTTGACTGTATGTGCCGACTGAGATACACCACAATTAATTGCCATCATATGCCCCATGATGCTTATAGTAAGGTATAAAGGAAATACCATTGATTTCTATGGGGAAATGCTTAATTTTTCAATAGCTTCTACACCAAATGACCTTGGGTCCTCAAATTTGCTGAGAATGTTTGACTGTATGTGCCGACTAAGATACACCACAATTAATTGCCATCATATGCCCCATGATGCTTATAGTAAGGTATAAAGGAAATACCATTGATTTCTATGGGGAAATGCTTAATTTTTCAATAGCTTCTACACCAAATGACCTTGGGTCCTCAAATTTGCTGAGAATGTTTGACTGTATGTGCCGACTAAGATACACCACAATTAATTGCCATCATATGCCCCATGATGCTTATAGTAAGGTATAAAGGAAATACCATTGATTTCTATGGGGAAAAGCTTATTTTTTCAATAGCTCCTACACCAAATGACCTTTATACCTTACTATAAGCTCAGTCAAACATTCTGAGCAAATTTGAGAACCCAAGGTGATTTGGTGTAGAAGCTATTGAAAATATAATCTTTTCCCCATAGAAATCAATGGTATTTCCTTTATACCTTACTATAAGCCAAAGGGGGCATATGATGCCAATTAATTGTGGTGTATCTTAGTCGGCACATACAGTCAAATGTTCTGAGCAAATTTGAGAACCCAAGGTCATTTGGTGTAGAAGCTATTGAAAAAACAAGCTTTTTCCCATAGAAATCAATGGTATTTCCTTTATACCTTCCTATAAGCTAAAGGGGGCATATGATGGCAATTAATTGGGGTGTATCTTAGTCGGCACATACCGTCAAACTTTCTGAGCAAATTTGAGGTCTCAAGGTCATTTGGTGTGGAAGCTATTGAAAAAATAAGCTTTTTCCCATAGAAATCAATGGTATTTCCTTTATACCTTCCTATAAGCTAAAGGGGGCATATGATGGCAATTAATTGTGGTGTATCTTAGTCGGCACATACGGTCAAACATTTTGAGCAAATTTGAGAACCCAAGGTCATTTGGTGTAGAAGCTATTGAAAAAATAAGCTTTTCCCCATAGAAATCAATGGTATTTCCTTTATACCTTACTATAAGCTAAAGGGGGCATATAATGGCAATTAATTGTGGTGTATCTTAGCCGGCACATACAGTCAAACATTCTGAGCAAATTTGAGGTCTCAAGGTCATTTGGTGTAGAAGCTATTGAAAAAACAAGGTTTTTCCCATAGAAATCAATGGTATTTCCTTTATACCTTCCTATAAGTTAAAGGGGGCATATGATGGCAATTAATTGTGGTGTATCTTAGTCGGCACATACAGTCAAACGTTCTGAGCAAATTTGAGGTCTCAAGGTCATTTGGTGTAGAAGCTATTGAAAAAACAAGCTTTTTCCCATAGAAATCAATGGTATTTCCTTTATACCTTCCTATAAGCTAAAGGGGGCATATGATGGCAATTAATTGTGGTGTATCTTAGTCGGCACATACGGTCAAACGTTCTGAGCAAATTTGAGAACCCAAGGTCATTCGGTGTAGAAGCTATTGAAAAAATAAGCTTTTCCCCATAGAAATCAATGGTATTTCCTTTATACCTTCCTATAAGCTAAAGGGGGCATATGATGGCAATTAATTGTGGAGTATCTTAGTCGGCACATACGGTCAAACATTTTGAGCAAATTTGAGAACCCAAGGTCATTTGGTGTAGAAGCTATTGAAAAAACAAGCTTTTTCCCATAGAAATCAATGGTATTTCCTTTATACCTTCCTATAAGCTAAAGGGGGCATATGATGGCAATTAATTGTGGTGTATCTTAGTCGGCACATACAGTCAAACATTCTGAGCAAATCTGAGAACCCAAGGTCATTCGGTGTAGAAGCTATTGAAAAAATAAGCTTTTCCCCATAGAAATCAATGGTATTTCCTTTATACCTTCCTATAAGCTAAAGGGGGCATATGATGGCAATTAATTGTGGTGTATCTTAGTCGGCACATACAGTCAAACGTTCTGAGCAAATTTGAGGTTCTAAGGTCATTTGGTGTAGAAGCTATTGAAAAAATAAGCTTTTCCCCATAGAAATCAATGGTATTTCCTGTATACCTTCCTATAAGCTAAAGGGGGCATATGATGGCAATTAATTGTGGTGTATCTTAGTCGGCACATACAGTCAAACATTCTGAGCAAATTTGAGGTCTCAAGGTCATTTGGTGTAGAAGCTATTGAAAAAACAAGCTTTTTCCCATAGAAATCAATGGTATTTCCTTTATACCTTCCTATAAGCTAAAGGGGGCATATGATGGCAATTAATTGTGGTGTATCTTAGTCAGGACATACGGTCAAACATTTTGAGCAAATTTGAGAACCCAAGGTCATTTGGTGTAGAAGCTATTGAAAAAATAAGCTTTTCCCCATAGAAATCAATGGTATTTCCTTTATACCTTACTATAAGCTAAAGGGGGCATATAATGGCAATTAATTGTGGTGTATCTTAGTCGGCACATACAGTCAAACATTCTGAGCAAATTTGAGGTCTCAAGGTCATTTGGTGTAGAAGCTATTGAAAAAACAAGCTTTTTCCCATAGAAATCAATGGTATTTCCTTTATACCTTCCTATAAGTTAAAGGGGGCATATGATGGCAATTAATTGTGGTGTATCTTAGTCGGCACATACAGTCAAACATTCTGAGCAAATTTGAGGTCTCAAGGTCATTTGGTGTAGAAGCTATTGAAAAAACAAGCTTTTTCCCATAGAAATCAATGGTATTTCCTTTATACCTTCCTATAAGCTAAAGGGGGCATATGATGGCAATTAATTGTGGTGTATCTTAGTCGGCACATACAGTCAAACGTTCTGAGCAAATTTGAGAACCCAAGGTCATTCGGTGTAGAAGCTATTGAAAAAATAAGCTTTTCCCCATAGAAATCAATGGTATTTCCTTTATACCTTCCTATAAGCTAAAGGGGGCATATGATGGCAATTAACTCATTGACTGCCAATGACGTCTTTAGACGTCAACTGAAATACTGCCGTTCACTGCCAATGACGTCTTTAGACGTCAACTGCGTTTTTTAATGGGGAGGGCTGCAGAAAGACCTAGGGAACCTTGTCTGTAAATATCAGAATTCTCCGTCGAAAATTGTTGTTCCAAATTGATCCTGAGGGTGGCAGTGTGTCACTTTGGATGTGAGATGAGCATAGATTCATAGATATGGCCAAGGGAGAAGTAGAGAAAGCTAATGACATGGCTAAATATGCCGCTAGCAAAGTGCAGACGTAAATCGGAGAAATTTAGGCAGTTCACACTCGATCAGAGTATGTGTCACTGCCATAGTAGTTCGAGTAGTGTTCCGATCGTGGGAGATGAAGGAGATCAACCTTGGGCAAACGGAAATAGCAGTTGTGACTTGTTTCAGTGCCCAGCTAGCTCACAGTTCCGGGTCAGGTAAGAATTTGCGAGCCAGTTGTTGATCACTGAGTTTTCGCTGTCACAGCCTGTAAATAGCATATATTTACCTTGTTACAACAATGTCTATTTTATTACCAAAAGCCCCCTGTTACTGTTGTTTTTGTGGTCTTATCACAGGAAGACATTTTCTAATGTCTGCTAATAGACCGAAAAAAACGCGCATCCAAGACACTAACGTTGTCAAACAAAACGCTAATTTTCTCCCTTTTTTGATAAACAACGGGTGTGTTTGGAGAAAGTAGGTTATGTTCGCCTGCTGATTTCGAAGCAATGGAAAGGGGTAGAAACGAACTTTTTTTTTCTGGTGAAAGAAGAGAGTCTGCTCTTTCTTGTGGTAGTTTCATTGTTTATGTAGTCGTAACACATAATATTCTGTGGCTCTTTAAAAAACAGTCAAAATTCCCCAAAACCTCTGGCAGTATGGAACTCTCTATTCTGAAAAAGGCTGGCAGTCAATGAGTTAATTGTGGTGTATCTTAGTCGGCACATATGGTCAAACATTTTGAGCAAATTTGAGAACCCAAGGTCATTTGGTGTAGAAGCTATTGAAAAAACAAGCTTTTTCCCATAGAAATCAATGGTATTTCCTTTATACCTTCCTATAAGCTAAAGGGGGCATATGATGGCAATTAATTGTGGTGTATCTTAGTCGGCACAATACAGTCAAACGTTCTGAGCAAATTTGAGAACCCAAGGTCATTTGGTGTAGAAGCTATTGAAAAAATAAGCTTTTCCCCATAGAAATCAATGGTATTTCCTTTATACCTTCCTATAAGCTAAAGGGGGCATATGATGGCAATTAATTGTGGTGTATCTTAGTCGGCACATACAGTCAAACGTTCTGAGCAAATTTGAGAACCCAAGGTCATTCGGTGTAGAAGCTATTGAAAAAATAAGCTTTTCCCCATAGAAATCAATGGTATTTCCTTTATACCTTCCTATAAGCTAAAGGGGGCATATGATGGCAATTAATTGTGGTGTATCTTAGTCGGCACATACGGTCAAACATTCTGAGCAAATTTGAGGTCTCAAGGTCATTTGGTGTAGAAGCTATTGAAAAAACAAGCTTTTCCCATAGAAATCAATGGTATATGAAAGTTATAATATGGGTGGTTCTGAAGCTTGTAAAACCATGGGGGTGTGCTCACTGCAACACTGAGGGAAAGTGAAATAGAATTCAGCACCATTTAGCGAATATCTGTCGAATATGCGAATATCTGTCGAATATCCAACGTGAAACTGTCTTCACCGCGGTCTGAAACACAGTCCTTTTTGCATTGAGAATAACGTTATCACTCCAGTCAAGTTTACCCCTGAAAGTGGGCGTGTCCGGCCGTTGCCTGATTGTTACGTGAAGTCGAAATCATCTATAGGAAATTTGACCAAGCAGTGGTATAAGTATGTTTATTGTATATGTATTGGTAATTGGGTGTTTAGAATGTATGTTTATTACCCCCGCCAAGGAGGTTATGTTTTCGGTCTCGTTGGTTTGTCTGTTTGTTTGTTTGTCTGTTTATTTGTCAGCAGGATAACTCAAAAAGTATTGCACGGATTTGGATGAAATTTTCGGACAATGTGTATATTGGGACAAGCAAGAGCTGATTCAATTTTGGTGGTGATCGGTGATCCAGAACATGATCTGGAAGGTATATTGTGTTTGTGACCACATTGCCTTGGCGGAGGTCTGTGCTCTTTGAGCGCTTTTCTAGTTGTATATGTATTGCTGGCAAAATTTAAGCTTTAACGCAAGTGATTAATCCAAACAATTTAACTCAGATTAAATAAATTAACTCTGATTAATCATGATTGATATGGTCCTACTTTCATGACATAGTTCATGCTCAATATCAGACAGGAAATGGTTAGGCAAACTAAAGGAATGCTATGGACTACCTCCTGTACGTGAAGTAGACATGCATCAAAAATGGACTAACATTGTCCAAAACTCTCCATCCAAGTCTTAGTTGCAGAGAGAGAGAGAGAGAGAGAGAGAGAGAGAGAGAGTAACGGATGGAGAGAATGAATTGTGTGTTGTGATACTCACTCTAGTTTCTCCAGTTTGCAGTTTGGATTCTCCAGAAGAGAAGAAAGATGCTTCATTCCTGCATCCCCTGCTTTATAATTCCAACCCAGCTGCAGCTCTCTCATGTGTGAGGGGTTTGATCTCAGTGCTGATGCAAGAGCTCTGAAGCCTTCCTCTCCAATTCTGCAGGTAGACAGGCTGTAGGAGAGAGAAGGAAATACTTCATCAGCTCAGCTGAAGGACACTGTCACGCCCCTCTGCTTCCCTGTCAGTTGGGATGCCATGGAGTCCTGGCTGGCGGGCCTGCTGAGTGGCGATCATTGGCCTCACCTGCCTATGCTTTCACCTGGCCGCTGCCTACAAAAGCAGGAGCAGCGTTCCCCCTGGACACACACTCGGCCCCGCCCCTCATTTAGCATCACACACTCCCCTGCTCCTCGACACGCACACCACTACTCTCATACATTTTGCCCAACTACATACATGCATCCATTCATACAACCATTCACCAACACCACTCCGATTTCCTGCCGGCCATCAATCCCTACATAGAACCCGTTCCCCTAGACATTTTGGGTGATTTTCCTTCAGACAAATAAATTTATTTTTGTATTAGTACTTTTGGTTTTCCGTCTCCTTCATGTTTGCGGCCCAACGAGCCTGGGTCGTAACATGAATTTGAGGCCTCGTCCTAGGATGGCTTGTGTTCAGCAGGAAAGGTAAGCAACTTTGCTTTGTGTGTCTTTGTGTAGCCAACCGGGTAGCTCCTTAGTTTAGTGCCTCAGCTGATTCGAGCTAGCTCGTTTCTTCCCTCGAGGTACCGTTTGTTATTTTGCTTGTTTGTTATTTTGCCTTTCTTATTTTTTATGGTGAACTGCTGACGGCACGCTTCGAGGCGTGACATTGAGTCGAGCCTCGGCTCCGTGTCCGCTTGCGAGTTTGCGATAATCTCCACAGCTCGGTGAGCCATAGGGGGGCTAGGTGGGTTTGTTTTTTGGAGCTGCTTAGGGCCCAAAGTCTGGGGTAGGCTACCACTGATGCGCATCGCGTGGTTTGCTTGCTCTTTAGTGGTTGTTTTGTTTGTAGCCTAGCTGTATGTTACGTGTGAAAGGTAAGGTTTGTTTTGTTTGGCTAGCGTCAATTAAGCTCAGTTGCAAATGGGCGTAATGTTAAATGTTTGTTGTTGGGCAGTTGCTGCTTATGCTACTAATTAAGTGCGAGACGTCGCTCTACTTGCTTGTGCAGTAGGTTAATGGGGTTAACTGCTGTTGTGGTTTTGGTAGCGTAGCTTATAAGTAGCCTGTCCGGTTTGTTTGCTAGCAAAGTTTTGCTGTTTTCTCAGGTGCTATTTTAAACATTAGAAAGTAGCTTTTCTGAAGAGTTAAAGTTTAAATCCTTACCTTTTCTAGTGTGAGAGTGTAGGTGAATTGGGTCAGGCATTTGTAAATCCATAGTAGGCTGCTGTGCTTTTGACTACATTTTCGCATGTAGGAAATTCATTGCTGGGGTTTGTCTGACATCTTGTGGTCGAGAGGGGAATTGTTTTCTTTTCTCTTTGTATTTGGTTTTGATGTGATTTTGTTATTGAGGGGTTTTCATTAAGAGTGTGTCTGTAGTGGTTATGTCTTCTGTGGTGGACAGTTTCGTTTCAGAGCCCTCTGAGGAGGCTCTGGAAAAATGTAACAAGGAGCAGCTAGTTTCCATTGCTGAGAGGTATGGGGTTGAGCTAAGTGGTGAGGTTAAAAAGCTAAAAGCTACTGTCTTTACTCACATTAAGACTGCATTAGTGGAACAGGGGGTACTTGTGTTGAGAACTAATGTGTCTATTAGTCCTGGTGAGTTAGCTGAGTCTAGTGGGAGTCCCATTAGTGCAGAATCACTCACATCTGGTGATGGTCAAGTTACTGGGGAAACTGGTGGGAGTCAGACTGAAGTTCGTTTGAGAGAATTGGAGGTACTGGGGAAACAGATGCAGCTCGATGCCACAAAGATCCGTGCTGACCGTGAAGCTTTAGCTGCTAAAGACAAGCAGTTAGATAAAGAGCTCGAACTCAAGAAGCTGGAGTTCCAGAGGGAACGTGAGCGTGACCAACTAGCTCGAGAGCGTGAAGAGCGCGCTGAGCGTGAGCGTGAACGTAACCGTGAGTACGAATTCAAAGAGCGTGAGAGGCAATTTGAATTACGAAAGCTTGAACTAGAACTCGCAGCGAAGGGTACTCCAATTCCATCTTCGTCTCCCACTCCTGTTTTGTCCTCTGTGTCTCCTCGGTTTGATGTGAGCCGAAACATCAGGCTAGTTCCTCCGTTCTCAGAGCGTGAGGTAGAAAAGTACTTCCCTCATTTTGAAAAGGTAGCCACCTCACTCCATTGGCCTAAAGAGCATTGGCCTCTCTTGTTGCAGTGTGTTCTGGTAGGTAGGGCCCAAGAGGTATATGCCGCATTATCTGTTGAGCAGTCTTCCTGCTACGACACTGTTAAAGGTGCCATCTTGCGGGCATATGAACTTGTGCCTGAGGCCTACCGCCAGAAATTTCGTAGTTACCAGAAGAAAGATGACCACACATTTGTTGAATTGGCTCGTGAAAAAGAACAACTATTTGCTAGGTGGTGCACTTCGCTAAAGGTTGACTCCTTTGAACTTCTTAGGCAGTTAGTCCTAATCGAAGAGTTTAAAAATTGTGTCCCCTGAGGCAGTGGCCACCTATCTCAATGAACAGAAAGTTAAGACGCTTGAGGAAGCGGCAGTATTGTCTGATGAATTTGTGCTGACTCACAAACATGTCCATTCAGGTTGGGTTGACCGTCCAAGTGGAAATCTGACTGTTCCTGAAGGTAAGCGGGTGTTTGGTGGGGCAGCGCCAAGCTCACGTTTCCCTTCTCGGAGGCAGGAAAATTCATCTGTTACCAACGCTGGCATTGTCTGTTTTTATTGCCAGAACGTAGGGCACAAGGCGTCTCAATGTCATGCACTTAAGAACTCT
>JAODXP020000016.1:159357-161857 GCA_027497455.2 Sardinella longiceps | reverse complement strand
CTGTTAAATAATGGACAATGTAAACCTGAGAGAGAAACAGGTCAGTGCAATGACAGTATGCATGTCTGGAGATGTACGTTTATACAAGTGCTATCTGTCCTTACTGTCTGAGTGTGTTCGTAATGACAGAAAGTATGCCTGTGTGTAATAGACGTAGTATGTTCATATGGTAACTGTGACTGGGTGTGTTTAACTGGCTGTTCATCATGCAGCTGTCACGTTCCAGAGTAGAAACAAACCCAAATGCAAGGCAAACACATGAGACTCGAGACTCGAGACTTTAGACTTGACTTTAGAGTTTACTTGAGACACAGGCACAAAGAACGTAGACTAAACACAATGACGGAGCAGGGAACACTGGAAACAGGAGGCTTAAATACACAAGACTAGAGACAATCATTACACAGGTGGACATGGAGCATGAGGCAGGTGAACATGAGTCAAGAAACAATAATCCAATGAACAAGCAATCACGAGAGACAGGGGAGGGGCGGAGACACAGGAGACTAGGGGAGAATTCAACAGTCTTAACATTTTGTAATGTAACGTAACAGTTCCCATTCATCCCTATGGGTGACGTAGTAAGCGTTTTGTAACGCTACATCGTCTTGAAACGCCGTAGGAAACATAGGACTAGGAACTAAAGAGGAAACACAGTCACATGACAAACTAGGAAATAGACAGGAGAAAAGATCACTGGCGTTTTCAAGACGACGTAACGTTACAAAACGTTTACTACGTCACCCATAGGAATGAATGGGAACTGTTACGTTACGTTACAAAACGTTACGACTGTTGAATTCATCCCATGTGATAAAAAACAGGAAGCACAGAGGAAATGCACGGGGGGCGTGGACAAACAGTAAACACAAACACATGGCAAAACATGGGAGACATAGTTGTTAGCCAGTTAGCAACTTAGTTAGTTGGCAATGGAGAATTGCATTGCAACCAGCTTAGTTGCTACATTAGTTAGCAACTATGCTTTTGGGAAACGGACCCCAGAGACAGAACACAGGCGAAACTAGAAAGACACATAGAACACAAGAGAAACCAGAGACATGAACCAAAGACACAAGGAAACTAGAGACTAAACACAAAGACAAAACCAGAACCCTGACAGCAGTCTGCTAACATGTAACTTCAACTCAATTTTATCTTTTGTTGTACCAGCAACACTAATCAAAATCAATTCAATGCTACAGTACATGTATGCTATTCTCTTCTACACTATTCTACTATGACCACCATAAAAAAAGGCTTGTGAAATGCAGTAATCAGTCTGCCCCTGTATAGCAGAGGCATAATGAGGTACTCCCTGACTCCCTGCTGAATCTCTTTATAAACTACAATGAAAACAAAGAGTGAGATTAATGTGAACGATTCTCACAAATGCTGATCTAGTTTGCTGATTACAATATAAGAGTATTGGAGATTAAACAGGTCGGACAACTTGTTAAAGATTTACAGAAAACCATAACATTTAGCGGAGGAATTTCTACCAAAGTTGAATAAACGTTGAAGTGGTCAACTGCCTTACCTGACTATAGAGGAGGGTTTTCATTGTTGATCCAGCTTCATGTTAGTCCAGTGCTGTTCTGTAATGGAGTCTAGTGAGCAGCGTCTGGACACCTGCAAAACGGACGCCTGGATCAATGTATCAACTATATGATAAGATGAGGAACAGCCAGAGCTACAGTTCAGAGTTCACGCTGATAAACATATTAACAAGTTCATGTTTCAAGTTCACAGGGATAACAAGTTTTACAAGTCTACCCCACTTGCTTTTAAACTATTGATGGGTTGAATTTAATTCGTCGACGCCAAAGGGGCGGGGCCGGAAAAAAAAATCTATTATGACCAGGTTACATCTGTCCAGTTGACATTAATTGCAATGAATAAATCCCTATAGATGCCACTGAACAGCACTATACAGTATATGGAGATTAATTCTCTCAAAGCAATGTACAGCTTTACAGACACTGGCCTCCCGGGACGCACTTTGAGAACCTACAGTATGTCTATACTGTATTTGATTTTAATTATTTTAATTTTATTTATTTTACACCGGTCTTGGACACACACTACCACGGCCCTTTTACTCGGACATTGGTCTTGCCTTCTCAGTAGAACTCAGAGGAGACAAAGCCAGAATTCCAGCACATATTCATAGAGGACTGGGCCCAGTGTCACTTGCTGGTTTCATTGGGTTTGGACCGCTTTAGTTGTTTAAATGACTATTTCAATCACTCGCATTAAGGGGCTTCCACATACTGCGTTTTGAAGCTTGAAGTTAATGTGAAGTATAAATGCCTATGGGTATGGGAGCCAGTGTTGTGGCGAGGCCAATATTGCACGAAGGCTTGTTGCAAATGTCAGCCTGCTGGAATATGAGTTATGTTTTTTTTGTGTTTTGATTGCTGTGACTATGTTTGCCGTGTTCACCTAAATTGCGGTGACTATGTATGACACCTGATAGGATAGGATAGGATAGGATAGG
>JAODXP020000016.1:146857-149357 GCA_027497455.2 Sardinella longiceps | reverse complement strand
TGCGTCACGCCTGTGGTGTGGGGTGGTTCTGGGTCTGGGGAGAGACCGTCTGCTATGATAACTGGGCCCCAGGGCAAGGGCAGGTGCAGGGCTGCCAGGGAGTGGGGGCAGTGAAGTCTGGAGAGAACGGGGGGAAGTGGTTCAGTAACCTGACTGAGACTGAGGAACTCAACTTCATCTGCACCAATGTGGGTGAGTATTTTTCTGCTAATTATTCTTCTATGAGAGTGTGTGTGTGTACAGTATGTATTTGTGTGTGTGTCTACCCATGAGTGCATGACTGAGACAAACACAACCAGCCTGTAGGGGGCAGAATAGTGTGTGTGTGTGTGTGTGTGTGTGTGTGTGTGTGTGTGTGTGTGTGTGTGTGTGTGTGTGTGTGTGTGCGTGCCCATTGGTGCATGAGTGACACAATCACCACCAGTCTGTAGAGGACGAATAGGAGGCAGCATGTTATGTACTCTCATACTGGATTGGTCATAGCAGATTTAACATCTTTAAAAGACCTAAATGCTTTCACACATCTGGCCCGCAGTCTAAATATGTGTGTGTGTGTGTTTGTTACAGAGGACTGAGACTGGATCCTCCCTGATGAGAGCAGTGCTGGAGAAACTCCTCAGGGTCCTAAAGCTCCCATTCCTGCAAAACACATATTTAATCATAAACATCTATGCTATTATTATACACACACACACACACACACACACACACACACACACACACACACACATTCAACACTCATATAATCATAGACAACTATCAAACACAAACACACATATTTCTTTTAATACCACAAATGTCTTCTCTCTCATTCCATGTGTGCTAGAAAGTAAAGATCTTGTTAAATTCTGTAATTAGAGGTGAGGTGTTTGTTAGCAAAGATATCATGACGTCTCAACACAAACTACAGTGTAGTCCAGTAATATACAGTCAGTCTATGTGAAACACTAATTACAGTACATTACAGTTATATATAGTCAGTCTATGCGAAATACTAATAACAGTACAGTCATATACAATCAGTCTATGTGAAACACTAATTACAGTACAGTACAGTTATATACAGTCAGTCTATGTGAAACACTAATTACAGTACAGTACAGTTATATACAGTCAGTCTATGTGAAATACTAATAACAGTAATATACAGTCAGTCTATGTGAAATGTAGAATTGTGTGCTGAATATCTGCTCTTCCTTTCTTATTTACTGTATCAAATATACTATTGGGCTTCTGTAGGAACTCCTTATAAAACTGATTTGGATCAATATGATGGTGGAGTGCATTCATTTGTTTAGTTACATTTATCAGTGATAACTCCACTGTGAGACACAATGACACATTTACATTTATCAGTGATAACTCTACTGTACGACACAAGGACACAGTTACATTTATCAGTGATAACTCCACTGTGAGACACAATGACACATTTACATTTATCAGTGATAACTCTACTGTGAGACACAATGACAGTTACATTTATCAGTGATAACTCTACTGTATGACACAATGACAGTTACATTTATCAGTGATAACTCTGGCAGGAGAACACTTCAGCTCCTGAGGTGAACAGCAAAAGTCACAGATGTGTATCAGTAAACGATTTCTCCCCTGAACAGGACACACACTAGCAATCCTTGGTTTTCTTCAGACATGCCTATGAGGTGTGTGTGTGGACATGGGCGAGAGTGTGTGTGCATGCACGCGCATGTGTGTGTGTGTGTGTGTGTGTGCATAGTCCAGTGTAGGTGTCTGTAGCGTGTGTCTGTATATGGCCGTGACCAACACAAGAACCCTTGTTGCTTTCCCTCATACCTTCCTGCCCAGTGCAAGAGCAGGGTGTGAGATGGAGCCAGTGATCCACAAGGGGGCGCTGTTAGAGAAGAGAAGTGCTCCCCTCCCCTCACTGCTATCAGGACACCACTGGACCAAGGAGGACTGGGAGGCTCTGGGCTCTGATGGACAATGTGGATTCTACTTTTAACAACCACTTACTATACAAACTAGAAGATATGGCACAGAAATGTAATACACAAACTACCAGATATGGCATAGAAATTTAATATATACAAACTACCAGATATGACACAGATTCAAGGAGGAATTCAGAGGGACTTAATTCAATAGAGTCCATATATTGTTACATGTTTACAGTTTGGATGTTTCTTCAGTTCAGAGAGCAGCTGCTGCACTGAGGGTCCAGAGGCATTCTGATTGGAACTCATACAATAATTATCCAGATGAATCTCTCTGAGGGCTGAGGGGTTTGATCTCAGTGCTGATGCAAGAGCTCTGAAGCCTTCCTCACCAATACTGCAGTTCTCCAGGCTGTAGGAGAGAGAAGGAAACACTTCATGAGATCAGCTAAAGAACACACACAAAACTACTTGAGGAGACTGCGAGAGACCTGGGTGAAGCGTTGAAGTTTTGTTTATGGGAGCTCCATTCACCGCAGGGCCATCGCAACAGGACAGGCAAACCAGGCAATTGCCTGGGG
>JAODXP020000016.1:119357-141857 GCA_027497455.2 Sardinella longiceps | reverse complement strand
GTGTGTGTGAAATGTAGCTGTGAATGTGTGTTTGTGCTGTGTGCTGTGTGTTTGTGTGTGTCTGTGTGTGTGCGTTTGAAAGCGATTGGAATAATTGATGCAGTGAGTGGTGTCTATGTGAGTGCGAACGAGAAGGAAAGAAAGCTATGAAAAGTAAGCTATGAAGGTGTGTGTGTGTGTGTGTGTATGTGATGAGAGATGTTGATGTTGTGATACTCACTGCAGTTTCTCCAGTTTGCAGGTGGGATACACCAGAAGAGAACAAAGATGCTTCATTCCTGCATCTCCTGCTTCATCCCCACCCAGCTGCAGCTCTCTCATGTGTGAGGGGTTTGATCTCAGTGCTGATGCAAGAGCTCTGAAGCCTATCTTTCCAATATTGCACTCTGACAGGCTGTAGGAGAGAGAAGGAAACACACATCACACACACACATACACACACACTCACTCACACACACATATTTAGACTATGGGTCAGATGTATGAGAGTATATAACATGCTGCCTCCTATTCTTTCTCTAACAGACTGGTGTTGTTTGTGTCACTCATGCGCCCATGGACACACACACACACACACAGAGCCGTATGAGAGTTCGGCCAACTGGAATTTTGGTCGCCATTTTGTTACCCACGATTATAACGTAGTCCTATGAGACGTCGGACTAAAATAATTATTTCTAGCTTTCACAGGCTAATACGTGCCGTGCAATTATGACTTCAGAAAACATGAAAACAAGTCATAACTAAATAAACCTGTATCTAATTTCTCCAGGAAAACGATGGGAAATGTAATTTTGTCCAGCCTGACCGAGCCTGACCGCATTTTGCCGTTAGTTCTTCCGTGCGGTGACGTAAATTGCCATGACAACGACTCAGGCTAGGACTGTGGGAAGTGAACTTAGCATGGACTTGAACCGAACTGAACACAATAATTTAACGGCATGATAGTAAATCTATTTCAGTAATATTCGTTTGTGGAGTGATCCTACATGTGTCCCAAGACATTATGGTTAGTGTGTGTGTTTGTTATGATCATTCACGAAACGAAACTAGCTCGTTTATCCAGGTTGAGGTTCAGTAGGGGAGAGCTGGGCGAATGAAACAGTTAACTTGAACGTAATTTACTTAAAGGTTGTGCAAGACTGACATATAATGTTTTGTCAATAGCAACCTAGCCTGACATAGCCCAACCATAATACTGCTGTTCATCCGTATTCATGGTCTGGAGGTTCTTTAACCTGACGCGATTATACTGCGGAGGGGAGGGCATTCACTCCTGGTTTGAAACGATTGGAAAGCTCGTCTAATCAGCTTCGCTTATTGGCCGGTAGACTCTCTACCGATGTAAACACGCCCCAGAGGACCGTTCCCAGACCATGGATACGGATGAACATTGGTATTATGGGCGGGCTATGTCAGGCTAATAGCAACCCACATCTGTCCTCTATTGAATGCAGTTGAGTTTATGATCTTAGACGAAACCGTTCAAAAATAATTTGCTCAAAAGATGAGACATGCATCCTGTAAAACTTTTCAGCTGTTGCAGCTGTTGACGTTACTATTCATATGGCCGCTGTAAAGTAACACATTGCTACGACAATGGGTGTCGCGTATTCATGAAGGACAGATTAAGGTACACAACTGCATGTCTTGGCGTGTGTTACCTTTATTCTGCCAAATAAACATGATTAAGTCCGGAGCTCCACGTTTAGTGTACGAGACCGAGGCGGTAGGAAGGGTAACAACATGGTGTTCAAAAAACACGTGACTTCCTCTGGGCCAATCAGAGAGCAGAACTGAGTCGAGAAAAAATATTGCGAGTTGAACAAACTCTCTCTATATACGGCAAACACAGACACTATTCTGCCCCCTACTGGCAGGTTGTGTTTGTCTGAGTCATGCATTCATGGGTAGACACACACACACACACACACACACACACACACACACACACACACACACACACTCACATGGGCAGTTCAGTAGCAATGAAGGAGGTGGGGAAGTAGTGTTTACTTCACAAACACCTTATAGATAGGACCCTCTCTCTCTCTCTCTCTCTCTGTCTCTCTTTCTCTCATTCTTTCTCGCACACACACACACACACACACACACACTCCACACCACACACACCTGGTAGATAAGTCATAGACACACACACCTGGTAGATAGGCCACAGTAATGTGTAGTAGAGGATTCAAATGAATGGAAACTTTTAGGATAACCAGGAGAATGAGGTGGTGTCTCTACTCTGATTGGCTGTGACACAAGAGTTCAAAGGTCATATGCTGCATTAGTCTGTTGCAATAACTAGGATGGGAGAAAAACTCACATAAGACACCAAGACCACACTGGCCTGGGAACAAACAATTTTAAAGGGGCATTACAGCCAAAGTTAGGGCAAGCCATAAACCATGTAATCCATGGCCTCTGTGAAATATCAGCCCTGGTCACATCGCCACCTACCTCAATCCAAGCTCTGTTATCTAAAGAGTCCAAAAAGTGTGCAGTAGGACCAACAGCACTACTGACCTTAATGTCTTTAGTGTGCAGTGGGAATCCAACAGCATCTACTGACCTTAATGTCTTTAGTGTGCAGTGGGAATCCTGCAGTAAAGCACACAGCTGAGTCACTCCCAAGGCTCCTGGTATGATTCCCTTCAGATCCAGCTGAGTCATGATTAAGGGGTTTGACCCCACAGCTGAAGCCACAGCAGCACAGGCTTCCTCAGCAGCATCACCTTTCAGGAACCTGCACAAATATGGGTCAATCATGATATGATTTCCTACGTGTTTATCAGAAAGTTTCATTGTGAAAATGGAAGTCCTGAGGTACTTGAGTGAGTTTAAAATTCATTAAACATCCGTGAAACGAACAGGTTACTTCCTGAAATATACTTACTGCACATTTGTGAGTTTACATTGTGGATCCTCCTTAAGGTCTAAAACCAGTTTGACTCCTGATTCCCCTGGATCATTTCCTCTAAGATCCAGCTCTCTGAGGTGATTGGGGTTAGACCTAAGGGCCGAAGCAAGACTAACATAGCCCTTCTCTGTGATACTGCAGTCTGCAAGACTAGGAGGAAAGAAGGATTCAGTCAATGGACTACGACACACAAGGTAAGAGTTTCAAGAACAGTAAGGATTTGTAGGCAGATGAAAAAGGAACATTATCCATCTTAATCTCAATGAGTGATGCAATTGTGTGTGTGTGTGTGTGTGTGTGTGTGTGTGTCTTTATAAAGGAGAGAATGTTGAGTGAATAACACTGACCATCATTTACTAAGACAAGTGCTATTTATGCTGTGTCTGCTTATGTGAATGTGGTTAAAGCACACACTGTGCCTCCTCATTTTGCAAAGTATTTATCAAACTGATGGAATGAGTGGTGTATGTGTATAAGCATGGAAAGGAATGAAGGAAACTAAGCTCAGAAGGGTGTGTGTGTGTGTGTGTGTGTGTGTGTGTGTGTGTGTGTGTGTGTGTATGTTGAGTGAATAACTCAGTATTGTGTCTTGTGATCCTCACTGTAGTTTCTCCAGTTTGCAGTTGGGATCCTCCAGAAGAGAAGAAAGATGCTTCATTCCTGCATCTCCTGCTTTATTCCCATCCAGCTGCAGCTCTCTCATGTGTGAGGGGTTTGATCTCAGTGCTGATGCAAGAGCTCTGAAGCCTTCCTCTCCAATACTGCAGTCTGACAGGCTGTAGGAGAGAGAAGGAAACACTTCATCAGACCAGTTGAACAGTATGAAAGTAATAAACTGTTGTGTGTGTACACAGAGGGAAACTGTTTATGTAAGTGACTGTGTGTGTGTGTGTGTGTGTGTGTGTGTGTGTGTGTGTGTGTGTGTGTGTTGAGTGAATAACTCAGTATTGTGCGTTGTGATCCTCACTGTAGTTTCTCCAGTTTGCAATTGGGATCCTTCAGGAGAAGAGAAGAAAGATGCTTCATTCCTGCATCTCCTGCTTCATTCTTACTCAGCTGCAGCTCTCTCATGTGTGAGGGGTTTGATCTCAGTGCTGATGCAAGAGCTCTGAAGCCTTCCTCTCCAATACTGCAGTCTGACATGCTGAAGGAGAGAGAAGGAAACACTTCATCAGACCAGTTGAACAGTATGAAAGTAATAAACTGTTGTGTGTGTACACAGAGGGAAACTGTTTATGTAAGTGACTGTGTGTGTGTGTGTGTTGTGTGGGGGGGGGGGGTTCTGTTTCATGTGACAGACTGACTAACTGACTGACTGTGTGTGTGTGGGTGGGGGGACTGTGTTTGTTTGACTGATTGACTGTAAGAGGAAAGAAGGATTTAGTCAATGGACCAGGACACTCAAGATGAAATTTTAACATCAATTAAGATTTGTAGGTGGATGAAAAGGAACATTACCCATCTTAATCTCAATGAGTGACACAATTGTGTGTGTGTGTGTGTGTGTGTGTGTGTGTGTGTGTGTGTGTGTGTGTGTGTGTAAGTGAGTGTGTGCGTGCATGTCTGTGTTTTTAAAGGAGTGAGAGTTGAGTGAATAACTCTGGCCATCAAACCCATTGGTAGCCCATATTCAGTCCTTCCCACAATTGGGTGTTAAAGCTATAATCCGGCATGAATCAACACCTAGCCCTGCTGTTTTATACTGCTAAGCGCTACTGAAAGCCACCTCAATGATGAAATTTTGTGCATCGTAGACCGAGTTTGCGAAACGGCAGCTAACACTAAGTGAATGAGGCATGTCAAAAACGAAGCCTAATCGATTTGCTTTTGTTTTGAAATGCCCCATTCTGTTAACATTAGCTGCCGTTTCGCTATCTCAGTCTGCCTTGCATGAAATCCAGTGATTGAGGTGGCTAACAATAGCGTTTGGCACTACAAAACAGTAGGACTATGTGTTGATTTACGCCGGCTTTCTCCTTTAATTGTTCGAAATCCACAGGCCAAAGAGAAATCATCTACTGTCCATTTGTCATAAGACAGGAGCGTGGGAATATCAGTATTTCTATTTAATGTGCTCCTGGATATAAGCTTAGGCAGTTTCAGCATTGCAAAATGCATGTCAAACTATTCCAATTTTGCTACTACTGATAAAAAACAGCGTAGACTCGAAAATTAAATAGTTGCCCAAAACATTCAATGCATGCATGTCCATGAATGTCGCCTATAGCCTATGTGTGTATAAAAAGTATCACAACTTAGGGACAGTTGAGGTGCGCAACGTCCAAGTTTCATGTGACTAACATGTGTTAGAGCTGAGGTAAACAGGGTGAGTTGATGGATAAGTTGATGGATAATGTTGCGGTTGTGTGCGTATTTGTGTGCGCAGCATCTACTGACCTTAATGTCTTTAGTGTGCAGTGGGGATCCTGCAGTAAAGCACACAGCTGAGTCACTCCCAAGGCTCCTGGTATGAGTCCCTTCAGATCTAGCTGAGTCATGATTAAGGGGTTTGACCCCACAGCTGAAGCCACAGCAGCACAGGCTTCCTCAGCAGTAGCACCTTTCAGGAACCTGCACAAATATGGATCATTCAAGATCCATTTGATATTCAACATGTTAATCAGAAATATCAGAAAGTTTCATTGTGAAATTGGAAGTCCTGACAGTCCTCAGAGACAAGCAGAAGCCCCGTTTATTGTCCCATTTGGGGGGATTTTTTTTTCACTGGGGTATTCACACAACATTTTTTTTTTTAAAGATATTTTTTGGGCTTTTTGCCTTTAATCAGATAGGACAGTATTGAGATGGACAGGAAACAAGTGGGAAAGAGAGATGGGGTGGGATCAGGAAAAGGCTTCGGTCGGAATCGAAACTGGGTCCCCAGAGTAATGGTCTGACGCTCTAGCCACTGAGCCACAGCACCCCCATTCACACAACTGTAAATTCAGTGGCCGGGAAGTAATTTGGGGGCCCTCACGGGTACCACATCCATGGATACCGGACATGGGAAAGCACTGCACAATCACTCCCCCTACCCCTCCCTTTTTGCACTGGCTGGGAATTGAACCATCCACCCTTCAGACCCGAGTCCCACTCTCTGACCGGTACACCACCTTTCATGATTTTGAAATGATATGCAAGTGGAATAATTGAACATCCTTGAGAGAAAACAAATGGGCTAATTCCTGAAATATACTTACCGGATATTTGTGAGTTTACACCGTGGATCGTCCTTTAGGTCTAAAAGCAGTTTGACTCCTGATTCCCCTGGATCATTTCCTTTGAGATCCAGCTCTCTGAGGTGATTGGGGTTTGACTTCAGGGCTGAAGCCAGACTAGCATAGCCCTTCTCTTTGATATTGCAGTCTGAGAGACTAGGAGGAGAGAAGGATCTTGTCAATGGACCAGGGCACGCAAGATGGAGTTTCAAGAACAGTAAAGATTTCTAGGCAGATGAATAGAAACATTACACATCTAAATGTCAATGAGTGACGAGTGAAGTCAAGCCCATATCTGCTTAGCTTAGCTATTCAGCCAAATATAATTTATAATTACCATTTACAATTTACAATATAAATGTCATTTTTCCTTTAAAGATCATCACGACTCAGGGGAGAAGAATGATTCAGAACAAAATACTCCATAATGAGAAATGTACCCTGAAATGAAGGTAGACATTAATTGATAGTTTTTCCCTCAGATGAATGAAATGTCTTAGCTGTATATAGCTAGGCCGTATAATTGCCCCCTGGGATAAATAAAGTTCTTTGAATTGAATTCTAAATGTTAAGAAAATGTCAAACTATCAATGTATTGATCAAGGTTGTTTTGCCATAATCTTATAATTTATTGCCATACCATGTTTGCAAAATTCTATTTCTAAACCCTATTTAGCTTATTATTGATTTTTTTCATTTTGTTTTGGAATTTATATTATTAATATATTAGAGCCATCTGTCCATTTGATTAGTAGCATCAGTTCTTCAGTGGACCTAGTCTCATAATATTACATTAGCTATAATTTGGTTTTAGACCAGAATTTTTTGAAAGTCATTTAAATCTAAATGGCTATAAGGTTTTGCAGAGATCACTTTAGAATTAATCATCAATCATGTTGTGTCATCTGTGTCTTCCTAGTTTGTCTGTCTCCCCCTACAGGATTTGGTGTGTACTACAAGTGCTAGTCTGAGTCACCGCCCCTCCCCCACCTGCTCTGTGTTCCTGTCTGCCTCACACTACTGTGAACACCCAAACAATCCTTCCTAAATGCAAACGCCTCTAGGATGTTAAACAATGTTAGGCCATTATTTGGTACTGTAATGGCCTTTTCTCTTGGATCAAGGCCTAATGCTAGATCTTGAAATGAATCAATAAAGTAGCTATTAAACTTTATCTTGAGCTAAGGTCCCCTGCACTTGTAATTCATAGTCTTTATCTCTTATTACTGTCTTTCTTTAAAACTATATTAATATTTTGCCAAATTTGCTTGCAATCACCCTCTGATTCATTTATAATGTTAATAAAAATAAATAGCTTTTCTCAATTCATAAACCACTTCCACACCACTTCAGCTACAGAAAAGTTCTCCTGTCATGATGTGTTTGGGAAGGACCAGCCCAAACCAATCCAAACCGGGCCAGTATGGGCTTGCCCAAGTCAGGCCAAAGTCTTTGGGTTTTCTTTGAGTTGCTCACAATTAGGCGACTCCCCCCAGAAAACCCATGCAGGCTTGATGTTTCAATGTAAAAAAGGAGTTGTGTAAAACAGATATACATACACTCATGCTGTAAATGTCAAATCGTCTTACCTGAGTGCCTCCAGTACACAGTTTAGGTTTCCCAGTCATACACAGCTCCTGGACCCCAGTGTCTCCAATATTTTTGTTCTCACTGAGGTCCAGATGTTTCAGCTTTGAAGATGCTTTGGTGAGGACAGACACCAGACTGGCACAACTCCTCTCAGTCAGAGAACAGCTGTTGAGCCTTAAGGGGAAAACAACCAATTGATGATTACCACAGTTTCAAAACATTTCACCAATTGGAAATAGGACTGATAAAATGTATTTCAGTGTAGTTGTGGTTCGGAATCAAATTCAGTCTCACCAATATACTGCTAACAACTTCTAGATTCTAACAAAATGATCTGTGCTCTTACCCAAGTGTCTCTAGTGTACAGTTTGGGTTACCCAGTCCACTACACAAGTCCTGGACTCCTGTGTCTCCAATACTGCTGTTGTCACTGAGGTCCAGCTGTTTCAGCTTTGAAGATGCTTTTGTGAAGACAGACACCAGACTGGCACAGCTCCTCTCAGTCAGACTACAGCTGCTGAGCCTTAAGGGGAAAACAAAGAACTGATAACCAAACCCAAACAGGTCAGGCCTAAGTCTTTGGGCTCTCTGTGGGCATCCCATAATTAAGTGATTGCCCCTAGAACACCCAGTGGGAGGCCCCGCCTGAGGGCTGAGCACCTTACATCTATTACGTACCTTACAATGTTGGTTCCCCTTTAGTTATTAGTTATCATTTACATGTATGAAGTTTTTTTTTTAATTTCATTTTTCCGTATTTTCTTTTTGTTTGCTTCATTTTATAGAATGTTCAACTGCTGTTGTGAATAAAGTGCTTTTTAAATAAATTTACATTGACGTTGGCATGGACAAGTTAGTATTATATTATTAGTATTATAGTAGTATGTAGTATTTGGCAGATTGAATGAGCAAATTACAGTGGGGGATGATTAGGAGCAGACTGAATTAGATGTTCCAGATGATGAATGTCAAAATGTCTTACCTCACTGTCTCTAATACACAGTGTTGGTTGCCCAGTCCACGACACAACTCCTGTACTCCAGTGTCTCCAATATTGCTGTTGTCACTGAGGTCCAGATGTTTCAGCTTTGAAGAGGCTTTGGTGAGGACAGACGCTAGACTGGCACAGCTCCTCTCAGTCAGACTACAGCTGTTCAGCCTTAAACAAAACATTTCACCAATAAGTAACAACACTTATACAATGCAATTCAGATTGGTTGCGTTTCTTAATCAGTATCAAACTAAATATTTCTTAATCAGATTTCCTACAGCTGTTGAGTCTTAAGGGGAAGACAATCAACAGATGATAGGCATAGTTTCATAATAAAATGTATTGTCATACTAAATGTTTTTTTAATAGGTTTCACTCTCTGCAACTTCCTATACTGCTATCCTACTTACAGAGCCTGCTGGGATTCCTCCACTACTGGCTGCAGTCTTAGGAGACATTCATCAGACCTGATGTACTTCTTCAAGTCAAACACATCCAGCTTCTCCTCTGATGTCAGAAGCACAAACACTAGAGCTGACCACTGGGTGGGTAACAGTTTGGCTCCAGACAGTCTCCCTGCACTCAGGAAGCTCTGGACGTCCTCCACTAAGGAGTGATCATTGATTTCATTCAGACAGTGAAAGAGGTTGATCACCCTCTCTGATGGACGAATATCTCTGATCTTTGTCTTAATGTAACTGATTATTTCCTTTTTGCCTTCAACGTGTACTTTCTTCAGTAGTCCACATAAGAGCCTCTGGTTAGATTCAAGAGAGAGACCAAGAAGGAATCGGAGGAAAAGATCAAAGCGTCCATCTCCATGTTCCAAGGCTTTGTCCACAGCACTCTTCTGTAAGGTGGCCATTGATTGGTGCACTGATCTTCATTTCCAAAACTGAAAACCTGTTCCAGAGTCTTCTTGTGGGGACAAGAGGTCTATGCCTTTAGTTAGTAACATGAGAAGCACATATAAAGCAGCAAGATACTCCTGGATGCTCAGATGCACAAAGCAGAACACCTTCTCCTGATGAAGTGGTGACTCTTCTCTGAAGATCTGGGTGCAAATGCCACAGTATACTGCTGCCTCTCTGACATCAATACCACTCCGTCTCAGGTCATCTTCATAAAAGATCAGGTTGCCCTTCTCCAGCTGTTTATAGGCCAACTTTCCAAGAGCAAGGAGACTACCCTGGTTCCACTGTAGATCTGTGTCATAAAATCCCTCAAACTTCTGGCTCCTCTGTTTTGTTTGAAACACAAGGAAATATGTGTACATCTCTGTCAAAGTCTTTGGAACTTGTTCAGCTTTTTGCTTTTCAAGAACATCTTCAAGGACAGTAGCAGCAATCCAGCAAAACACTGGTATGTGACACATAATTGTTAAACTTTTTGATGATTGAATGTGAGTGATGACTTTGTCTGCAAGAGTTTGATCACAGATTTTTCTCCTGAAATATTCCTCCTTTTGTGGGTCACTGAAACCCTGTACTTCTGTTACTCGGTCAACACACTGAGGAGGGATACGATTGGCTGCTGCTGGTCGAGAGGTGATCCAAAGTAGAGCAGAGGGGAGCAGATTACCCTTGATGAGATTTGTCAGGAGTACATCTAGTGATGTGACTTTTGTCACATCACTCAAACTTTCATTTTTCTGAAAGTCTAGTTGGAGTCGACATTCATCCAGACCATCAAAGACGAACAACACTTTGTACTTTCTCTGATCGCTAAGAGTTAATTGCTGTATTTTTGAGAAAAGATGGTGGAGAAGATTAATCAAAGACAACTGTTTATCTCTCAGGCGATTGAGCTCCCGAAAAGGCAGTGGAAATATGAAGTGGACATCCTGATTTTCTTTTCCCTCAGCCCAGTCCAGGATGTACTTTTGAACTGAAACAGTTTTGCCAATGCCAGCTACACCTTTTGTGATGACACTCCTGATTGGTTTGTCTTCTCAGGGCTTAAAGATGTCTGTACATTTGATAGGGATCTCCAGTCCAGCTGGTCTCTTGGATAAGGACTCAATCTGCCTGACTTCATGCTCCTCATTTACTTTCCCACTCCCTCCCTCTGTGATGTAGACCTCTGTGTAGATCTCCTCTAGCAGAGCAGAGCTCCCTTGCTTGGGTATTCCTTCAAACACACTTTGGTATTTGGTCTTCAAGTTTCTTTTCAGCTCAGACTGCCATACTACATGTAGTTCATCTATTACACAAAGCATGAGCATAACATTATTAAGTAGCCACTGGAGATGAAATGTGCTTCTTTGACACCAGTGTGTTCTATTGTGATATCCAATTACTAATGCAAATAAAATTCTTACTTTCTTGCAGTTTGTCAGCAATGTATTTGTGCTTCATGTTCCTCAGGAAGTGCAGTGTCATCTTGAGAGCCCCTTCCCTGGCATCACTCTCATCCTGATTTGTATCCTCAAAGTTTTCTTGGTAATCTGGACTCAGAATCTTCTGGAATCTCTTCATCTCATTCTTTACAAACGAGATGATCTTCTCCTCAAGCACCTGGAATAGCATTTACATTGCAAAACTGTAGTTTAGAATAAAAACTACTACTAAACCTAGAATAAAACTACTAGAAAATGCTGTGCCGAACCTTAAACCAATCACACCACTCTTTCCTCTGACGTGTGAGCGGAAGGGAACTGCTTAAGTAACAGAACTGCCTTCAACACGCCTCTACCCAGAGCCGTTGGAAAGTTGATTTGTTCCCATCAAAGTGGGTGGAGTTCCTGATTTTTCGGGAGCTTAGAAACGCTGTGTAGATTAGTAGCTGGCCAGACCAGCGACAAGCAACACCGAAGGTGTTACGTCACTGGGAGGGCGTGCCAGGCTAGTGAAATGGTAGCTTTTGGGGGTAAGGATACTCTATATGTCACTCTCATTCTACTTCTTACAAACATCACTCTGTCAGCTTGAACAACAGAGCGATGGGTTTGTTTTCCCATAGTTTCCCTTTAATGGAGAACTCCAGCACGTCACAACCTAGAGCCCTGATGTTAGAGGCCTATTTGTAAATATGTATAATGTAGATGACGTAATAAGGTCCTATAACCAGAGCTCTAAACTGATATGCCATGGAACTAACAAACATGGTGTTTTTATTGACCTTTGTTGGACTAAGGCAATATAACTATGTGTGAATAGGATTCAGGTCCTCTAACCTGAGCTGTTCTGCGAATAAGATGCAAGTTGTTTATAAAGTGTTTATATAGACCTTTGTTGGACCAAGGCAATAATATGATTTTCTCTCAGTGCAAATAAATGTACTGATATCATTCATGTTTTCCCACTGGTAAAATCATATAAGGTCAATTGAACACAGCATAGTTATTTAGAATAAAAAATGTTATCATTGTCAGTGTTGCATGACAATGCTGCATCCCAGTGATGGGGACTTGGACTCTAGACTTGGACTTGGACTTGGACTTGACTTAAGTCGCTCATTCTAGAGACTTCAGACTTGACTTGGACTTGCCCTCAATGACTTGAGACTTGACTCGGACTTGAGCCTTGTGACTCGTGAACAATGTTCATGTCACAGAAGTGTTCATTTCATTATTTCGGTTTTTCTGATGTTTTGTTATGGGAAAGCATAGGCACAATTTCCTCTTAGGTGCAATGTAACTCATGCATACAACTACATTCTAAATTTTCTAAGGTCTAACATTACAGCTGATTTGTCAATAGCCGATTGTGTGCATAATTTTGTCCACCCTCACCCTGTCAAATTGATTTTTTTCCTCCAAGATTCAAAAAGGCTCGACTTGGGGAGAAAAGGAGTAAAGAGTCCAAGCAGGAAATCTATTATTATATTTTGGTTCAATCTCAAGTAGTCATGACTCATAGCCATATGGTAATATGGAAAAAAAAATAATAAAAATTCTGTGAAAGCGGTGTGCTTCTGAAAAATCTTGTGATATAAGATTTTGGTCATACCGCCCAGCTCTACTGCAGTAATAGATGATACTCTTCATCTACTCATCATCTCTGACAGTATTTGATGAGAAAACAATAATTTCAGTCATTTGAGACTTGAGACTTGACATGGACTTGGGAGGCTCGAGACTCGACTTTAGACTTGACTTGGCATTGCCCCTCAGGACTTGAGACTTGACTTGGACTTGAGTACAAAGACTTGAGACTTGACTTGGACTTGGAAAAAAAGACTTATGAACATCACTGCTGCATCCAAACCTGGAATATGTGTTTGAGGTCCTGTGGGGTAAACTGGTCACTGGAAGCATCTGGTTTGCTTCTTTTCACTTGGCCTCTGAGTATTTAAAGCACAAACACACCACACACTCATTATGTGTCAAATAAAATCATCCACTGAATCAAACTTATTGCTACATTTTGCATGATTACACTGTTACCACATTTTGACGACGCAAAGTCAACTGTTGTTTGACAGATGGCGCATATGGTATTTGGGGCGTGTCGGCGGCTTTTTGCTACTTTCACAGCGCAGAAAATGAACTTCGCGCCGGTAGAAATCCTGATAGATATCTCGGAATATTCATTCGAAAGCGAAAGTAAACTTGATTCTCCATTTAACGTCCCCCCTTCTTATATCCTCACGCGTTTTCTGTTGCAGGCTAATAAATTGTGGTTAACCACATCTTCCTGAGCATCATAATGATTTTCCGATTGTAATAATTATTGTTGTGGCCGTCATTGTTATGCTGGAACAAGGGGCCCTATTTTGACGACGCAAAGTCAACTGTTGTTTGGCGGATGGCGCATATGGTTTTGGGGGCGTGTCGGTGGCTTTTTGCTATTTTCACAGCGCAGAAAATGAACTTCGCGCCGGCGCAAAGTCCAAAAAGGTTGGACTTAGGATGCCTAATTAATCATGGGTGTGTTATGGGTGTAACACAGGCATAACCAATGACAGATCAATCTATCATTGCCTTTAAGAACGAACAGCGCAAAGCGCCTGGTGAATTGCTATCACACCAGCTGATCTCCTCCTTGGGCATTTAAAGAAATTAAAATATTCTATACCGAGCAAGCTCACACGTCGGGTCTAGTCATAGTTAGAGCCGTAATGGGTATGGTAATATTAAATTGATGTCTACAGGCTGCACAAGACACGAAGGAAGCTGATTTAGTCCCGATAGATATCTCGGAATATTCATTCGAAAGCGAAAGTAAACTTGATTCTCCATTTAACGTCCCCCCTTCTTATATCCTCACTTGTTTTCTGTTACAGGCTAATAAATTGTGGTTAACCACATCTTCCTGAGCATCATAATGATTTTCCGATTGTAATAATTATTGTTGTGGCCGTCATTGTTATGCTGGAACAAGGACTGCATTACCTATTGCGTTGTGCGTCCATAAAATAGCATTTCAGGAATGCGTGACTGACGAATGACCAGGTTTTTTCCAGTCACTGGCGGATCCCTTTCTGCATCTGCATAATAGCATCTTTTGCGCTTCGCGCCTAGCCACACCTTCGACACACCTCCGAGGACGCAAAATCACTTGCTAGTTAGACAACGTGAATTACTTGACAGAAAAACGAACCATGCGCTCGCACAAAATAGCAATGACAGCTTGCGCGAGTCGCGAAGGCATGGTGCGCCGCCTGCAAGATAGGGCCCAAGGACTGCATTACCTATTGCGTTGTGCGTCCATAAAATAGCATTTCAGGAATGCGTGACTGACGAATGACCAGGTTTTTTCCAGTCACTGGCGGATCCCTTTCTGCGTCTGTATAATAGCATCTTTTGCGCTTTGCGCCTAGCCACACCTTCAAGGACGCAAAGTCACTTGCTAGTTAGACAACGTGAATTACTTGACAGAAAAACGAACCATGCGCTCGCACAAAATAGCAATGACAGCTTGCGCGAGTCGCGAAGGCATGGTGCGCCGCCTGCAAGATAGGGCCCTATATTACAGTGTAAGTATGTTGGGGAGGCTAGCTGAGGAGAATGTCTATATCAATAGTCTGAGCGAATTGGGGTTGAAGGTGGAAGTAAATATAGCCAAAGCATATTTGGTATCAATTGAACCGCAATTTTATGTAGATTTAGGATATCAGGTGCCTGCAGAGCCAAGATTTTCCAGAAAAAAGTTATTGAGCTTTGAGTGGACCATTAGTCCAAATGAATGGGATTCGGGTGGATTTTGTACTACTACTACATTTTGGCCTGAAGCATGAAGGGAGGACTGATTTCACCATACATCCCATACATTTTCTGAAAGCAAACACCTTCAGGATATTACATAGCATGATATGTTTGCCATTGAGGTATGCTCCACCCTACTCATTACAATAAATCCCATAAATTAAGAAATTTGGCATTTGAAAAATTGGCCATTTTTGGTGACATTTAGGCCAGTGGCATGTAGGGGAAACATATTAGACCCCATAAACTATATATTTTCTGAAAGCTTATATGCCCAGGATTCCACCTGCAAAATCTTTTCCACATCCTACCCCCTTTATTATTCTAAAGCTTATGCCTATTTTGGTGGAATATTAAAAAATATGGGCATTTCTTGGACAAAAGTGCCTATGGAATATATTAGAAAGTAATAAACCTTGACAAGTAATACTTTTCTTGAAAGCAGGGGGCTTTAGGATCTCAGTAAACATAAATTTAGACAGGTTCCACCTCCTTCCTCCCCTTGATACTCATTTATAGGTCAGCGGGTATTGGTGATTTTGGTGTATAGTGAATGTATTTGGAGCTGACGCGTTGAGAGGAAGCTATTCTACCCCTTATGCTATATCTTTTCCGAAAGCTTACACACACAGGGTGTCATTTAAAGTGAATTGAGACAGGTCCTCTTAACCTCTTCACTATCCATGTATAAGGGTGCATTTGGGGCTAATTTGACTAGCGTATAGCTCATTAGCATATTAAAATTATTTTTCAGGAAAACTTGTAATACAAAAAATGCTACTTTCCATGGATACTTTCATTATATAAAGTTTTATTTTGATAGGACCAAAGGAAAAAAATAGCCCTATTCAGACCTATATAATACTCTTTATACCATGGCCTATTCAAAGCCCTATAATTTTTTCCCAGTACAAATTGGTGCTGCAGGCACCCCAAATTCTTAATCTACAGAAAATTCTGCTTCAAATGATACAAAATATGCTTTGGCTATATTTACTTCCACCTTTGACCCTTTTTTGGGCTAATTTGCTTAGACTACAAGTCTAGTTGGGGAGGCTGGCTGTATCAAGTCTAGTTGGGGAGAATGTCTATATCAAGTCTAGTTGGGTAGAATGTCTATATCAAGTCTAGTTGGGGAGGCTGGCTGTATCAGGTCTATTTGGTGCATCCTTTCAGGTGGTTCAGTAATGCACTTTGTCAATGGCAACTAACAAACTTGCTAACTGGTGTGATGTTGGGAAACATGCCCCAGAAATTAGCTCCTTATATTGAACAACCCTGGTCAACCTAGATTCTACTCCGTTCTAGGTTAGAACACACCACTAAGGTATCATTAGTGATTTAACTTACAGGTTAGGGCCTACCTTTTTCAACACTGTCATAGGATAGATCTTGTCATATGATAGATCATTGTCCCAACCAGTGTTGGGGAGTAACGAGTTACATGTAACGAAATTACGTAATTTAATTACAAAATAAAAGTAACAATAATCAATTACAGTTACTATGAAAAAATGTGTAATTGAATTAGTTACTTCAAGAAATATTCAGAATTACAATTTTAGTTACATGATTCCAATATCATCTGCAGAAACATTGGCTAAGTGTGCTTTATTCTGTGATGTTCACCAAGTATTTTAACTATTTGCTCGTAGTGAATTCTGACACTTCTGTGGGAGTTAAAAAGAATTTTTGCAATGTCAATGGTGAATAATAGGACTATGTGACAGTTAACATTGCCAGGATTCAAAAACTCAAAATTGCTTGACGATTGAAAAAAAAAAAAGTTCAAAAATGTCGAAATGTAATCAAAAAGTAATCAGATGTAATTAGTTACATTACTTTATTAAAGTAATCAAAATAGTTACACTACAATTACTATTTCAAAGGGGTAACTTGTAACTGTAACGCATTACATTTCTAAAGTAACTTACCCAACACTGGTCCCAACAAGTGTACCAAGGTTCCATTCTAAGTCCATGCAGCACGACTTTGAGCTAGCCTTTGTCACTAACGACTAGAGAGGGAAAGTTGTAGAGGTCTTTGTGATATTTTAATTAGTTCCCTTTTGATAATTCCAGATTGTTCTATACCCTGGATTCTGGATGTGAAAAGAAAACCTCTGTATTTTAGTTATTTACGCACTTGGCTAATGCTTACACTCATCAATCCAAGTCTCCCCTAGAACAACTTAGTGTTAAAGGAAGGCACCGGAGTGAATTCAAGCATAGCCCTAAAGCAAGTTAGTTGGAGTGCTGCTTGGGTGTTAGAAATTGTGTTCCTTTGGTGTTCTTCGGCTAAGAGATCCCAGATATACAAAAAATAGAAAGTAATTCCGAGGCACTCAAAAATAATATAAAGTTAAAAAGCCTTTATTTTAAACTTGGCTATCCATTACAAACATGCCAACTTGTTTCAGCCACTATGGCCGTCCTCAGGGCAAATTCAAAATGGCAGTCTGCAGACTGCATGTTGTATGTTTGCAATGTGGTCACATGACCTCACAGGTACTCAGCTATACAGGCGTGTCACCTAATAGAGAATTACATTGAGACAAACATTGAAACATGTCACATTTCGAAAAAAGATAAGTTACATTATGAAAAAAGAAAAACAAGTCACAAAAAGTCACAAAAAAACAAGACACGTTATGAAAAAAAACAATTCATTATATTTCATGGACTAATAAATATGTGCAGTTTCAGATGTTTAAAAACTTTTTTCATCTTCAATACTTCACGTCAAAGGTTTGAAAAAAAAGGAGAGAAAACTAATTCCAAATTTAGACCAGGGTATTGAGTTACCTCACTCACGTCAGATGATGCGCTACATACCTTTAAGCCACTCCCGCGCAACGATCTGATACTAGGCGTGTTTGAGATGTAAAGCCGCCTGCAGCCGGCTGCAGCCAAGCGATGCATTGTGGTTAGACGCAGTGTTCGACTTCCGGCTGACTTCACCAAGCTTGTGAATGCGTCACCAAAATACGCCCACAGCACGTCACTCAAAACTCGCGGTAACAAGGCGCCTGCAGCCGAAACCCGCATCTCCCTTTTCTCGGCTGCAAGAGGATGCATCCCACCCCCATGACGTAACTCATTATTCCGATTGGTTTGAAACTCCTCATGACAAATATGACACCAACCACGTTGTACTCACTGAAAATGGGCTTATTTGAATGAACTGCTGCTAAGCAGCATGCAAGTTTTTCCCAATGAAATAGCCTTATTGCTCTCCAGCATGGCTTGGTTTGCCATCTCAAATAAGCATTTCATACCACATTACTATTTTTATCAAAACACCTTCAAACACAACTCTGTTCCTCTTGCATTGCAACAATAATTTATTAAGCCACATTATATGATTTATTTCGCCAGTCATCACGTTCATTTTAATGATGAAATGAGGGGATTCAAGCTGTTTTCAATGCAAACAAACTTCCGCGATATCTCCTGACATCACGTCCATGTTCACGTGTTGTATGGCTTCAGCCAGCTGCAGCTGTGTTGTCCACCTTGTCCCCCATGCTTTTCCACTCCCACCGACGTATTTCCGTAGATCTCGCTGGCTCCGGCTACAGCCTTTAGCTGTACCGACTCTGAACACGAACGAGCTTGATGAAGCCATAAGAAGCGATTTCAAGCCCAATATTCTCTAACCGGACCAATCAGGACTGCTGGCTGTGTAGCAGCTGCTGTATAGGATGTGTCTCTGTTTGAATCCAACAAACATCATCGGTTGGTTTCGATCAGTTAGATTAGAGGATTTCTGGCACCTGAAATAAATCACCTATCGTTCATCATCAGATGCTCGCGCCTTGGCTCTGCATCTGACGTGAGTGAGGTAAGGTATTGACTAGCTTTTAGTGTATATATCCAAAAGGATTCTCTTTGTAACAGTTTTTTTAGTCTGTCGCCCCTCTCTGTGATATTTTAACATGTTCTATCCCAAAGATTTTTAATGTATCACTACTTCCGTGGTTTGCCTCTTTGTAATGTAGAGCCATGGGATATTGGTGGTTACTTGTTCTTATAGCATATTTGTGCTCTGCTAATCCTTCCTTGGGCTTACGCTTAGTTCTCCCAATATAAAAGCAACCACAGGGGCATTCAAGTCTATACACAACAAATGAGGTGTTGCAATTAATAAATGAGTTTACACTGTATTCACAATTTTTTGTCACATCTGTACAACTATTGGTCTTGACCATATTGTCACAGTGATTACAGTTACCACACTTATAATTACCCTTCTTTGAGCTAAGCCAGGTTTTATTCTGTACTGGAGGCTTATAACTGTTCACAAGACTATCCTTTAGAGTCGGGGCTCTTTTAAAGGTGATGGTGGGTACCTCAGGAAGCGCCTCACTCAAGGTGCTATCACTTTTAATTATGTCCCAATTTCTCTTGATTATTTGCTTTACCTTATTGGCATGACTGCTGAACTGTGTGACAAAATAAGCTTGATTTGACTCTTGTTGATGCCTCTCTTTTTGACCCAACAGCTGCTCTCTGTTCATGCCTTTGACTCTATTGTAGGTTGCATCTAGAGTCTTGTGTTTATACCCTCTTTTCTTGAACCTTTGTATCATGTCAAGCATTTTTATCAAAAGCTTCTTCAGAGTCACATATGTGTTTAATCCTCTGAAATTGACCGAAAGGGATGTTCTCTATTAGCCAAGGAGGGTGGTAGCTATCGGCCCTCAGAATGGTATTTCGATCAGTGGGTTTTCTAAACATAGTCGTATGCAATTCTCCTCCACTATCCTTGGATGCTAAAAAAATGGATGCTTGTTAACGAGAACTCCAAACTCAACTTCAAGTTAGGATTAGTGTTATTGAGATATGCATGAAACTGTAATAGCTCTTGTTGTGACCCAGAGCATATTAGAAGATTGTCATCAATATATCTACCCCACCACACAATCTTGTTGACAAATGCATTTAAATTAGAATAGACAAATGTTTCCTCCCAGAGACCCATAAACAAATTTGAATAATTAGGTGCAAAACAAGCTCCCATTGCTGTACCTTTTATCTTTTTGAAAAAATGTATTCTGTAATAGGAAAACATTAGTTAGAGTCCATTCTGTAAGATGAATTCTGCTGGGGGCATCAGTTCATAGTGTGACAATGCCTTTAAACCCTCATTATGACCAATGTTTGTATATAAAGACTCTACGTCCATCGTGGCTAGAAAGGCAGACCCAATGTTTTTTTTTGTTTTTTTTTCCAAAGGTTTCTTTATTGGTTTTTCAAGTGCAAAAATAAATGTATAGGATGTTGATATATGGTATATGTTCAACACACAATAAGCATATCAGTTTGGGAAACTGACATTAGAAATAATACCACACATTGGTTATAAAAAGGCATAAAGAACAACAAACACCCCCCCCCCTCCCCAAACCATATACGGTTCACCATGTAACAGAAAATAATCAAAGAAAATAATAATAAGAATAACAATAGGAATAATAATAACAGTGATAAAACTTAAAACATTAAAGAAGGAAAAAACAAACAAACAAAAAACAAAACAAAAAAAAAACATACACAGAGCCTGCAACCTTAAAAATGTTACCACAGTAGTCTGTTGTCTGTGTGCACACAGTTCTAGTCTGTCACAGAGGGGAGGTTCAACTCCTTAATGTAATCAGACAAATATCCCCATGTTTTAGTAAACTTACGGGTAGAACCCTTCATGCTGTATCTTATTTTTTCTATTTTCATAAAATAAAGGATATCTTTAATCAGGGAACTGAATGAAGGGGCGTCAGAAGATTTCCACCTCAGAAGAATTAGACGCCTAGCTACTAGTGTGATAAATGCAACAAAGTCTGCCTTATATGAAGATATGGACACTGTAAAGGGGAGAACACCAAACAACGCAGTAATAGGAGAAGGAGAAATTATTTGTTCTAGTACATTAGACAAGATATCAAAGACATTGGTCCAGTATTCAAATAGTTTGGGACAAAACCAGAATGTATGTGCCAGAGTCGCAGGTGCTGAGTGACACCGCTCACATGTAGGGTCAATATCAGGGAAAAAACGGTTTAATTTCACCCTAGTCCAGTGAACCCGGTGGACAATCTTACACTGAATGACGCCATGTTTGGCGCATATTGACGATGAATGTACACGTTGTAAGACTGAGTCCCAGACGTCATCTGAGATCTCAAGTCCCAGGTCCTCCTCCCATTGAGTCTTAATTGGATTGAGATTTACAAGTCGTAAGGCATACATTCTATTATAAATAGCAGATATCATTCCTCTAGCATTAGGGAGAGGCATTAAAAGGGTGTCAATGGGGTTAGCAGATGGCACATTGGGAAAATTGGGATATAAGGATTTAACAAAGCTGCGGATCTGTAAATGTCTAAAGAAATGTGATGTGGGTAAGGTATATTTTCCAGACAGTTGTTGGAATGACGCAAATACCCCATCTATATACAGATCCTTTAGAGACCTGATACCCAAACTAGACCATACCGACCAGGCTCCGTCAATCAGTGAGGGTGGAAACACAACATTTGAAGTTAGAGGAGAGAGGATGGAAACATCACCCAGATTGAAATGCTTTCTGAATGCTTTCTGACAGAGAAAATCTGAGAGGGGAGTACAATAAGGCCTTCAAAGAAGCGGGTTTACACGACAAGGCTTCCATCTGTAGCCAAGCAGGATGTGGATTAAGAATATCTAAATGCAGCCAGTAGTGTAAGGCTCTAATATTGGCAGCCCAATAATAGTACTGTAAATTAGGCAGTGCCATGCCTCCAAGTCTCTTAGGTCTTTGGAGGAGAGATTTACGAATTCTGGGTGCCTTCCTGTTCCAGATAAACTCTGTGATCAAGTTATCAATTTTGCGAAAAAATGTTTGTGGGAGGAATATGGGGATGGTCTGAAAAAGGTAGGAGAATTTTGGTAGCGTGTAGGAGAATTTTGGTAGCGTAGACCCAATGTTTTTAATGTCTTTGATCTTATTTAGCACAAAGGTGCTGTCTTGAATAAAGGAGGGCAAGTCTATTACAAATGGCTAAATATGAAAGTCAACAAATTTTGATGCTGGTTCAGTCACAGACCCATTGCCACCAATGATTGGCCTCCCAGGTGGATTGTCCAAGTTCTTGTGTATTTTTGGAAGCATGTAAAACGAAGAAATTCTTGAGCATTTACATAGTAGAAAATCATGTTCTTTTTTAGAAATCCAGTCTTCATCTCTTGCATGTTTAAGCATTTCTTCAAGTTCACTCTTAATTTGTTCTATCGGATCAAGCATAGCCCTGTTGAAAGAGCTTTGCTAAATGCACTATAATAACTTGATTGAGTGTAAGTGCCTGTTCGCTTCTGCGTTCGGCCTGCGCTGTACCAAATTATTTTTTGTTCCACTCACTAACTAGTGCATTTAACTCAATCAATGGGACCTGACTATTGGAAACCGAAATTTCTGTGCTCTCATAGACAATATGGATTCTACTTATAACAACCTCCCTTTACATTTAACTTACAGTGATTTAAAATATATGATACAAACTCCAGATATGGCACAGAAATTTAATACAAGTATATACAAACTACCAGATATGGCACAGAGATTTAAGGAGGAAATCAGAGGGACTTAACTA
>JAODXP020000016.1:86857-111857 GCA_027497455.2 Sardinella longiceps | reverse complement strand
TGGTAGATAGAGAGGGAAATTATGTTTGTAATGTCACATCCCGGCTTTGCTGGCTGTGTAAGTGCCTGTCTTTGTCTGTGGTTGTCTGCAGTGGCAGGTTGCTCTCTGTCTGTATGTCTGTCCCCAGGTCTGCAGGTGGAGCCGTGATCTGGCTGTGCTGTTATTGTGGGCCAATTTCGGGAGGCCTTTAAAAGAGGTCTTCCTGTTCTCTCTCTCTCTCTCTCTCTCTCTCTCTCTCTCTCTCTCTCTCTGCCCTGTTCCTGCATTACACCTTGTCTTACACCACACTCCATTTACTGATGCACACTACACTTTTGGTTAGCAACTCCATTTACTGATATGCCTTATTTTCCTTTAATAAATATTTATTCTTAATTACTAAAATCGGTGTGGTCTCTCCGACATGTCACTTCCATTGGACAAGCCTGGTGGTCTTGACGGCAAGCTGACTGTGTGTATAATGTGTGTGTGTGTGTGTGGTAGAGAGGGAAGGAGATTGTATTTGTGTGACTTGTGTGTGTGTGCGTGTATGTCTCTGTGAGATTGTGATAGGCCACACTCTCACACACCTGGTAAATGGACCACACTGACTCACCTGAAAAATGGAACCACACTCACACACACACACACATAGTAGATAGGCCACCCTCACACACACCTGGTAGATACAGTAGGCCAGACTTTATTATAGGAGGAGGACTCAGTGAAATACATGGGAGGAATTTGCTATGGAAAGATGGCTGATTCTTACCTTTTGTTTATTCCCTCAGTCATAGCGATGTGGCAAACGTTTGCGCAGACACAGTGAGCAAATTCACGTTTAGAATTAAGTCTTAAAAAGCTCTATTTGGGCAACGTCCGTGATGCTATTGAAACCATTCAATTACGATATAAACAATATGCTTTTTGCATGCAACCTGCTCATCTGGAGATATGAATATCTCCCCATTCATTTAGATAGGGGACTTGTTAATCCAAAAATAACTCCCCGAAGGCGCATCAAAGATCAAACCAAGAGCTACTAATGCTATAGAACCGCCTTTGTCGCTCTAAAAAGCAGCTGCTAAAATGTCTGTGTTCGCTCAAATCACTCTATCGCTGATATATAATTTTATTGGAGAAATCTTTCATCATTAGAACAACAGAAATAAATGTATTAAGTAAAGAAAGATTTAAAAACTAAGCTAGGTTTTGGATTGGATGTGGGGACTATTTGTTTGCATAATATATCTAGCTTACTTCTTTGTGATTATTTGTATAATTATTATTCTCTTTCCTCATCTTTGAGAAAGTTTTAAATCATGCCCTAAAATAAGAAACCAGAGGGAGACATATCAAAAAGGAATGAGGAAAAAAGAGTTTAAAAAAATTATGATAATAATAAATAAATAAATAAATAAATAAATAAGAAAATAAAAAATAAAAAAAGAAGAAGAAAAAGAAATACAGATGACACAATAGTCCCCTGATGGGGTGGTGGTGGTTGAGACAAAAAATAAAAATATATGATCGCCAACTTTTACAGCTTTTTTTGTGTGTGTGTGTGTGTGTGTGTGTGTGTGTGTGTGTGTGTGTGTTTTTTTCTTTCTTTCTTTTTTTTTTTTAGCTTTTGTCGCTTTTGTCGCTGTTACCCATATAAGTGGGTGGATTTGGGTATAAAAATACAGTATAAAGACTGCCTTTCTTGGCATGAACTTGGCTACTCAGGAATCGATAAGAGTATTGATAAGGAATTGGATTGACAGACAGAATCGATAATGGCATTGATATTGATTAAATCTTATCAATACCCATCCCTAGTCTTTAGTGTGCAGTGGGGATCCAACAGTATTTACTGACCTTAATGTCTTTAGTGTGCAGTGGGGATCCAACAGCATCTACTGACCTTAATGTCTTTAGTGTGCAGTGGGGATCCTGCAGTAAAGCACACAGCTGAGTCACTCCCAAGGCTCCTGTTATGAGTTCATTCAGATCCAGCTGAGTCATGATTAAGGGGTTTGACCCCACAGCTGAAGCCACAGCAGCACAGGCTTCCTCAGCAGCAGCACCTTTCAGGAAACTGCACAAAAATGGATCATTCATGACTTGATATTCTATGTGTATATCATAGAGTTTCATTGTGAAACTGGAAGTCCTGCCCCTCAGTGGGGTAGCCAATCAAATATGGATCATTCATTAGCAACACCTGAAATGCATTGAATATACTTGGCACAAGTTTTGTAGGCTGCATTCTGAAATATACTTACTGGACATTTGTGAGTTTACACTGTGGATCCTCCTTTAGGTCTAAGAGCAGTTTGACTCCTGATTCCCCTGGATCATTTCCTCTAAGATCCAGCTCTCTGAGGTGATTGGGGTTTAACCTCAGGGCTGTAGCCAGACTAGCATAGCCCTTCTCTGTGATACTGCAGTCTGAGAGACTAGGAGGAAAGAGAGATTTAGTTTGGATCAGGACATGCAAGATGGAGTCTAAGTATTTAGTCAGTTAACCACAAAAACACAAGGTAGTAATGAGAAGACACAAAAGAGCTTAGAGCGCTCAGGGGGCTGTGCAAACGATGTTACTCAGGTGCTCTTCTGTACCAGGTGAAGTGTAAGTCCAAAAAAAGAGGAAAAACATGTCAACCAACTTGTTAAAAAGTTTAGAATTAAATAAATCAGGATTCCTTCATAGAAACAGGCTGTTTTAAAGCCCAAGCTAGAAAATTAATTATTGATGCATAACACAGCACCTTTGCACATTGTAAATCATTCAGCTTTGACATTATGATATTTGCTGAATGATATTAAAATGATTATAGGTGGATGGGTAACAGACGGGCAGGTTTGCAGACAGATAGACCGGGTAGACGAGACAGACACACAATTAGACAGGAGAACGATAGACAGACAACACATCTGAGAGACAGACAACACAGATATAGACATACAGACAGGCATACATATAGACAAACATAGACATAGACATGCTGTACGGTCAGGCATACAATTATACCATAATACTAGAGCAGAGAAGATTTGCGGGAGGGTTTTTATGACTGTGTGTGTATGTGTGTGTGTGAGTGTGTTCAATAAAGGCATGTTAGAAAGGGGAAGGAGAGAGGAAGGGCAGAGGGATGGTTTGGGGGGAGTGGTACAGTAGTTGAGATGAGCTGAGGAGTGGGATGTAAGTGGTTTGGTTATTGTTGAGTAAGTGGATTAACTATTGTTGAGTTTGAGAAATTTAATGAAAGGATTCCAGATATCTGTGAAGGCTGATATATTGTTGTTCTTTTGTGCTGAAAATTGTTCTGTTATTAAGTTGGTCCAGTGATGAATGTGACAAAATTTCTTGTGTTTCCAATTTTGAAAGACCATTTTCTTAGCGATAGTTAGAGAAACAAGTAGTGGGTATTTTAGTTTATGTGGGATGGCGACTGAAGTGATGTCTCCCAGAAGACAAAGTGAGGGGGATAGTGGGATTCCACAGTCCAAGATGGTGGAGAGTGTGTTAGTGACTGAGGTCCATAGGTGGTGAACTGGTTGACAGGTCCAGGTGGCATGTAAGTATGTGTCGGTGTTCCCTGAGGTGCAGTGTAGGCAGGTGTCTGCTTGTGATAGTCCCATTTTGTAAAGTTTACTCTGGGTGATGTGATATCTGTGGATGGTTTTATATTGTATAAGTTGTAGGTTGGTGTTGGAAGTCATGGAAAATATATTTTTGCAGATGTTTGTCCAGAAATCATATCTAAAGAAAAACAACAGAAGAGTCTCACCTGAGTGTCTCCAGTGTACAGTTTGGGTTATCCAGTCCACTACACAATCTCTGGACTCCAGTGTCTCCAATATTGTTGTCACTGAGGTCCAGATGTTTCGGCTTTGAAGATGCTTCGGTGAGGACAGATGCCAGACTGGCACAGCTCCTTTCAGTCAGACTACAGCTGGTGAGCCTTAAACAAAACATTTCAACAATAAGTAACAGGACTTTGACACAATGCAATTCAGAGTGGTTGCATTTCTGAATCAGTATCCAACAAAATATTTCTTCATCAGATTTTCCACCAACAAACTGTTATCTGCTTCTAGATGTTACCAAATGTCAAAATGGCTCACCTCAGTATCTCCAATACACAGTTTGGGTTACCCAGTCCACTACACAACTCCTGGACTCCTTTGTCTCCAATATTGCTGTTCTCACCGAGGTCCAGATGTTTCAGCTTTGAAGTTGCTTCGGTGAGGACAGATGCCAGACTGGCACAGCTCCTTCCAGTCAGACTACAGCTGGTGAGCCTTAAACAAAATATTTCAACAATAAGTAACAGGACTTTGACACAATGCAATTCAGAGTGGTTGTGTTTCTGAATCAGTATCCAACAAAATATTTCTTTATCAGATTTTCCAACTACGAGATTTTTTCAGACTACAGCTGTTGAGCCTTAAGGGGAAAATAACCAACTGATGATTACCATAGTTTCCTAATAAAATGTATTGCCAAAATAAATGTTTCCTTAACGCCTGGTGTCGCAAATATGCAACATACTGTTTAAGTCAGTCAACCAGCCGAGATAGCATCTGCATTCCCCCAATGCCGGTTAGTGCATATTCGCTACGGACCTAGGAACCTTCGACAAGCAGTTGTTTCCCATGGGATCGCAATGTGACGGACCTGCCGCATGGCCATTAGCAGATTCGTTACAATGTCATCATGATTTACTTATGTTTCCTTGGTGCATGTCAATAAAATCAAATTGTATTAAATACTATGGTGATTAGTGTGTCGTGATGAAGCTTAGAGAGGGTATGTGGTATTTTCTTTTTTTGATTCATACATTAAAAAAAACCGTCTCTCACTGGATTCGAACTCAGGATTCAAAAGACAAAAAAGTGTCCTAGCGCTATTTTTTAACCATTGTACCACGCTTACGCCTATATTTTGGCAACAATAACAACACTTGGTCCTGTATAGGCCTATAGCCTGATGTGTTTCAAGTTATGTGCAACAACGTTCAACTATATTACCATGTTTGCTCAACGAGATACGACTGACCATTATTGTCAACTGCATCACTCATGTCCAACGGAAACATAGATATAAATCTGCCTACAAGCTCACTGAAGTATTTTGTACATTTTTCATAACGTGACAGTGGGTCACCAGTTGTTTTGGAATTACTTTACCGAAAGAAGATACGCTACCAGACCATAGGTGCGTGCGATTGCGCTATGATAGACAGCAAAGTGCATAACTGGGTACAACCACTGAAGAATATTATCGCTAATACGACAAAAGTTATGGTAGCAAGTTGTTGCACAACTCCCACAAGACAGTGAGGATAGTTGTCTGAGTGACAGTGCAGGCAGCGATGAGGAGTATGTGCCAAGGCCAGGTGGTGAGAGCAGCAGTGACAGGGACAGGAGCAGCAGTGATGAGGATGTTGCCAAGTCAGGTGAAACAGGATTCAAAATTAGCACCAGCACCAGCCAAATGCTGGTAATTTAGAAGAGTTTGCTTCCATGAAACTAAGCCATTTTGATTCTTTTTCAGAAATACATATAGTCTTATATACACTGTCTATATATACATTTTGTGTTGTAGATATATCAGTGGATATGCATTATGCCTACTGTTTTACTTGATTTATTTATACATAATAAAATCAACATAATTGAAATCTTTTCTCTATTTCTAAAATAATAAATTCTAAATACATGAGTTTTGAATATTTTCAAAGATGGATAGCTTTTTGGAACCAAACTCTTTATTTTGGTTTTGTGTGGCAAGGGTCCCTCCCTGACAGTCACTCGATTAGACAGCCAATTGAATATTTCAGAGACTTTTTTGACCTTGACCTTTTAGCACTTATAGTGGATCAGAGCAGTCTTTACACAACCCAAGAAAACCCCAACCACGCCCTCAAATTGGATGTAAAAGAACTGGAGCAGTTCATTGGGACTGTCTTGTATATGAGCGTGATACGCCTACCACGCTCAAGGATCTACTGGTCTAATGCATGTCGAGTAGACGAGGTGGCTGATGTGATGCCCCGTGACAGGTGGGAGGAAATCAAACACTACAGTGACCGTCTGTTTAAAATTAGGCCTCTAATTGATGCGCTCCTCCCCAAATTTCAAGCCCTCCCACAAGATCAGATGCTTTCAATCAATGAACAAATGGTGCCATTCAAAGGCAGATCTGTGCTGAAGCAGTACATCCCCAAAAAGCCCTAAAATTGGGAATACAAGAGTGTTGTGTGACACAAAAGGCCTGGTCCACTCCTTTGATGTTTATGCAGGGACATCTGATCCTCCACCAGGTTCACCAGATATCGGGGCAAGCGGGAACATCGTGCTAAAACTCACATAAGTTATTGAAGGCTCAGTCAACCACCTGGTGTACTTTGATAATTGGTTTTCATCTCTCAATTTGTTTGTGGCGCTTGCTAACAGGGGTATACCTGCCCTTGGCACTGTGCGGGAGAATCGCCTCCGAGGCTGCAGTTTCAGCAAAGACAAACAGCTGAAAAAGAAGGGAAGAGGGACATTTGAAGAGCAACAGGCTGTTGTTGACCATGTGGAGGTCAGGGCTGTCAAATGGTATGACAACAGGGGGTGATTGTTGCCAGCACTTTTGCAAGTGCCCAGCCTGTTTCCCTCACAGATAGACAGAAAGCAGAAGAGGAGAGTGCCTGTGGAGTGTCCAAGCATCATCACCCTTTACAATAAGTTCATGGGTGGTGTAACTACTGCTGGTTGAAATAAAGTTTGTTCCACGCCTCGAACTGATGTCCACAACACAGTTTTATTTTCCTTTTCAGTCATGGAGCACCGTGAAAACTGACACAAACAACAAGACAAACAAACCAAACACACATCAGAAACAAACCAACAAACAAACCAGAATTTATAATAATAATCAATGAATTTAACTTCAATTACCGTGTACGCCTTTTAACCAGCGGTAGAAATACGTTGGGGAGCATAAAACACATCGTCCCTTCATCTCATCATTCAAGCCTTTGTTTTACGCAAGCACTTCCAGGTCATATAAGGCAACTCAGGTAAGTAGGTCACATGACCAACAATCTCTCACCGGGAGATAGCTCCCAGGTCACATGATCCCCAACACCCCATCAGCGCCAGCTACACTCCCACCAAATTACCTTGAGTTATTGCACATACAACACTATCATATTCAATGGTAATTTCCAGGCATACAAAGTAAACATACAATAAACCCAAACCAGTTGAAGTACAGTAATTCATCAGTAAACCATGTTACATTTTTCCCTAAAATAGTCATTACCAATGCACATTTCAAAGTTATTAAGAGTATTGCACACCCCATAAGATCAGTAATTCATACCAAGCACCATGCAGATAAGCATACCATAATGCATCATAAACACCATATTTCAAAGTCATTTTAAACAGACATCAAATAAATACGCCATATCAAAAGGTCACATCATAAATACACCATATAAAAGATGACATCATAAATATACCACATCAGGTGTATTAAAGTGCAATGCAGGATTTCAAGTTTTAGCTACTAGGACCACTAACTTTTGTATAGGCCGCTCAATAATTGAGAGTTTGGTGAGACGTTCCCCCTTTTTCCCAACCTTCGTTCTCCCATTTGTATTACAACTTTCCGCACTAGCCCATCATCATTTTTGTTGACTTCAAGAACCCTAGCCAGCTTCCATTCATTGCGAGGGGCTTCTTCCTCTTTTACAATTACAATGTCCCCCACCTGCACGTTCCTTCTTGGAGAATTCCACCGTTGCCTGAGCGAGATGTTGGAAAGATATTCTTTCTTCCACCTGCTCCAGAATTGCTCACAGAGATACTGCACCTGCCTCCACCGTTTCCTTGTGTACAAATCTTCTTTATCGAATGTACCTGGTGGGGGCAGTGGAATAGAGGACTTCATGGTAAGCAGGTGGTTGGGAGTGAGGGGCTCCAAGCTTGTGGGATCACTGATGCTATTCACATTAAGGGGACGGTTGTTAACTATGGACATTGCTTCATAAAAGAATGTACGCAGAGAAGCATCATTTAATCTGCCAGCGCATTGTGCTAGAACGGAGCTCATCACACTCCTCACTGTTCTGATCTGGCGCTCCCAGATACCACCAGCATGACTCGCACCAGGTGCATTCAAGCAGAAATCACATTGCTTAGATGCTAGATAGGCCACCACTCTTTCTTTGCTGACTTCCTTTAGGGCCTTCCCCAGTTCACCCTTGGCTCCAACAAAGTTGGATCCTTGATCTGACCGAAGATGTCTTACGGCACCCCGGATGGCTATGAAGCATCGTAATGCATTAATGAATGTATCAGTTGTCATGTCTTCCAGTAGTTCTACATGAACAGCTCTAGAGCAGAGACAAGTTAAAAGGAGGCCGTAACGTTTATGCACCTTGCGGCCTTGCTTGGTAAAAAATGGACCAAAGCAGTCCATGCCGCAGTAGGTAAAAGGTGGGGATGGGTCTGTGCGGTCTTTAGGGAGGTCTGCCATTCGTTGCTCCTCAAGTGGTCCACGAGCTCTTCTACACAGGACACATTTCCTTATATGCTGGGCTACAGCCTTGCTGCCACCAACAATCCAATAGCCGTTAGCTCGGAGTTCATTCAGGGTCTGACCTCTGCCTTGATGTTGAGTTCTTTCATGATGATGCACAAGAATAAGACGTGTGACAACACTCTCTCTTGGAAGAATCACTGGGTGATTTAACTCAAAGGGTGCAGATGCTCTCCTTAAACGTCCCCCCACTCTCATCACACCATCTTGAAGAAATGGATCAAGCTGGTGTAGTTGATGGTTACAAGCCAGCCTCCCAGTCTTCTGTTTGAGTGTATTCAACTCTTCTCTAAAGGCATCTTCTTGAGCAAGCCGGATGAGCGTCAATGAGGCTTTCCTTCTTTCTTCCACACTCACAGGTTCTGGTGTCTTGAGCTTCATTGCCAAACGTTGGATCCGGGCAACGACATTCACAGCCATAGCCCATTTAGAGAAGCGCGTCAACTGTTGTAGAAAGTCCATTTCTATTGTGGCCCCAGTCTTCAAAACTTGGACAGCCTTAACCTCAGGGTCTCCCACCAACAGCTCTGATGTCCCTTGGTTGGCGATTACCTCTCTCCTCCAGAGGAATTCAGGCCCAGTGAACCAGTTGGAATTTGTCAGATCTTCTACTTTAAGGCCTCTTGAGGCATGGTCAGCAGGGTTTTCTTCTGTGCTGATGTAGTGCCATTGCGATGGGTCAGTTGCCTCCCGGATTCTCTGTACACGATTAGCAACAAAAACATGAAATCTTCTAGCCTCATTATTAATATAACCGAGGACTACTTGTGAATCTGTCCAGAAGTATTCTCTGTCAACTTTTAAGTCAAGCTCCTGTTTCAGCATGCTGCTCACAGCAGCAGAAATAACTGCTGCAGTCAATTCTAATCTTGGTATAGTGACAACTTTGGTAGGAGCAACCCTCGCTTTCCCAATAATCAAGGCACAATGCACAGTTTCTTCACTCACCAGTCTGACATATGAGCACTGACCATAGCCTTGGCTGCTAGCATCAGAGAAATGGTGTAGTTCCGTTCTCAAGATCTTCCCAAATCCTTGAGGTGTGAAGCTTCTTGGGATCTGTATTCTGCATAGATTGGGCAAGTCAGCCAGCCAACTCTCCCACCTTGGCCTTAGTTCACTGGGTAATGGTTCATCCCAACTAACGCCCTTTTGGCACATCTCTTGCAGCACCCTTTTTCCCAAGAGAACAAATGGGGCTAAAAAACCTAAAGGATCATAAATGGCGGCCACACATGACAGGATTCCACGCCGGGTGAGTGGTTTCTCATCAAGGGACACTGAGAAGGAGAAGGCATCACTCTCTACATTCCACCTCACGCCCAGAACACTCTGCACAGGAAGGTCATCATGATTAAAATCAACATTCTTCACCTCAGCAGCACGGTCAGACACACTGATGGACTCAAGTACATTTCTATCATTAGACAGGAATTTGTGAAGACGCAACTTTCCTTTGGCACATACGGCTTGCGCTTCTCTCACCAATTTTACAGCTTCATCAACGGTTTCCAGGCTTGAAATCCCATCATCTACATAAAAATTATTCTTGATGAAGCTGGCAGCCAATGGATACTCTCCCTCATTCAGACTAGCAAGATGCTTCATGGCGTAATTGGCACAACCAGGAGATGATGATGCTCCAAAAAGGTGCACCTTCATGCGATACTCTGTGGGTTCTGCCGTTGTATCGCCATCCTCCCACCATAGGAAGCGAAGATAATCCTGATGTTCTCTATTGACATGAAATCTGTGAAACATCTTCTCAACGTCACACATGATTGCGATCGGGTGTTTACGGAATCGGCAAAGCACTCCTGTGAGCCCATTAGTGAGATCAGGCCCAGTCAACAAATGGTCATTCAAGGCTGTACCTTCATATTTGGCAGAGCAATCAAAGACTACCCTAATCTTATCTGGTTTCCTGGGGTGGTAGACACCTTGATGCGGAATGTACCACACATTTCCTGGAATTGGTTGCCCATCTACTTTTTCTGCTTCACCATCTCTAAAGACACCTTCCATAAACTTCACATAATCATGTTTAAATTTGACATCTCTGTCCAACTTCTTTTTCAGATGTTTCAGTCGGATTAATGCAAGCTTCTTGTTGTCTGGAAGATGAGGATGGGCCCGAAAGGGTAGCGGCATTTCAATGTGTCCATGCTCATTCTGGTGGACGCCATCTTTTAAGACCTGCAAGAACTGAATATCTTCTTGCGACACACTTTTCTCTCCCATTCGAGTGTCTGCAAAATCAAGTTCGAGTGCTTTAATGACAGCAGCTGGCGTCACAGGGGGTAATTCCTTGACCAATACACGATGGCAAAAACCAGTAACGCTCTCAGAGCTAGCATACTGTGGCACACTTCCCACAATACTCCAGCCCAGGTCCGTCTTAATGGCATATGGCTCGTAGTCACCGCCAGTGATCACCCGTCGAGGTGCCAAAGCTCTGGAGCAGTCATAGCCGATCAAAAGTCCCACCGCACAATCCATCACAGTGGGCATTTTGTCTGCTATGCATGCAAGATGTTTCCACTTTTTGGCAGTCTCAGAAGTGGGGATGTGAGTTCGTTCCAGGGGAATAAAGTCTCTTGTATAAGTGGGGGTAAGCATATGGAACAATCAGATGCAAACCCTCTAACTTTGAGTCCACTCACCCTCCGACTCTTCACAACTGAATCCATTCCCATCATTGTGGAAAGCTTCAACTTTACTGGCTCCATTTTGACCTGCAGCCTTCTGCACAACTCCTCATCAACAAATGTGTGACTGCTCTGGGTATCCAATAAAGCATAGACAAGGATTTCAGACTCTGTGTTAGGTGATGACAGCCATACTGGGACAATCATTGACGTGCCACTACCTTCTCCTCCACTAACAGAACATGACAGTGAAACGGTGTTCTCATCAGCTGGCAAACCTGCCTGTAAGGATTCATCTACTGAATGGCGATCTTCATGCAGTGAGGTAGGGTGGCGTTTTTTGCATAGTGCACAAGTGGCTCTATTCCTGCAGTCTCTGGAATTATGTCCCTTTCTCAAACATGCAAAGCACAGTCTATTATCCAGAACAAATTTTCTCTTTTCCTCTGCAGTTTTCCCCATGAATTTCGCACATTTGTGCACGGTGTGATTTTCTCCACAAAACGTGCATTTTACTGCTCTGGTGTTATGCACCACTGTTGTCAAAAGTGCACTAGAATCTTCAGTGTCACCATCATCAGTGGGCTTAGCGGGTTCTGAGGAGTTCACATTTGTTACAAAAGCATTTGCCCGTGATTGTCTTGTTTCCCTGACTGGCCTTTCTTCAGTTGTCTTAATTGCATGCAATGAGGACACTGGATTACAAGCTATACGTGCTTCTTTTGCAATGAATGAAGCAAACTCACTAAAGCCAGGATAGTCTCTGTCTTGGTCTAGCTGTTCAGTGACATAACGATTCCACCTGCTTGTCACCCAGTCAGGGAGTTTAGCCAACATCTTCTGGTTCTCTTCACAGTCATTCATTACCTGAAGACCCTTAATGTGAGGCAAGGCATCGCTACAGGATTGCAAAAAATCACTGAATTCTCTTAACTTAATATACTCCTTGGCGCCAATCTTTGACCATTTATTTAGCTTTTCTCTAAAGGCACGTTGCACAACAAAAGAGTGACCGTATCTTGCATTCAGCTTTTCCCATGCTTGGTGATACGCCTGTTCGTCTCTTCTATAAAAACTGCCTTCCAAAACAGATCTTGCTTCGCCATCAACATACTTTTGCAAATAGAACATCCTATCTGCTGGATTTGCGCATCGTCTCTCTATAAGGGCTTTAAAGCTTGTACTCCATTCTATAAACTTTAGTGGGTCCCCAAAGAATACAGATGGTTCTGGAACAGGGAGACGAGATAAAGCCAGTGACTCCTGAAAAGCTTGCACTAAGGATGCATCATTCTTTGCAGCTTGCCCATTCATGCACAGAGTACCGGATGGAAGTGGACTGGGATTGATCACATCGTCAGATACTGGACTACATCGCTCACTTTTAGCTTTTGATTCTTCTTCAGTATACACACGGAGCTTCGCCTCCATAACCTCTATGTCTCTGCGCTGCTCTGCCTTTTTTAGTTGCTGACGTTTTGCCTCTATGTCAACCTCCATTTGAATTTCAGCTTTCTTCGCAGCTAATTGGGCAGCGACCTCTGCCTTTTTAACAGCAATACTTGCAGACTCTGAAAGCGGGTCGGAGCAATGGCTATTAACTGCAGTCCTAGAGGCTGTAGATCCATAAATGGACCGTGCATATTCATTATCAAGCAGCATACGCAATCTTGCCTTCTCTGCTTCAGCATCAAACTCTGTTGTGCCTTCTTCCACTACTCGTACCCTCATTAACTTCAACAGGTCTGCCGTCACTGCAGCGCATGCATCAATTTTCCTCCTAATTTCCTGGCTTGGTGCCTTGTCACGTCGCATATCATCATACAACTCTTTCAATCCAGTCTCTTGTTTCTCCACTTCATCCATCATCTCAAATAAAGCCCTTTCAGAGCGCTGTTGCTTTAACTGAGACCGAACTTCTTTAACTTTCATTTTCCATTTCTCATATACAGACTTAAATTTCTTTTCTTTCTGAATGAGTTCTTGTTCCTTTAACTCCATCATCTTTGGTGTTAAACGTTTTTCACGAGAAGATTTTCTAGTTTCACTTGTCTGCGTTAGCATAGAACTTAATTCTTTTTGTCTAGCTTCTGACTTTTCTGTGCATGACGTACATGAGAAGTGTCTAACAGCATCTGTAGTTTCTTTCTCTAGGGCATTAGACTCAGTGACCACTTGTTCTACTGTAGTTTCAATATCTAAGGCATTAACCTCAGTAACTTGTTCTTTCGCCACAGAATTATCACCTGGTAATTGATTTTGATCTGACATTTTACAATCGTAAAAATAAAAAAAAAGGACAGTTGACTTCAATAGACTTCAGTGCAAATATAATATGCAATACCCATAAAATCCACAGCTTACTTTTAAATACAGTTCAATCACGATATGACACTTGAAATGATAAAATACACAGCTTACTTTTAAATAGGCTACTCAATCACAATGACACTTGAAATGATGAGGATAAACTACCCATCTGACTTTTAAGTAGCCTAAGTACTGTTCAATCACAATATGACACTTGAAATGATGAGGATAACATTTGAATTGAGCTTAAATTTGCAAACTCAGCAATTCCCTTAATTAAACAGGTTAGACCTGCATTGTCTACCTGAGCACCGTTTATTTTCATTTAACGTTAGCATAGAGAATTTACCAAGGTAGCATTTCATGTATGCATGTGGCTTATACGACCTGTGATGCACGAAAAAAGTCCGAAGACGAACCGTAGCCTCCACGGCAGGAACGTTGCAGGTGAGCTTAGTCCAGCACGAAGAATAAACGCCGACCGCGCGCTGAACCGGCAATAATCCACAAGGGAGAGCGAGCATGTAGTCAGCGTGTCCACGTTATGGCCCCGTAATCCACATGAGGCAGGCGAACTGCACACGGAGACTTTCCACACACCGACGTTAACCAGGCCCGCCACAGGAGACAGCCCCGAAGACCCAGGGAAGTAGGCTAGCAGGCCCGAAGCTAGCTAGCACGCAACAGGCGCATCGCTGGAGGCAGCCACAGACAGACACCCAGTGGAGAGGACAGGCCGCCACACGCTGAAGCGAAATCCACAGGAACACAGCAAACCTTGGTCGTCAGGCCACGTTTTCACTGTAACTACTGCTGGTTGAAATAAAGTTTGTTCCACGCCTCGAACTGATGTCCACAACACAGTTTTATTTTCCTTTTCAGTCATGGAGCACCGTGAAAACTGACACAAACAACAAGACAAACAAACCAAACACACATCAGAAACAAACCAACAAACAAACCAGAATTTATAATAATAATCAATGAATTTAACTTCAATTACCGTGTACGCCTTTTAACCAGCGGTAGAAATACGTTGGGGAGCATAAAACACATCGTCCCTTCATCTCATCATTCAAGCCTTTGTTTTACGCAAGCACTTCCAGGTCATATAAGGCAACTCAGGTAAGTAGGTCACATGACCAACAATCTCTCACCGGGAGATAGCTCCCAGGTCACATGATCCCCAACACCCCATCAGCGCCAGCTACAGGTGGTGTTGATGCACTTGATGCCCTAATAGCCTACTACCGCATCCACATCAGGTCTAAGAAGTACTACCACCGATTCTTCTTTTCACTTCGTGGACATGGTGGTTGTGAATGGCTGGTTGCTCTATCGGCGTGACTGTGACAGCTTGCATGTTCCAAGGAAGAAGCAGAAGGACTTGCTGGCTTTCAGGCTTTCCATTGCACAGTCCCTCTGCATGCAAGGCAAAGATCTGTCAGCCAAAAAGAGGGGGCGGCCTTCGTCTGACGTGGAGCGAGAGTTCCAGAATAAGCAGCGCAGGGGACCAACTAAGGCCATTCCCACAAAAGATGTCCGTGCTGATGCTGTGGGTCACTGGCCGCAAATCGACAGTGTGCGGCAACGCTGCAAGTTCCCAAAGTGCACAGGTCACACGAGCTTCAAATGCACCAAATGTGACGTTCACCTGTGCCTGAACAAGAACAAAAACTGTTTCATTCCATGAGTGTTAAAAGAGGAGAAAAGACAAGGTTTTTTTTAACCTTATGTTACATTGTGACATTTTTGTGCACTCGTGATGTGTGGTGTGATGTGTGTGTGTGTGTGTGGGGGTGGGGGTGGGGGTGGGGGGGGGGATTTGAAGGATTTGAATTGGAAAGAAGGTGTGTGTGTGTGTGTGTGTGTGTGTGTGTGTGCGCACACATGATGTATGGTGCACGTGGTTGTGTGTGTGTGTGTGGGGGGGGGGATGTCCATTGGAAAGAGGGTCGGTGTGTGTATGTGAGGGGTGAGGTTAACCCTGGGTCTATATAGTTGAAGAAAAAAAACACTATTTTTTAACCTTATGTGAAATTATTTACATTGTTGTGCGTGTGTGTGTACATTTAGTATATGATGTGATGTGTGTGCCTTGAGGTTGGAGGGGGTGGGGGTGGGGGAGAAGGATGTGCATTGGAAAGAAGCTGTGTGTGTGTGTGTGTGTGTGTGTGTGTGTGTGTGTGTGAGTGAGTGAGGGGTGAGAAGGGTGAGGTTAACCCTGGTGCTACATAGTTACAGAAAAAAACACTGTTTTTTAAACCTTGTGACATTGTTTACATTGTTACATTGCTGATGTGTGGTATGATGTGCGTGTGTGTGTGTGTGTGTGTGTGTGTGTGTGTGTGTGTGAGTGAGTGAGGGGTGAGAAGGGTGAGGTTAACCCTGGTGCTACATAGTTACAGAAAAAAACACTGTTTTTTAAACCTTGTTACAGGGTCATTCCACGTCAATTCAACAAGAGCCCGCACACTTAGGTCTCAAAAAAATCTGAAAAAATCACCAAATGTACCCATGGTACTTACGAGAAATACTGTAAATTTATTTGAATGTAAGATGTATACTTTCCATGTTACAGCCATTTTTACTGGGGGAGGGGGGTGCCCATTTTGTTCACACTCTTTTTTTTGTCAAAGTTCACAAGCCCATAGCTCAAGAACTAAACCATGTAGGAAGTTCAAATTTTGCATGCTGGTACATAAATAGGAATAGTCTGTAGCAAAACTGTCAGTTTTGGTATGGATGATCCTGCATGGTCATAGCATTCCCTCAAAGATGATACAAATTTTATTGGAGTTTTTGGCTGTGCTCTGTTTAGGCCTTCAGAAGACATATTTGTACCCAACATAGGTTCTTGATTTTTTTTTCCCTTGTAGAGATAAGTAGAAACACTCTCATAAAAAGCAATAAATAGAAAGGAAACTCTATCAGTGTTTGAACAGAAGACCGCACAAGTCTGACAAATCATTTTGGGTGTCATTTTCAGAGCACCAGAACACCTTGTGGGATTGTCCACAGATTTTTTTTTATATTTTTTTCTTTATTCTCCATGAATTCTTCTTTTTAAAAATGCCAATTTGACTTGTCTTATGTGACGCTTTCTTTTTAATTTCTACCCTGAACATGGGCAAACTGCACATTGAGAGCAATATGTTTTCTATAACATTAATGTAAAGAATATTTGCCCTTACATGATCGCCTGAGAGTCCATGGGTACATATGGTGATTTTTTCAGATTTTTTTGAGACCTAAGTGCGCGGGCTCTTGTTGAATTGACGTGGAATGACCCATTGCTGATGTGTGGTATGATGTGTGTGTGTGTGTGTGTGTGTGTGTGTGTGTGTGTGTGTGTGTGTGTGTGTGTGTGTGTGTGGATTGGGGGTTGGGTAGGAAGAAAGATATGCATTGAAAAGGTGTGTGTGTGTGGGTTGGGGATGGGGGGTGAGAAAGAAAGATGTGCTTTGGAAAAGAATGTGTCTTAAAAAGTGAAGTAACATTGTTATTCTTCATTGTTCAAAGAATTGCTTCAAATGAATGAAATGCTATACCTGCTGTTGCCGGTTTATATAAATAAAGTAAATAAAGGATTATACAATGAAGTAAAACATTGAAACATTGAAAAAGATTAAATAAAATATAGCTTTTTCACTGTTATATCACTGTGTTATTGTTATGTTATTATTTACCATTATGCCTGCTGTTGCAAATTTGCAACATACCAAATTGACCCCAAATTGACCATAATGCCTGTTGTCGCAAATTTGCAACATACCAAAATTTCTATTTATTTTTTGTGCAAAAGTGAAAATAATAATCTCAACATTATTTACACTCTACTTTAAGGCAAAAACACGAATAAAATATTTTTTTATATGCAGCTATATAAATTCAGGCGTTTCACCAATAAGTAACAGCACTTTGACACAAAGCAATTCAGAGTGGTTGCTTTTCTGAATCAGTATCAAACAAAATATTTATTTTCATATTTCCCACCAATAAACCATTATCTGCTTCTAGATGTTAGCAAAATGTCAAATCGTCTTACCTAAGTGTCTCCAGTGTACAATTTTGGCTACCCAGTCCACTACACAATTCCTGGACTCCTGTGTCTCCAATATTTCTGTTGTCATTGAGGTCCAGATGTTTCAGCTTGGAAGATGCTTTGGTGAGGACAGATGCCAGACTGGCACAGCTCCTCTCAGTCAGACTACAGCTGTTCAGCCTTAAGGGAAAAACAACCAACTGATGATTACCATAGTTTCAGAATACATGTAAAATGCATTTTCAAACTAAATGTTTACTAATAGATTTCTTTTTCTGCAATTTTCTACCAATATACTGTTATCCGACTTACAGAGCTTGCTGGGATTCCTCCACTACTGGCTGCAGTCTTAGGAGACATTCATCAGACCTGATGTACTTCTTCAGGTCAAACACATCCAGATTATTCTCTGATGTCAGAAGCACAAACACTAGAGCTGACCACTGGGTGGGTGAGAGTTTGGATCCAGAAAGTGTCCCTGCACTCAAGAAGCTCTGCACCTCCTCTACTAAGGAGTGATCATTAATTTCATTCAGACAGTGAAAAAGATTGATCACCCTCTCTGATGATGGAATATCTCTGATCTTTGTCTTAATGTACCTGATTATTTCCTTTTTGCCTTCAACTGGTATTTTCTGCAAAAGGCCACTCAAGAGTCTCTGGTTAGATTCTAGAGAGAGACCAAGAAGGAAACGGAGGAAAAGATCAAACCGTCCATCATCATACTTCAAGGCTTTGTCCACAGCACTCTTCTGTAGTGTTGTCATGGGTTTCTGCCCTGATATCCATTTCAGAATCTTAGCACCTTTTCCAGAGTCTTCCTGTGGGGACATGAGCTCTCTGACTTCTGTTATTAACCTCAGAATCTCATATAAAGCAGCAAGATACTCCTGGATGCTCAGATGCACAAAGCAGAACACCTTCTCCTGATGAAGTGGTGACTCTTCTCTGAATATCTGGGTGCAAATGCCACAATATATGGCTGCCTCACTGACATCAATACCACTCTGTCTCAGGTCGTCTTCATAAAATATCAGGTTGCCCTTCTCCAGCTGTTCATAGGCCAACTTACCAAGAGCAAGGAGACTAGTTTTATTCCACTGTGGATCTGTGTCATAAACTCCTTCAAACTTCTGACTCCTCTGCTTTGTTTGAAACACAAGGAAATATGTGTACATCTCTGTCAAAGTCTTTGGAACTTGCTCAACTCTTTGCTTTTCAAGAAGATCTTCAAGAACAGTAGCAGCAATCCAGCAAAACACTGGTATGTGACACATAATGTGCAAGCTTTTTGATGATTTCATGTGAGAGATGACTTTGTTTGCAAGAGTCTGATCACAGATTCTCTTCTTGAAAAACTCGTCCTTTTGTGAGTCACTGAAACCCTTTACTTCTGTTACCCGGTCAACACACTCAGGAGGGATACAATTGGCTGCTGCTGGTCGAGAGGTGATCCAAAGTAGAGCAGAGGAGAGCAGATTACCCTTGATAAAATTTGTCAGGAGTACATCTAGTGAAGTGACCTGTGTCACATCATACACACTTTCATTTTTCTGAAAGTCTAGTTGGAGTCGACATTCATCCAGACCATCAAAGATAAACAACACTTTGTACTTTCTCTGGTTGGTAAGAGATAATTGCTTTCCTCCTGCGAAGAAATGGTGCAGAAGATTGATCAAAGAAAGCTGTTGATCTTTCATGTGATTTAGCTCTCGAAAAGGCAGTGGAAATATGAAGAGGACATTCTGATTTTCTTTTCCCTCAACCCAGTCCAGGATGTATTTTTGAACTGAGACAGTTTTGCCAATACCAGCTACACCCTTTGTGATGACACATCTGATTGGTTTGTTTTGCCCAGGTAAGGGTTTAAAGATGTCTGTGCATTTGATTGGGGTCTCCTGTCCAGCTGGTCTCTTGGATATGGACTCAATCTGCCTGACTTCATGCTCCTCATTTACTTTTCCACTTCCTCCCTCTGTGATGTAGACCTCTGTGTAGATCTTCTCTAGCAGAGCAGAGCTCCCTTGCTTGGGTATTCCTTCAAACACACTCTGGTACTTGGTCTTCAGATTTCTTTTCAGCTCAGACTGCCACACTACATGTAGTTCATCTATTACACAAAGCGTGAGAATACTATTGTTAAGTTGCCACTAAGGACCAAATGAGCTTCTTTGACAAAGTGTTCTATCGTGGCATTCAATTACTAATGCAAATAAATGGCTTAAATAAAAATATTTTTTGAAAACTTCTTACTTTCACTGAAGCTAAAATGTTCTTTGGTTGACATAAATATGTACATAAATATAATATAATTACTAATGAAAAGGAAGACAGACTTCTTACTTTCTTGCAATTTGTCAGCAATGTGTTTGTGCTTCCAAGTTCCTAAGGAAGTGTAGTGTCATCTTGAGAGCCCCTTCTCTGGCATCACTCTCATCCTGATCTTTATCCTCCAAGTTTTCTTGGTAATCTGGACGCAAAATCTTCTGGAATCTCTTCAGCTCATTCTTTACAAAGAAGATGATCTTCTCCTCAAGCACCTGGAATATTAATTGCATTGCAATATTGTAGTTTAGAATAAAGCTATACTGTATGTTGTTGTTGGACTGAACTTATATTCATCATATATATTATTAGTGGTGCATTTCCACTATGGGGTAAAACCCCGGTGTCTGGGGTAAAGCCTCAGACTTTTCCCATTTCCACTGTCAGGGCCAGACCAGGGGCCGGGGCTCAAATGGCCTAAGGCTGGCCACAGGGCCAAACCAGGGCTGAACTGGGGCTTTTAGAACGGAACATGATGCAATAATAAAACTGAAGAATTTTAAAAACGTTCAGGTCGCATTTGTTTAGAGCTGCCTAGCAACATAAATGGTTTAGCTTGTGCTACTGTCGCTGAGCAAGTTTAAAAGTTCTTAGCATTGTAATGAAAAACCTCTGTGATTTGGCTAATGGAAACACAACACTGGGGCTACACTTAGTCCAGATGATATCTGAAAAAAGCATGAAATTTGGTAAACTTGTACAGTTTGGTATCCTGAACAATGGCAGAAATGAAGCCATCACAAAATGGCCCGTGGCGGCCATTTTTCTTTCCGCCATTACCAAATACAGTATTATTCAGCATATCTCTTGAACGGAACAAGGAAATGCAGAAAAGGTGATGGCTACCCCTATGTTTTGATGGTCAAGGATTTCAATGATACCAAAAATGATATTGTAAAGGCCTTGGGGTTGCCATGGTTACCATCTCAGCTTCTCAGCTACCATCTCAGCCATAATGGAATTCATACATTTTTCTTCATAACTTGGGGACCAGATATGGTAATAAAGAAATGGTGATGTTTACCCCTATGTTTTAATGGTCAAGAAATGCAGTGAGACCATAATAAGCATTATTTAAGGTTCAAGTAATATATATGGTTAAAGGTGAATTCAGTGGCACTGTGGATTACAATGACATCTGAAAGTTTCAAGCATATAGTGCTTGAGCCAGAGGGGTTGGTGGTTACCAAAAAGTGGCAATGGCTACAATACCTTTTATGAAAGCCTGGAATCTCAGCTTTTCAATTATGTATAATGGCCATCTGAGAGGAGTAATTCTTTTGAGTTATTGCACATAATGTAAACCTAGATAAAGGAAATTATGCGTATAAATTTAGCAGAGCACTGAGATAGCTGGATATGTAAAAATGGTATAACAACAAATGAGACATGGATTCTTATGTTTTAACCCTTTATAGGTTTGCTCAACCATTTGGTAGAGCAACTTTTAACTCATCATATTTTGATAAAAACCATACCATCCTTAATTAAATCACAAGGAATCATCTATACTACTTGGATACTATATATTAAATACAAAAAACCTGCTCGGTAGCTCTATGTAAATGACCCAATTTACATTTTTTTCCTTTAAGAAAAATTGCACTGCTAAAATGCTACAAGCTCTTATTTTCCTTATGTATTTTTGGGTGAATTTTTATGACTTTTATTTTGCCTTGTGTAAAGGGACTTTTACTTTGATACTACACACCTAGTTTCAAGTTAGTGGCAACCACGAGAGAAGAACAGAACGAACATGAAATGTAATGAAAAGAACTGAAAATAGTTTAATGAATACAGGTTTATTTCAATGATTTGCACCCTCCGAAGTGGCACAAGGTTAGTGTTCATGTAATGGAGCAAGTTTAACGTGTTTGCATGTGTTTTGAGGTGATTTTCACCGTGTGAAGAACTTCTGCTATTTCTGTAAAGTCATTACATAGTAGTAAGATGCTAGGTGGTACAGGCTAGTAACGTGACGTATTTTCTTATGTGCTCTGCCTAGCTCTGGTTCATCGTTGCTTGTTGATTGAATGGAAAAGGCTAAACTTTCAATAAAAGACGAAAACCATCAGTCAAGTGTTGATCGGGGGAGATGCTACACTCTATGTATTTTAAAGCCATGCCATTTTAGTCTGTATGACTTCAAAATATGGAATTTCCTAAATTCAGCCATTATACTTATTATAAATTCAATTGTTATGATCACAGGTGATCCTTTTGTTCTGCCTTAGCTAGTTGAAAGTCTACGATGTGTGGTTAAGACAGCGTGGATAATAATCGATTTCTCAATTGCGAAAATGACTGCCGTTTTCACTCCCCAAACCAGGTAAAAAGTCGCTCGGAGTCAACAGTCAGCTAGGCCAGGCTAGTTCCATGATGCACCTTATGGGGAGTTGCAAGGATTGTGTTATCTAAAAGTGACACAATCCATAGGCCACAACTGGCCACATAGCTATAAATTTTTTCAAATGATGAAAAGGGCCTTATCCGGCCCCCAGGGTTTATGTTTGACACCCCTGTTTAATGTAGAAATATGATCTTTGTCTATCAGTGATGCATGACAAGGTTGCATCCAAACCTGGAATATGTGCTTGAGGTCCTGTGGGGTAAACTGGTCACTTGCAGCATCTGGTTTGCATCCTTCCACTTGGCCTCTGAGGATTTAGAGCACAAACACACTCTTATTATGTGTCAAACTAGATGATTCACTGAATCAAGCCTAAATGGAGTCAATGCTACATTGTGCATGATTTCACTGTTAACAGCATCAGGGCAGACCTGGCCTACTGGTTAGGGCCTCAGGCTTGTGACTGAAAGGCGGACAGTTTGAATCCTGACCAGGAGGAGCAGGGTGGGGGAGGTGATCGAACGCACATCCATAGCTGAGGTACCCTTGAGCAAAACCCCTCAAGCCTCACTGCTCCAGGCCCACTGCTCAGGTTTAGTGTGCTTCACCTCAATGTGAGTTTGTGTGTGTGTGTGTGTGTATCACTAACCCACGGATAAGTTAAATGTCGAGAGCGGCTCTCCCTAACAGGGATAGAGTGCAGAAATGAACTTTGCATGATGAGACATCAACTTTGGGAGAGCTGAATGATTTTTGAGTGAACGTCTGCCCCTAGTGGCTATTGGGCACACTGCATGGTCAGACTCCTCACGTCATTGTTTCTCAGTGTGCCCTTAGATTTAAACATGTGAAATGATCTAATGCATGTTTTATTGCACCAGTGCATTTGCTTTGTTACAATATGTGTGACATGGCTGTATAATTATAACCTCACTCACGTCAGATGATTCGTAGCTGTAAACAGGCTACTCCATCTGAATTTCATCTGTATGAGATTTGTTTCCGAAGACTGGACGTCATCAAAAAATCTTGCATGTAATTGGAGAAACCACTTGTCCGTCATCTTACTTCAACCACTTACATCGAAACCTACCAGTTGCATCCCGTGACCCAACGCGATTTCTGGTTTTCATCTTTTCCAAACAAACGCTAGTATCTGCGGCATCATTGCCACAATATGTAACTCGCATAATATAGATGTATCTTTCATGTATAACTGTTAGTAGAGATGAGACATGTTTTCGCCTCACAAGTGTTAGCAATAGACTAGTGCTTTGTACAGTACCACTGTAGAAATATAGTAATTGTTATCAATAAACGACTTTATTGTATGTAACAGAAATGTGAGCAGTGCAGAAATTATATTAAATGAAACAAACATTGATGGACATGGTCATTCACAAATTATTCATTTTTTAAATCAGCTTTAGGACTTGCCTTGCTCCATCTGTGACATTATCCTGTTTGAGGTGTATGTGGCGATGCTCTGACTGGTCACTCTTCATGGACTCAGAAGTGGACACAGGAGATGGAGGCCTCTCATGATGGAATGATCTGAGATATTTAAAAACACATCTATTAAATCTGTAGAGTTAACATAGTATCCACTGTCCCCTATGTGGAATTAACATCTATCAATCCTGTAGAGTTAACATAGTATCCACTGTCCCCTATGTGTAAATCACATCTATTAATCCTGTAGAGTTAACATAGTATCCACTGTCCCCTATGTGGAAATCACATCTATTAATCCTGTAGAGTTAACATAGTATCCACTGTCCCCTATGTGGAAATCACATCTATTAATCCTGTAGAGTTAACATAGTATCCACTGCCCCCTATGTGGAAATCACATCTATTAATCCTGCAGAGTTAACATAGTATCCACTGTCCCCTATGTGGAAATCACATCTATTAATCCTGTAGAGTTAACATAGTATCCACTGTCCCCTATGTGGAAATCACATCTATTAATCATGCAGAGTTAACATAGTATCCACTGTCCCCTATGTGGAAATCACATCTATTAATCCTGTAGAGTTAACATAGTATCCACTGTCCCCTATGTGTAAATCACATCTATTAATCCTGTAGAGTTAACATAGTATCCACTGCCCCCTATGTGGAAATCACATCTATTAATCCTGTAGAGTTAACATAGTATCCACTGTCCCCTATGTGGAAATCACATCTATTAATCCTGTAGAGTTAACATAGTATCCACTGCCCCCTATGTGGAAATCACATCTATTAATCCTGTAGAGTTAACATAGTATCCACTGTCCCCTATGTGGAAATTACTATTAATCCTGTAGAGTTAACATAGTATCCACTGTCCCCTATGTGGAAATCACATCTATTAATCCTGTAGAGTTAACATAGTATCCACTGTCCCCTATGTGGAAATCACATCTATTAATCCTGTAGAGTTAACATAGTATCCACTGTCCCCTATGTGGAAATCACATCTATTAATCCTGTAGAGTTAACATAGTATCCACTGTCCCCTATGTGGAAATCACATCTATTAATCCTGTAGAGTTAACATAGTATCCACTGTCCCCTATGTGGAAATCACATCTATTAATTCTGTAGAGTTAACATAGTATCCACTGTCCCCTATGTGGAAATCACATCTATTAATCCTGTAGAGTTAACATAGTATCCACTGTCCCCTATGTGGAAATCACATCTATTAATCCTGTAGAGTTAACATAGTATCCACTGTCCCCTATGTGGAAATCACATCTATTAAT
>JAODXP020000016.1:68157-86757 GCA_027497455.2 Sardinella longiceps | reverse complement strand
TGGGAGTGTGTCTATGTTCCCACAGCCCTATATTCTCACATTTCTAAGAGGTTTTTTTCTTTTCTTTCTTCAATGTCAGGTACTATATTCCCACATCTCTGCCCCTGCCTGGTAGACCCCCTATGTAAGTTCAAGCAAGATTCGATCTTTGGTATTATTTGCCCTCAATGGTGCCTTTCAGGTAGCATCCACATTCCACAACGATTTTATATTCATCCACCGCAGCGATAAGTTTTGAAATCGACCTCAGCTATCATTTTGGGAATCAGTTTCAGTTTCAGACCCCCTATGTAAGTTCAAGCAAGAGTCAATCTTTGGTATTATTTGCCCTCAATGGTCCCTTCCAGGTAGTGGGGTTTAGTTTTGCATCCACATTCCACAGCGATTTTATATTCATCCACCTCAGCGATCATTTTTGAAATCGACCTCAGCTATCATTTTTGGAATCAGTTTCAGAATTCTCCATTCTTTTTTTTTTAGATATTTTTTGGGGCTTTATTTGCCTTTAATCAGATAGGACAGAGTAGAGATGACAGGAAGTAAGTGGGAGAGAGAGATGGGGTGGGATCAGGAAATGACCTCGGGTCGGAATCAAACCCGGGTCCACGGAGTAATGGTCTGACGCTCTAGCCACTGGGCCACCGCGCCCCCAGAATTCTCCATTCTAATGTGAACGGAAGGGCTAAATGGATAAATATTACCTGTGTTGGTGTAAACATGCCCTCATCGGAACATATTGCTGTGGGAAAATAGGGTCTATTTTTTTTTTTTTTTAAATCTTTGTAACGTGAGAGCATGCGGGGCTGTGGGAACATAGGGCCCAATTTCCCAAATTTCCTAAGAAATGTGGGAACATAGGGTTGTGGGAACATAGGGCTGTAGGAACACAAGGCCTAATTTCCAAAAATTCAGTGAAAAATAAAATTCCTAACAAATGTGGGAACATAGAGTTGCGGGAACATAGAGCTGACCCCGTAAATATAAGTTCAGTCCAACAACAATATTTAGTTTTATGCTAAACCACAGTATTGCAATACAATTACTATTCCAGGTACTCGAGGAGAAGATAATCTCCTTTGTTAAGAATGAGCTGAAGAGATTCCAGAAGATTCTGAGCCCAGATTACGAAGAAAACTTTGAGGGTAAAGATCAGGATGAGAGTGATGCCAGAAAAGGGGCTCTCAAGATGGCACTGCACTTCCTGAGGAATATGAATCAGAAAGACATTGTTGACAAACTGAAAAGAAGTAAGTTGTAATAAAGAGGCAAAAGAAGCACATTTTGTCCTTAATGGTCACTTAATAATGTTGTACTCATCCTTTGTGTAACAGATGAGCGACATTTAGTGTGGCAGTCTAAGCTGAAAAGAAATCTGAAGACCAAGTACCAGAGTGTGTTTGAGGGAATACCCAAGCAAGGGAGCTCTGCTCTGCTAGAGAAGATCTACACGGAGGTCTACATCACAGAGGGAGGAAGTGGAAAAGTAAATGAGGAGCATGAAGTCAGGCAGATTGAGTCCATATCCAAGCGATCGGCTGGACACGAGACACCTATCAAATGCACAGACATCTTTAAGCTCTTACCTGGTCAAGACAAACCAATCAGGAGTGTCATCACAAAGGGAGTAGCTGGCATTGGCAAAACAGTTTCAGTTCAAAAATACATCCTGGACTGGGCTGAGGGAAAAGAAAATCAGAATATCCTCTTCATTTTTCCACTGCCTTTTCGGGAGCTGAATCGCATGAAAGATAAACAGCTGTCTTTGATTAATCTTCTGCACAATTTTTTTTCTGAAATAAAGCAATATACTCTTACTAACCAGAGTAAGTACAAAGTGTTGTTGATCTTTGATGGTCTGGATGAATGTCGACTCCAACTAGACTTTCAGAAAAATGAAAGTTTAGCTGATGTGACAAAGGTCACTTCACTAGATGTGCTCCTGACAAATCTCATCAAGGGTAATCTGCTCCCCTTTGCTCTACTTTGGATCACCTCTCGACCAGCAGCAGCCAATCGTATCCCTCCTGAGTGTGTTGACCGGGTAACAGAAGTACAGGGTTTCAGTAACCCACAAAAGGAGGAGTATTTCAGGAAGAGAATCTGTGATCAGACTCTTGCAAACAAAGTCGTCTCACACATTAAATCCTCGAAAAGCTTGCACATTATGTGTCACATACCAGTGTTTTGCTGGATTGCCTCCACTGTTCTTGAAGATCTTCTTGAAAAGCAAAGAGTTGAGAAAGTTCCAAAGACTTTGACGGAGATGTACACATATTTCCTTGTTTTTCAAACAAAGCAGAAGAATAAAAAATATGAAAGAGTGAAAGAATATGACACAGATCCACAGTGGAACAAGGCTAGTCTTCTTGCTCTTGGAAAGTTGGCCTATGAACAGCTGGAGAAGGGCAACCTGATCTTTTATGAAGATGACCTGAGACAGAGTGGTATTGATGTCAGGGAGGCAGCAGTACACTGTGGCATTTTCACCCAGATCTTCAGAGAAGAATCACCCCTTCATCAGGAGAAGGTGTACTGCTTTGTGCATCTGAGTATCCAGGAGTATCTTGCTGCTTTATATGTGCTTCTGATGTTATTAACTAAAGGCAGAGACCTCATGTCCCCACAGGAAACCAATGAAACAGGTTTTCCGTTTTGGAAAAGAAGATCAGTGCACCAGTCGATTGCAATCTTACAGAGGAGTGCTGTGGACAAAGCCTTGGAGCATGAAGATGGACACTTTGATCTTTTCCTCCGTTTCCTTCTTGGTCTCTCTCTAGAATCTAACCAGAGACTCTTACGTGGACTACTGAAGAAGGTACAAGATTGTGACAATGAGGAAATAATCAGTTACATTAAGACAAAGATCAGAGATATTCCATCATCAGAGAGGGCGATCAACCTCTTCCACTGTCTGAATGAAATCAATGATCACTCCTTAGTGGAGGAGGTCCAGAGCTTCCTGAACGCAGGGACACTTTCTGGAGCCAAACTCTCACCCATCCAGTGGTCAGCACTAGTGTTTGTGCTTCTGACATCAGAGAAGCTGGATGTGTTTGATTTGAAGAAGTACATCAGGTCTGATGAATGTCTCCTAAGGCTGCAGCCAGTAGTGGAGGAATCCCAGCAGGCTCTGTAAGTCGGATAGCAATATATTGGTAGAACATATTCTGGTTTTGGCATGGATGTTGTTTGGCACTACGCAAAGTGGAATGCTTGAACCAGCATAATCACCGGACTTGAGTGATTTATTGCATTTATTGCAATGGTTTCATGTGAGGAAGATGAATTGTAGCAGGGAGCAGGCTTCACTCAGGGTTCATTATTAGTTTTAAGGGTGCTGGCCCAAATGAAAAATTTGTGCACAGACGCATTTCGGCGTGTGCCTTCTTCAGTGTGTCTGTGCACAAATAAAGGACATTTGATGCAAGGTGCGCCCCTTTTTCTGTTTAATTTCATGTGAGGAAGACACAATAACTAGAAATGTCAGTAGGATGTAGTGAATTATTCATTCATACCAATTCAACAATCACAATTGAGGACAGGAACCATCAGTTTTAGAAAGATATCTTTAAATAAACATTTAGTTTGACAAAAGTTTATTAAGAACCTATCCAGGCAATGTAGCATTTTACGACAAACTAATTGTAAAAGATTATTTTTTCAACTTCTCATTTCTTTGAGATGAACAACATACTATAAGAAATGCTACTGCAGTTGAATAAATTTCCCATTGAAATGAATGGGATTCGGGTGGATTTTGGAGGAAAATGTACTCACCTAGTACATTTTGGTCTGAAACATGAAGGGGGAAATAATTCCACCATATATTTCATATATTTTCTAAAAGGGTGTGATATAACATGACATGAGACATGTCCCATCCTTCTCATTACAATAAAGCCCATGGTGGTATTTTCAAAATTTAGGGGAAACGTATTAGACCCCATAAACCATATATTTTCTGAGAGCTTATTCCCTCAGGATTTCACCAATGTTTTTTTTCCACCTTCCACCCCCCTCCTTATCTTAAAGCATATGCCTATTTTGGAGTAAAATGACAAATTCAGCGCCTATGGAATGTAGGAAAAAGTAATTAACCTTGAGAAATAGTACTTGTTTTGAAAGCAGAGGGCCTCAGGATCATAATCAATATAAATTCAGAGACAGGTTCCAGCCCCCCCTTCCTTATTTTGGCGATATTGAGAGGACTAATCCACCCCTTAAACTATACCTTTTCTGAAAGCATACACCCACAGGGTGTCATATATGCAGGGACATTCGGTATTTGGCCACCTAAGGGTAAAGAGCTCATAACATTGTTGATTTTACGTCTATCACCTGGTTAACATTCACGTCACGTTTCTCCATGCTGTTAGCTCTAATTTGACACCTCATTTTGCCGTGAACACCGAAAATAAAGGTGCATATTTAAGAAAACAAAATTCCATGTAATTTTTGTAATGCTAATAATTCCAGACGGTATTCGGCCGGGTATGGAGAAAATCATTGATAACGACACTGCTCAGTAAGTGAAGACAACTAGCAAGTCTGATTCAGCAAAAACTTGACAAAGGTCAACCAAATTGACAGCAGTGGGAGATTTTGAGCCAATTTTGAAGTCACTTTCCATACAAAATTAAACTTGTTAACACGTTAGCAAGAGTGTCATAGCAACAATGTCTAATAAATGTGTCTGAAGCTAATATTTTATCATTTTGGCTAAAACCAACTGGCAAACCTAACCAAATGTGCAAACACAAACAATCATTGTCTTAATTCTCGCCAACTACCCCCCTCGTTTTGAAAAACGTGGGTGGACGAATACCGTATCTGGCCGAATACCGGTTGTCTAATGATAATATAAATTTAGACAGGTCCCACTCTCCTCATCTCTTCAATACCCATGTATATGGATATATTTTGGCATAATGTGATTAGTGTTTGACTCATTTGCATATTAAAGGTGCCATGCCACACCACTACAGGGTATTTAAATTGTTCTTTGAGGTCTACAAATAGGGTATGCGACTTCACTTGGACTGAGAACGGCCCAAGGAGACCGTAATTAGATCGTTTGCAGAGTGTAGGAATAGCCTTCGAAAATTTCATGCGGTTCTTCCGGTTTTTTTTCCACTGTGATAATGGGCTGCGCTCTGATTCGCTGCTGAAGATCGACGTTGTAAAGCACATGGGCTGAATATTTACATTAGTTTTAATTGCGAATTGCGAGGTATGAAAAAAAAAACCTTGGAATATTATCATGAAACCGAGAAAGAGGATATCTGCACCAACCTAGCTTGCAGATTGTAAACGGCCACTTTGCAAAGATAAGCTTACTACATAGTCAGGATGTCACAGTAGCCAACATAATCAGATACTTATTGCAAGAGTAGCCGACTGTTTGCCTATCCAGTCAGATTAACGTTACACTTACCAAGACTGTTGAATTCGCCAAGTTGACAAGTTCTTCTCAAAATATACAGGACACTGAATAAATGATGGACTAGCAGGTAGATGAGTTAACAGTTTGCTAAACTCATAGCCAAAGCTAAACTCACTAACGTCTTGATATTCAGTTAAAACTAAAAATAGTTGCCTGTTACCATTTCATGGATATTCCTTCTTTTTCGCGAGTATTTCAAGGGGCGGGCTTTAGTCAAATACAGGAGAGCATGGATTGGGCGATAATTCTCCTCAGTCAGCCAATGGCTGTAACGTTGTCTATACTACGTAGCACAGACCATGGATTCAAATTGACCTAATTTCTCCGCTATTTCTTTTAATGGGCTATTGCCGATAGCGAAGACAGTATTACATTTTCACATGCACGGTGTAACTCGAGGTCATATAGACCTATTCTATACCAAAAGCAACAGGTAAAAACGGTTTTGTGTGGCGGGGCACCTTTAAAATTCATTTTCAAAAAAACTTGTAATACAAAAAATTGCTATGATACTTTCATTGTATGGAGTTTTACTTTGATAGGACTAAAGGACAAAAATGGTCCCATGAGATTCAGGCCAATCCTAGCCTAAACTGGTACACATCACGGATTGATGAGAATTTAAAATACAGTATTTCCTCAACTAGGATTTCTAAGGACTTTTGGTAGAACTTTATAATTACCATCTTCTATAAATGGTTATTAATTAGCTTACTAATATCAAAGTAAAAAAGCTATTTTATAGAAGATGGATATTATGAAGTGCTACCTTTTAGTATCTTGTTCTGGAAAAAACATTTACGATTACTTACATTTTTGACTCCAAAATGGGGTATTTTGCCTGGAATATAAGGTAAATGTTGTCATCAGTTGGTTATTTTCCCCTTAAGGCTCAACAGCTGTAGTCTGACTGAGAGGTGCTGCACCAGTCTGGCGTCTGTCCTCACCAAAGCATCTTCAAAGCTGAAACATCTGGACCTCAGTAAGAACAATATTGGAGACACTGGAGTCCAGAGATTGTGTAGTGGACTGGGTAACCCAGACTGTGTATTGGAAACACTGAGGTAAGGTATTTTGACATTTTCTTAACATATAGAAGTCAAGACTTCCTGATTAAAATCTAAATTTCATCTGTGGTACATTTTTGATCATGGGGTATTTTTGTTTGTTTGTTTGTTTTTTTGTTTGTTTGTTTATGGGGGGGGGGGGGTTCTGTTTCATTGAGCCACTATTGTTTGTTAAAGGAAAAATACCAACTACACTGTAAATAACATAACATGAGTTATTTGATTGAGCGGATGAGGGCTTGGATGCACTATTGTCACTCATTGAAGATGGATAATGTTCCTTTTCATCTGCCTACAAATCTTTACTCCATGTTGCCTGTCCTGGTCATTGATTAAATCATTATTTCCTCCTAGTCTCTCAGACTGCAATGTCACAGAGAACGGCTATGCTAGTCTGGCTACAGCTCTGAGGTTAAACCCCAATCACCTCAGAGAGCTGGATCTCAGAGGAAATGATCCAGGGGAATCAGGAGTCAAACTGCTCTTAGACCTTAAGGAGGATCCACAGTGTAAACTCACAAATGTCCAGTAAGTATATTTCAAGAAGTTTGTTTCAAGGATGTTCAATGATTCCACTTGAATATTATTTCAAACCCATTATTTTTTTTATCTTTAAGATGATTGCTATGATGATTGCAGTTGCTATGGAGATGGCGCTGCGCGGCGGCTTGCCTGAACTTAGCTCCCCTATTTTTTCACTTATTTTCACCCTTTTTCCGTTGTTTCCGGTTTTTATTTTTGCTTGTGGAGTGCTGTAGACATTACCTCTTATTTTCTGTTACTATCCGTTTGCTTTTTATAAGGCTTTTTTTGTTTGTTTCGTTTAGACATTTTGGACTGTGGCTGTCTTGTATGCGTCTGCTCCGATATTCAAATAATGCAGCGCTTCTAAATACCTGTTTGCGTGAGGAGAGAGGGCTAACAAGCGCTCATATTCAGCTGATGGTGCTGTAGCCTACGTGTAGCCAGCAGAGAAGGACTATACATGAGGGTGAGATGCGGCACTGGCCTGAAAAAGCTGGACCAACATCGTTCAGTAGCCAGATGGCTAGTACTACATCCGAAGTGCCGCTGCCCCCTAATTGTCTCCGATGTCGAGCTGGATCACCTTGCGCTGGCGGGCCGAAAATGTCATCTACGGCCGCCTGCTGACTGATCGCTCAACTAACATAGCATACAACAAGATCTAGGCTACATCAGAGGCTGCCGTTGTCCCCATCTCTGCTGAGAGAGATGTCCCACCAGCCTTCACGTCTCGACCCTCTTCTCCATCCTGTGATCATCGAAGGCGGATCTTGATAAGCCTATAATCCTGATGAACTTTATGTAGCCTATGTCTTCTCCACAATATTAATATTATCTTATTTATTTTTATTTATTTTATTTTTTTTTGCTTTATTTTATTTTGCTTATCTATTCCTGTATCCTAATCTATCTTTTTCTATGCCATTTCACTACTAGCCTACAATAGTAGACTATGTATGTGACAAATAAACACTTGAATCTCTTGATTAATCTTGGATGGATGTTGAGACTGTTTGCAGCTCTATGCTTATCTAGTAGTGTAAACACCTTCCACAGAAGTTGAGTTGTTTCTAGTGAACAGTCAGATTCGAGGAATCTTAACCTCTATGTGGATGATATGAATTAAAATACAGCAGAATTTTGATAAGTTCATGCAGGCCGGAGAAGACCTCTTGCTATTTGTAGTAGCTTCCAGGGTCACCGAGCTAGGTGGTAAGTAGCCATCTATGTAATTAATAATTTTTCAATGCTTTGTTTTAAACTTTGGAATCGTCTTGACTTTATACTATAAACAGTGTGTAGGACTACTCTGAGCCTTTCTAGCAAATGGTCATCTCCGTCCTGCACAAACATATAAAAATTCTGCTCCGCTGCAAACATTTAAACTTTTGATGATGTTGCAATATACTTTCTGTCACTACCACACCGGAGCCCTCCACTAACTCTGCAGCCATTTTGGCGACACCTTTGGGCAGTTATTTTAGCTAATAAGTCCTTATATAAGTGAATGAGCAAATATCTCCATATCAGCTCCAGACAGTCAGCAGATCATATTTACCGAAGAAACTGCATGGTGTGAATTCTTGTATATTCACCACATGGCTATGACGGAGTAAACAAAAGTCTAAAGAGCAATCATAATGCATCGAGTCACATGATTGGCTACCTTACTTTGGGGCAGGACCTCCAGTTTCACATTCAAAAAACAAGTCATGAATGATCCATATTTGTGCAGGTTCCTGAAAGATGCTGCTGCTGAGGAAGCCTGTGCTGCTGTGACTTCAGCTGTGGGGTCAAACCCCTTAATCATGACTCAGCTGGATCTGAAGGGACTCATACCAGGAGCCTTGGGAGTTACTCAGCTGTGTGCTTTACTGCAGGATCCCCACTGCACACTAAAGACACTAAGGTCAGTAGATGCTGTTGGATCCCCACTGCACACTAAAGACATTAAGGTCAGTAGATGCTGTTAGATTACTAAATGCTGTTGAGACTCTTAAAGGGTGGGTTTAGACTTTTGGACATAGGACCTCATTTCCAAGTAAGTCTGAATGATATCTATCAGTGTAGACCTTTTTCAACACATTTCATCCAGTCCTTCTAGTTTCCGAGCTTGCTGGTGCTAAGCTAGCGCAAGTCAATGGATGCCGTTAGCCAGAGAATAAAAGCAATCCTACACACTTGGCAAATAAATTAATATGTTATATTTGTGTTCCACTCACTTGTGTTGTTAGCTAGCCTAGAACTGTAGACGTACCCCTAGCGGTAGCAAATTTGAATTTGCACAGCGGATACGTCTAGAGCCCACTGATAGAAACCCGTTGTATCCTTCCTCTGGCGGCGGATAACCAATCACAGCGCGGTATGTGTACAGGAAATCGTAAGGCGGGCTTTGTACGATGACGACAGTGCTGCTCAAACCAGAGCAGAATCGTCTTTGGCTTTAGTTTTGGACGAATTGCACTTGTCATTTTCTTTGAAAGTGAAACAAGAAAGTGCACTGAAGTTTTTCGTTCTGAAAAAGATGTCTTTGCCATGTTACCGACGGGCTACGGGAAAAGTTTGATATACCAGCTGGTACCACTGGCCGGAACGCTAGCCTATTACGTGGAGAGGCAGTTTGAAAGACAACGCAAACACCTGCCCCTCCATTGAGGTACAGTCTATCAGTGGTCTTCAGACTATACATTCTTATGATATAGTCTGGTGTGTCAGGCTAGCTGTTAGCAAGACTGGTACCAAATTTAAAGTCAGTTGGACGAATGGTTGCAGAGTTATGCATGGAACACACACACACACACACAGAAAATACATCAAAATGTTTCCCCTTAAGGCTCAACAGCTGTAGTCTGACTGAGAGGAGCTGTGCCAGTCTGGCGTCTCTCTTCACCAAAGCATCTTCAAAGCTGAAACATCTGGACCTCAGCAACAACAGCAATATTGGAGACACTGGAGTCCAGGAGTTGTGTAGAGCACTGGGAAACCCAAACTGCACTCTGGACACACTCAGGTGAGACTACAGACTGTGTTGTGCTTTTGTTTTCCTTCAGATTGCTAAGATATGAGTATAAGTATATAAAAGTCACTTTTGCAATAATTCATTCATCATTACATATATACATACTTTCAATTTAATTTGTTGAGCCCACAAGTACAATAGATTAATCTCGCAACTCTATACAGACAGTACGGGGATCGCCTATGAGCAACAGGGGCAAGGACAAATTCCCTTCACTTACTAATAATTAATTTTAGGAAGAAACCTTGGGCAGATCCACGTCTCATGGGAATTGCCTGTGTAAAAAATATATTACAAGAAACCTGTATCAGTTATATGTGTGCAGGGTGGGTAGGTATTGAAGCAGAGATGGTGACATATTCATGCTTGTGCAGTAGGGCTACGTGGAGATCTTTGAAGGCAAAATCCGGTCCAGAGTAGAACATTGGGTTGCAGATAAGAAATCAGTTTGTAGTTTAACATTGGAAGACCATTGTATGGCATGAGCTTCATTTAACAATATCTTTACTATTTGTTGTCCAAACAACACTGAAATTGTGTTATGTGTTGCACTTACTTGTGTTATTAACAAGACAGGTACCAAATTTGAGGTCAGTTGGACAAATGGTTGCAGAGTTGTACGTGTAACACACAGACAGACACAAATAAACTACATCAAAATGCATTGTATCAAAGTTTTATTACCTAATTAGTGAGATGTTTCCCCCTTAAGGCTCAACAGCTGTAGTCTGACTGAGAAGAGTTGTGCCAGTCTGGTATCTCTCTTCACTGAAGCATCTTCAAAGCTGAAACATCTGGACCTCAGTGACAACAGCAATATTGGAGACACTGGAGTCCAAGAATTGTGTAGAGGACTGGGAAACCCAAACTGCACTCTGGACACACTCAGGTGAGACCACAGTTCAGATTGCTAATTATCTATCTTCAAAGTCACTTTTGCAACAAGTAATTCATTACATATAACTCACACAATCCAGAGCATGTAACTACATACACACACACATGCACAGATGCACATGCACACATACACACACACACACACACACACACACGCACACGCACACACACACATACACATAACAATGAAATACTATAAAAAACCCTTATGTTTTCAGTGGTTCACTGACTAAATACTTATTTCTTCCTAGTCTCTCAGACTGTAGTATCACAGAAAAGGGCTATGCTAGTCTGGCCTACAGCCCTGAGGTTAAACCCCAATCACCTCAGAGAGCTGGATCTCAGAGGAAATGATCCAGGGAAATCAGGAGTCAAACTGCTTTTAGAGTTAAAAGAGGATTCACAGTGTAAACCGACAAGAATCTAGTAAGTATACATCAGAATGTACCCTGCAGTTCTTGTGTCAAGGATATTCAGTACTTTTTCAGAGTGCATGTAGTTGTGATTTAGTCTGTTCAGGTGTTGCTAATGAATCACCATATTTGTGCAGTTTCCTGAAAGATGCTGCTGCTGAGGAAGCCTGTGCTGCTGTGGCTTCAGCTGTGGGGTCAAACCCCTTAATCATGACTCAGCTGGATCTGAAGGGACTCATACCAGGAGCCTTGGGAGTGACTCAGCTGTGTGCTTTACTGCAGGATACCCTCTGCACACTAAAGACATTAAGGTCAGTAGATGCTGTTGGATTTTCACTGCACACTAGGTCAGTAGATGCTGTTGTGACTTGACCATTGAATGTCCACTTTTTCTTCAACAATGGACCCGTTGCCTAGCTGCCAGCCATAGCTAAGTCTGGGAGTTAGCGGTTTAGCCATATCTAGCTGTCATAGCAACAAGACGTACATTTACATCACTTTCGACCTCGCATGTTTTTGTTACTCACTATTTCAGAACACTCGCGTTTTAGGAGCCGAAAACAGTGTTCGGTGTGAACGGCCACTAAGTGGTTTAGACCACATCACACCCTACAGTATCAACACCATTAGTGGTTTAGTCCACATCACACCTTGCAATATCATTAGTGGTTCAGTCTACATCACACCTTGCAATATCATTAGTGGTTTAGTTCACATCACACCTTGCAATATCATTAGTGGTTCAGTCTACATCACACCCTACGAGCCTTGTCCTGGCCCTCGAAGTGAAATCAAGTCAGTTCTGTAAAGAAAGCCTATGGGTACCGTAATGTATATAATAATCTGTCCCAGAAAAAAAAGGGCAGGTTGGAAACGCTAGGTCCGGTTTCAAAGTACAAAGATAACTTGGAGCACGTCATCAACCATCACGAGTAGGCTACAGCATGTCAATAATAAACAAAAATGTGGACTTGGTTCCTGCCTGGATTCAAATCAGGGATCTGACAAAACATAGCCATGTGGCCTCATGCAAGCTATGTCTTAGCCCACTGTACCACCATACCTTGTGAGTGTATTACTGTAGTATGGAGACTCATTAAACTAGACCTCCGCCAAGACAACATGGTCACAGATGGTGTACTTGCCCCAATACAGATGGTGTACTTGTCCGAATACATATGCTGTCTGAAAATTTAAGTTAAGTTATTAACTGTAGCAATTTTATTAGCTTACTGATGCTACAACTTTAGCTATGCTCTGTTGACATGCTTTTTGCAACGAGTGCTTCCGTTTTTCCCCCTGAATGTTGCCAAAACATCTGGAAACGATGTAGTTGGAAAGATGTAAATTGTAACCAATCTTGTCCGGACAACAGAAGTTCAATTGTTTTGTGTAATGGTAGTTGTTGATCACATGTATCGATAGGATCTGCGTCAGCTCTAGATCTGTTGTTAGCAATGTCTATCGCTCGTTGGGAAACGGGGGCCAGCTGAGCAGTTGCTCTCCCCTCGCTGCTTTCTGCTGCTCCAGCATGGACCACCTCCTCGCACAAACATTTTCCAAAACTTGAAGGAAAGCTCCGGATTAAGTTTAAGCATATCCCTGTTGCACAAGCCTTGTAACAGCAATGTATTTCGCATCGAATGAAAGAATTTCGAATAGCATAGACCTAACGCGAACGCAAGACACTTTACATTGACTCAACAGTACCTCAGATCTTACTTTTGGTTTCAAATAATCAGTTTCCATTGATTCTGTGTAAAGTGCTTGTTCGCTTCTGCATTCGTGTTCAGTCTAGGCTGTTGCAAATTATTTTGTTCCACTCACTAGCTAGTGCATTTAGTAGCCTTGTTCAACAGGGCTATGCTTGAATTCACTCTGGAGCACCGCTTTAAGAAATACTGTGGTTTCTGCTCTTCTAGCTCTGTTTCTGCTCTTCTCGCTCTGTTGTTTGATGCTGTAGAGTGTATTGGAGTAGACAAAACAACATGGAATGAAAGAATTTCGAATAGCAACTAGCTCAGATGCTGGACAAATGTGAAAAACGTAATAATAAGGAACGTTAGAAATCGTGTGGCTCTTCATTAGGCATTTACTGTTTATTAAAAAATCATAGAATTTATTTCAGCAAACATCATGGCATATGACAAACCACTTCCTGGGTGTGTGTGAGTGCGTGCATGAGTGTGCCTATCTACCAGGTGTGTGTGTGTGAGTGTGGCCTATCTACCAGGTGTGTATGAGTGTGCTCTATCTACCAGGTGTGTGTGAGTGTGAATGTGGCCTATCTAACAGGTGTGTGTGAGTGTGCCCTAGCTACCAGGTGTGTGTGATTGTGCCCTAGCTACCAGGTGTGTGTGTGTGTGAGTGTGGCCTATCTACCAGGTGTGTATGAGTGTGCTCTATCTACTAGGTGTGTGTGAGTGTGCCCTAGCTACCAGGTGTGTGGGATTGTGCCCTAGCTACCAGGTGTGTGTGAGTGAGTGTGGCCTATCTAACAGGTGTGTGTGTGTGTGTGAGTGTGGCCTTTCTACCAGGTGTGTGTGAGTGTGTCCTATCTACAGTACCAGGCATGTGTGAGTGTGTCCTATCTAGCAGGTGTGTGTGTGTGTGTGTGTGTGTGTGTGTGTGTGTGTGTGCCCTGTACCAGGTGTGTATGAGTGTGCCCTGTCTACCAGGTGTGTGTGAGTGTGTGTGTGAGTGTGCCCTGTCTACCAGGTGTGTGTGAGTGTGACCTATCTACCATGTGTGTGTGAGTGTGTGTGTGAGTGTGTCCTATCCACGATGTGTGTGTGAGTTTGACCTATCTACCAGGTGTGTGTGAATGTGTCCTATCTACCGTGTGTGTGTGTGTGTGTGCCCTATCTACCATGTGTGTGTGTGTGTGTGTGTGTGTGCCCTGTACCAGGTGTGTATGAGTGTGCCCTGTCTACCAGGTGTGTGTGAGTGTGCCCTGTCTACCAGGTGTGTGTGAGTGTGTGTGTGTGTGTGTGTGTGTGTGTGTGTCCTGTCTACCAGGTGTGTGTGAATGTGTCCTATCTACCAGGTGTGTGCCCTATATAGCAGGTGTGTGTGTGTGTGTGTGTGTGCCCTGTGCCAGGTGAGTATGAGTGTGCCCTGTCTACCAGGTGAGTGTGTGTGTGTGAGTGTGACCTATCTACCAGGTGTGTGTGAGTGTGACCTATCTACCAGGTGTGTGTGAGTGTGACCTATCTACCAGGTGTGTGTGTCTGTGTGTGTGTGTAAGTGTGTCCTATCTACCAGGTGTGTGTATCTGTGTGTGTGTGTGTGTGTGTGTGCGTGTGGTCTATCTACCAGGTGTGTGTGAGTGTCACCTATCTACCAGGTGTAGTTGTTCAGTGTCTATGATGTGAATCAGAATCACTTTTATTGGCCAAATATGCATAAGGTATGAAACTCACAGAGTGGTCTGTAGTGTTCAATGATATGCTGACATTAATTTCACTGCAAAATATGACTTTGTAGCAGCTTCTAGCAAGTTTTGTTGTAGTTTGTAGTCGAACCCCACTGACTGCTGGGAAGTAATATGTCACTCACAAGAAATCCAAACTAATGCTAGAACATATTTTGCGGTGATATTTATGTCAGCATATCAGTGAACACTACAGACCACTCTGTGAGTTTCATATCTTTGTAGACAGACGTTTGATGCGTCTTAGGAGGGATTGTTCCAGTGGACATAGGCTGCTGTTAAGACGCTACAGCAACAAGTGAAAATTCTTGGAACATAAGCGTTTGTCAAAATGTCAATCTTAACCATTGTATTTCATCATAACATATCCGAAAACAAGGCTTAACATCATTTTGAGCGAACCTGTACTTCAAACACACACACACACACACACACACACACACACACACACACACACACACACACACACACACACACCCGAGTCCCTTCATAGTTTATGTATTTACTTTCACTCACAAGACACCATTGACTCCAACAGTTTTTCACTCATTCTTTCACACCCACACACACACTCATACACACAGGCACACACAACACACACACACACACACACACACTGTGACACAGAGCTCATTGGAGCGACAGTGAGACATATAGCTACCTACACACACCGCACCACATTACACTATACTGATACCGTCAGTTCTGAGCTATCGCTAAAACAGCTGATTAACATCGCGGGTGCACACGCAAGTTATTGTAGCGGTAGTTTAGAAACATTTAAAGTTATTGTAGCGCTAGTTTGCAAACACTTAAACTTACACGAATGGATTATATGATGTCTACTAATAAATACACACACACACACATATTACAGTTAACCTTTTATTGAACTTAGCTTTAGTGTAATAAGTAGGAGCTGCGCATTGTGCTGTTTACCGTCTTCTGTTTCCTGGTTTTCCGGTCAAAGGACCCGAACAACGGTGGCCGGGTGGCTTTGTAGTGCCTGTCTTGGGCACGAGATGTGCATGAGATGTATTGGTTTATTCCAATTAACATTAATTATCTGTTCTGAAGAGAATATGTTTATTTATTGTGGATGGATAATGAGTGTAATATTGATGAGAATTGTACATGTTAATTTAAACCTGAAATTATTATGTAAATTGATGGTTTATTTGATTTAGAACTCTTAAGCTGGTTGGTGTCTTCCAGTGGGTGGGGAGTAGTTATATATAAACCCTTAGAATGGAGCTAGTGGGTTGTTGTGGTGGTTGCATTACATTTTACAATATCATCCGGACCAAACCAAAGCTGTCTTTAAGATTATTATTATTATTATTAGTATTAGTAGTAGTAGTAGTAGTAGTAGTAGTAGAATTAATAATTATTTAGTTTAAGGCGGAGTGGACAGACAAATATGCATTTGGGCTGCCTGCAGGGAGCACTAAACCAATGTGTCTAATCGGCAATGAGACGGTTGCAGTCATCAAAAGTGGAAACATGAAGCGACACTGTTAAACAAAGCATGGGCACTTCGAAAAGAAATATCCCCAAAATAGAGAGGTGAGAACCAGAAAACTAAATCAAAAGCAAGAATCATATCAAGCGACACGAACTGTGATAGTCAGGTCAGCAACCCAGCAAGAGCACACGACTGAAACGTCACTGCGAGTGGCATTAGTCTAGGCAAGCACAAAAAACATTCACTGACGCCAAAGTTGTGAGGGAATGTATGATCGAAATAGCGATCGCTCTGTATGAGGGAACCCAGTTTAAAGATGACATTACCCAAAAAATAAGCCGCGGACCCTGAAAACATTGAAAATTTGGCGAGTGGACCTTTTCAGTGTGTAGTTGAGTACCCCTGCAATAAACCAACTTGCACTGAAGTGCTATTTTTGGCCGTTGTCATCATTTGCGTCACACATTGAACATACGTGACACACACACAAACACACAGATGTCTATCCCACATATCCAGACCCCATGACGTAATAACTGCTCCCCTCTTTGGGGTGTGTGTGTGTGTGTGTGTGTGTGTGTGTGTGTGTGTGTGTGTGTCCTTCAGCTGATCTGATGAAGTGTTTCCTTCTCTCTCCTACAGCCTGTCAGACTGCAGTATTGGAGAGGAAGGCTTCAGAGCTCTTGCGTCAGCACTGAGATCAAACCCTTCACACATGAGAGAGCTGCAGCTGGGTGACAATTATGAAGCAGGAGATGCAGCAATGAAGCATCTTTCTTCTCTTCTGGAGGATCCCAACTGCAAACTGGAGAAACTACAGTGAGGATCACAACACACACTACATCTCTCTCTCTCTCTCTCTCTCTCTCTCTCTCTCTCTCTCTCTCTCTCACACTCAAATTCAAATTCAAATTCAAAATGAGCTTTATTGGCATGACTCCATAGTAGTGTTGCCAAAGCATACAATAATACAGACAGATTCAATATCTGTTCAAGAAAAGAAAACAGAATAAGAAAAGGGGAACAAGAGAAAAAAAAATAAAAGTGAGAAAAAAAAACCAACCTTATGATCTAGTTTTATAATCTTAATATTTGAATCACTAAATTGGCCTTATTGTGTGTTTTATTATAAGGCCCAAGGAAGGAAACTTATATTTGTAAAAGAAACTTAACCTATTAACTACATGTATAAATGGTAATAAAGGAAACTTATAGCCTAGGCCTATTTGTAAAAGAAACCTACTCTATAACCTAAATTTATAAATGGAAAAAAAGGAAACTTACATTTGTTTAGATTAATTCATGTTATCAACAGTTGTAAAATAAATATTAAAAATATCATATAAGATTTTTCAAGAGATTTTCATCTTAAATATCTAAGTCTATTTGATATACTGGAAAAGAAGAAAGAAAAACAAACAAACAAAAAAACCTTAGAGTTTTACGTTTATACACTTATTTTCTCTTGTGTTATGGCAGCTGAGTACATATTCTGCAACCAGGTTTGAACAATGTTCATCTTCTCCAGTGCTTAATTTGTAAATCAGTAGGTAACGGAACGCAAAGTACATTATAACGACAAGTCGATGACGATATGACTCAGGTCCCGGAACGCACAAAAAAACATCAAGTGAATTGCCACTTCTATGTGGCACATAAAAGGCTCAATTTCAGACAACATCCCTTTTAAAAATGCCATAAGATTGCATTACAAAAAAAAGTTCGGTAAAGGCTTTGCGGACTTTTGAATGTAATGGGAAGCAAGCACTGACCTTACAATGTGAGTAGTTGACAATGTCTCTCTGTATCTGAGTGAGTGAACTGGCACTCATTAATTTCGGTGAATATGCTACTTGCACGAAATCCTCAATAAAGTTTACATCATGCGCAGCATGATCGGAATAGCCTGGTTAAAGCAATATCTAGGAGAGAGGTTGACCTAGGGAGACCCGCGCATTATCTTACTATCTGGAGCTACAGTAGGCCTATGTTTGGCTTTATTGAAGTAGGCTAAAACCGAAAGGAGCAAGCGGCCACATTTTCAGTGGCATTGTAACGGAGTGTGTCCGGCGGGTGGTAGACTCAAGGCATGGAAACGGAATAATGCAGACGTCTTTCTTTTATTTTATATTAGGCCACCGGCGGGGTGCATAACATAACAAATTAACAAACAAACTAATCAAACAAAAACACTGATCAAACTGAAAATAATCAGGGGCAAGGCCCACAAACTAGGCAATATAACATACCATCATTAGATCCTCTCGCGTCAGAGGCAAACCCCAACTGTTACGCACGGTAACTATCGGTCACAACCAAATCATGGTTTACAATCAAT
>JAODXP020000016.1:17500-45000 GCA_027497455.2 Sardinella longiceps | reverse complement strand
TCATGTGTTTAAATGGTAATGTCTGCTATGAAAATACTTCTTTATGGTAGGCCATATGGGTAAAACTCCCTCCGGATCTGAGCCCGGCCAGTCGCGTCACCGCGTCGGCAGTGTTAAAGAACAACCGACTCACTAAAGTGCCATGTTAATAGCGGGCAATGTGGCAGTGTAAAAGTGGCTACAGAGGGCATCATTTTGAAATGACTAGTAGTGAGGAAACAAGTTAGTAGGCTATTCAAACCAATGCATTCTAATAGGTCAGTGGTACCCAGCCTGGGACCCAAAATGGCGGAATGAGCTTATAGAACGTTTTATCGAACGTCTATGACATCAGCTGATAAGTATCAATAAGACACAGGCGTAGGAAAATTCAGATGGAGTTGACGTCTTTGTTTTATTATAAATAGGCTACCGGCAGGTTTGGACATATACATACAAAAATAAACAAACAAAAACACTTAGTAAAGAAAATCAAATGACATATAGTAATGCCTACATAGCTAGGCCCTGTTGAATACCAACATACGTCCTCTCTCAGCAGAGACGTTCCTTCTCCCGACTGAAACCTCAATCGGTCATACATAGCACTGGTCAAAACCAAACACAGTCAACAATCAATTAACACATTGACACATGTTTTTAACCATTCCATAGCACCTGCGCATCACACTACTAATAAGCTTTCATGTGTTTACACAGCAACATTGCTACACAACTGAAATAACAAATAAAGAAAAAATAACAAATGCACCCCTGCGTTAATGAGCGCTTCCCCTACAGACGCGCGCTCCCAACATTCAAAAAGGTCCCACCTCCTGCACTCCTGTTTGACTACCAGTACCCGGGAAACTGGCCAGGAGACAGGTAACAAGAACCCTCGCAAACAAAGATTAACAGAACAACAGTTTAATAAATTTCTTACGATGTTAATTGTGCACAATTGAAATTCTAGAAAACTGCTCCGTTGTTATACTTCGCAATAAACTTTACTTTTAGCGCTATTCATTCCGACGTCGATCCAACACAAATCAAGCCATCTCTTTTAGGTTAAACGTTACACAAACAGTACACATATTTTCCCCATGCCTTTGACCCCATATTCAACACACCAATTCAGACATTATAATAGTTCATTTCTTGCATATGACTTTGTCCCATTGTTCAGCCTGGCGGGAAAACGCCAGTATAAGTGGCAGACGCATTGCGTTCTGTCACAGTGAGTGAGTGAGTGAGAGAGAGAGAGAGAGAGAGAGAGAGAGAGAGAGAGAGAGAGAGAGAGAGAGAGAGAGAGACACATTCACACACACCTGGTAGATAGGACACACACACACACACACACACACACACACACACACACACACACACACTCACACACACCTGGTAGACAGGGCACACTCACACACACCTGGTAGATAGGGCACACTCATACACACCTGGTACAGGGCACACACACACACACACACACATGGTAGATAGGGCACACTCACACACACCTGGTAGATAGGACACATTCACACACACCTGGTAGATAGGTCAAACTCACACACACATCGTGGATAGGACACACTCACACACACATGGTAGATAGGTCACACTCACACACACCTGGTAGACAGGGCACACTCATACACACCTGGTACAGGGCACGCACACACACACACATACACACACACACACCTGCTAGATAGGACACACTCACACATGCCTGGTACTGTAGATAGGACACACTCACACACACCTGGTAGAAAGGCCACACTCACACACACACACACACACACACACACACACACACACACACACACACACACACACACACACACCTGTTAGATAGGCCACACTCACTCACACACACCTGGTAGCTAGGGCACAATCCCACACACCTGGTAGCTAGGGCGCACTCACACACACCTGGTAGATAGGCCACATTCACACTCACACACACCTGGTAGATAGAGCACACTCATACACACCTGGTAGATAGGCCACACTCACACACACACACCTGGGCACACTCATGCACACACACACCTGGTAGATAGAGCACACTCATACACACCTGATAGATAGGCCACACTCACACACACACACACACACACACACACACACACACACACACCTGGTAGATAGGGCACACTCATGCACACACTCACACACACACCAGGAAGTGGTTTGTCATGTGGTATGCCATGATGTTTGCTGAAATAAATTCTATGATTTTTTAATAAACAGTAAATGCCTGATGAAGAGCCACATGGTTTCTAACGTTCCTTATTATTACGTTTTTCACATTTGTCCAGCATCTGAGCTAGTTGTTTAGTCTACTCCAATTCACTATACAGCACCAAAGAAGAGCAGAAACAGAGCTAGAAGAGCAGAAACCACAGTATTTCTTAAAGCGGTGCTCCGGAGTGAATTCAAGCATAGCCCTGTTGAACGAGCCTACTAAATGCACCAGCTAGTGAGTGGAACAAAATCATTTGCAACAGCCTAGACTGAACACGAATGCAGAAGCGAACAAGCACTTTACACAGAATCAATGGAAACTGATTATTTGAAACCAAAAGTAAGATCTGAGGTACTGTTGAGTCAATGTAAAGTGTTTTGTGTTCGTGTTAGGCCTATACTATTCGAAATTCTTTCATTCCATGCGAAATATATTGCTGTTACAAGGCTTGTGCAACAGGGATATGCTTAAACTTACTCCGGAGCTTTCCTTGAAGTTTTGGAAAATGTTTGTGCAAGGAGGTGGTCCATGCTGGAGCAGCAGAAAGCAGCGAGGGGAGAGCAACTGCTCAGCTGGCCCCCGTTTCCCAACGAGCGATAGACGTTGCTAACAACAGATCTAGAGCTGACGCAGATCCTATCGATACATGTGATCAACAACTACCATTACACAAAACAATTGAACTTCTGTTGTCCGGACAAGATTGGTTACAATTTACATCTTTCCAACTACATCGTTTCCAGATGTTTTGGCAACATTCAGGGGGAAAAACGGAAGCACTCGTTGCAAAAAGCATGTCAACAGAGCATAGCTAAAGTTGTAGCATCGATAAGCTAATAAAATTGCTACAGTTAATAACTTAACTTAAATTTTCAGACAGCATGTGTATTGGGACAAGTACACCATCTGTATTGGGGCAAGTACACCATCTGTGACCACGTTGTCTTGGCGGAGGTCTAGTTTAATGAGTCTCCATACTACAGTAATACACTCACAAGGTATGGTGGTACAGTGGACTAAGACATAGCTTACATGAGGTCACATGGCTATGTTTTGTCAGATCCCTGATTTGAATCAAGGCGGGAACCAAGTCAACATTTTTGTTTATTATTGACATGCTGTAGCCTACTTGTGATGGTTGATGACATGCTCCAAGTTATCTTTGTACTTTGAAACCGGACCTAGCGTTTCCAACCTGCCCTTTTTTTCTGGGACAGATTATTATATACATTACGGTACCCATAGGCTTTCTTTACAGAACTGACTTGATTTCACTTCGAGGGCCAGGACAAGGCTCGTAGGGTGTGATGTAGACTGAACCACTAATGATATTGCAAGGTGTGATGTGAACTAAACCACTAATGATATTGCAAGGTGTGATGTAGACTGAACCACTAATGATATTGCAAGGTGTGATGTGGACTAAACCACTAATGATATTGCAAGGTGTGATGTGGACTAAACCACTAATGGTGTTGATACTGTAGGGTGTGATGTGGTCTAAACCACTTAGTGGCCGTTCACACCGAACACTGTTTTCGGCTCCTAAAACGCGAGTGTTCTGAAATAGTGAGTAACAAAAACATGCGAGGTCGAAAGTGATGTAAATGTACGTCTTGTTGCTATGACAGCTAGATATGGCTAAACCGCTAACTCCCAGACTTAGCTATGGCTGGCAGCTAGGCAACGGGTCCATTGTTGAAGAAAACGTGACCTCAAAAGTTAAACTTTCAACTTTGAGTGTTTTTTAGTCGCTTGGGTTTTATTTCTACGCCAGGGACATTCAATGGTCAAGTCACAACAGCATCTACTGACCTAGTGTGCAATGAAAATCCAACAGCATCTACTGACCTTAATGTCTTTAGTGTGCAGAGGGTATCCTGCAGTAAAGCACACAGCTGAGTCACTCCCAAGGCTCCTGGTATGAGTCTATTCAGATCCAGCTGGGTCATGATTAAGGGATGTGAACCCACAGCTGAAGCCACAGCAGCACAGGCTTCCTCAGCAGCAGCATCTTTCAGGAAACTGCAGAAATATGGTGATTCATTAGCAACACCTGAACAGACTAAATCACAACTGCATGCACTCTGAAAAAGTACTGAATATCCTTGACACAAGAACTGCAGCGTACATTATTATGTATACTTACTGGATTCTTGTAGGTTTACACTGTGAATCCTCTTTTAAATCTAAAAGCAGTTTGACTCCTGATTCCCCTGGATCATTTCCTCTAAGATCCAGCTCTATGAGGTGATTGGGGTTTAACCTCAGGGCTGTAGCCAGACTAGCATAGCCCTTCTCTGTGATACTGCAGTCTGAGAGACTAGGAGGAAAGAAGGATTTAGTCAGTGAACCACTGAAAACATAAGGTAGTTATTATTTCATTCTTGTGTGTGTGTGTGTGTGTGTGTGTGTGTGTGTGTGTGTGTGTGTGTGTGTGTGTGTGTGCACGTTACATGCATATGGATTGTGTGTGTGTAAGTTATATGTCTATGAATTATTTGTTGCAAAAGTAACTTTGAAGATAGATAATTAGCAATCTGAACTGTGGTCTCACCTGAGTGTGTCCAGAGTGCAGTTTGGGTTTCCCAGTCCTCTACACAATTCTTGGACTCCAGTGTCTCCAATGTTACTGTTGTCACTGAGGTCCAGATGTTTCAGCTTTGAAGATGCTTCAGTGAAGAGAGACACCAGACTGGCACAGCTCCTCTCAGTCAGACTACAGCTGTTGAGCCTTAAGGGGGAAACATCTCACTAATTAGGTAATAAGACTTTGATACAATGCATTTTGATGTAGTTTCTTGTGCTTAGTTTACACTACCCCGGGTCTTCGAGAAACCGGTTATCTTCCCCCTCCCCGAGTAAGAAAACAATCGCATTTACACAAACATCAAAAACGGCTAAGAAAGGCGGTGACAATTAACCGCCACGTCACAGTTTTATCAAAGATCTTTCAAGGGAGCAACATCGTGGCAGATGGCCACAAACGTGAAGTGTTTCGGTCTGCATTAGCAGCAGTGTCACATTAACGTTACGTCACATCATTAACATTTTCCCTTAAGAAATTATAGAATGATATTAATGTATGTGTGCCATAATATTGTCTGTGGTCATTAATGAAACCAACAAATGACAATTCAATCGCTCCTCTGCAAAACAATGTTGTATGAACCAAGTCTGCTTTTTAGCTTTAGACAGAGAGGGTTTGTTTGGCAGTTACCATGACGACATAGCTATATGCTAACTATAAGCTAGTCGTTTTGGACTTTGCTCAAACCTAACATATTGCTATAAACTATGTTTATGTTTGCTCTGTCCACTTAAAATGAACTCAGTAATGTTACCCGCAGGCTGTCAATAAATTAAATCTCAAATATAAATGTAAAACATTACGTTAGCTAGATCGCTAGCGTTAGCTCGCTAACAACTTAACATTTTAGTAGGCTATTTTTACTGCCTGGCAGCTTCATCTGATAGAAATACCAACAGTAACAGTTTACAACATCAGTCTTGAAATCATGTTAACGTTAAACACTTACAGAATATGAGAGATACATGCCAAAAAAACATAACTCCAAAAAGACGATTTATTGGTAAAAGTCCTGACATCATTCAAAACCAGGTGGTGCCCTTGTGAAAATAGAACTACTGTGCGCGAACGTAGGTGCTTCTCGTTTGCTCCAACTGTCTTTGGTGCTAGAGCTCCGGTTAAGGGTAGTTACACAAATCTCTAAAGACGGGGTTCTCCGACATCTCCACCTTGCCCGGAGTTCGTGAGATTCTCCGTCTTCACCTTCGGGTAAGTGTAACAGAGAGGTGCAACCGCAGAGAAACATGTGCGTCTTTATGGTTATCTGTGTTTGTGTAAACGGGGTCTTGGTGTCTGTCTGTGTGTTCCACGTACAACTCTGCAACCATTTGTCCAACTGACCTCAAATTTGGTACCTGTCTTGTTGTTAATAACACAAGTGAGTGCAACACATAACACAATTTCAGTGTTGTTTAGACATCAAATAGTTAAGATATTGTTAAATTAAGCTCACACCATACAATGGTCTTCCAATGTTAAACTACAAACTGATTTCTTATCTGCAACCCAATGTTCTACTCTGGACCGGCTTTTGCCTTCAAAGATCTCCACGTAGCCCTACTGCACAAGCATGAATGTCACCATCTCTGCTTCAATACCTACCTACCCAGCACAGATAAGTATAACTGATACACAGGGTGCGATTTGGTGGGGGGGATGGGTCGGATTTCCTAACCTCTGGTTTTGGTATCCCTGCCTCTGCTTGAATAATTTTATCTCCGGTGGGGATAACATTTATCCCCCCTTGATATCTCGTGACCGTATGCAAGCAATGCTACTAACAAACATCTAGTGTGCAGCGAATTATAAAATTAAAAAAATTGCGTCCTGTGTCCTGAATTGTGTGCGTGACAACTCATGGCTCACTTTGCCTCCAACTTTATCCTATAAGTGCAGGTGTTTTTTTTTCTCACTGGAAAGACTAAAGCTATAGATGAGAAGGAAAACGGAAGGAAACTTCATAATGTTATCACATTGTTTGAACAACTTTGTGCAAAGGAAAACGAACTGTTTGGCAAAGGCACAATTTAAGTTTGATATGAAATGTGTGTAATGTCAATGTATCAGGCAAAATATCCGAATCGCGGGGATGAGAACACTTTTTAGGTAAATCAGCCAGTTGTAGAAAATGACCAATAAATGGCATAATCTAGGCAAAATGCTCAAACAATACATTAAGTAGGAAGGCCTAGTTGGTCCTATTTGCATTGACTATTTTTAATGCTCAATGCAAAAAAATAAAAAATAGGTTAACGTTTCCAGCGCACTTCCGCGTGTACCGTCGGATCCAACGAATGTCTTGGGTTGGGTCAACATAATTATCTCTGAGCCAGGGTTCGAGTTAGGTGGGAGCCAGTGGGAGCTGAGCTCCTATAGAGAGAGGTCTGGCTCCCATGAAAATAATGCACCAACGCAATACCGTTTCAGAAACATCCCCCCCTCTGTTTTTTTCACAAATCGCACCCTGCTGATACAGGTTTCTTGTAATATATTGTTACAGGCAATTCCCATGAGACGTGGATCGGCCCAAGGTTTCTTCCTAAAATTAATTATTAGTAAGTGAAGGGAGTTTTCATTGCCCCTGTTACTCATAGGCGCTCCCCATACTGTCTGTATAGAGTTGCGAGATTAATCTATTGTATTTGTGAGCTCAACAAATTAAATTGAAAGTATGTATATAATGATGAATTAATTATTGCAAAAGTGACTTTTATATACTTATACTCATATCTTAGCAATCTGAAGGAAAACAAAAGTACAACACAGTCTGTAGTCTCACCTGAGTGTGTCCAGAGTGCAGTTTGGGTTTCCCAGTCCTCTACACAACTCCTGGACTCCAGTGTCTCCAATATTGCTGTTGTCACTGAGCTCCAGATGTTTCAGCTTTGAAGATGCTTCAGTGAAGAGAGACACCAGACTGGCACAGCTCCTCTCAGTCAGACTACAGCTGTTGAGCCTTAAGGGGGAAACATTTTGATGTAGTTTCTGTGTGTGTGTGTGTTCCATGCATAACTCTGCAACCATTCGTCCAACTGACTTTAAATTTGGTACCAGTCTTGCTAACAACTAGCCTGACACGCCAGACTATATCATAAGAATGTATAGTCTGAAGACCACTGATAGACTGTACCTCAATGGAGGGGCAGGTGATTGCGTTGTCTTTCAAACTGCCTCTCCACGTAATAGGCTAGCGTTCCGGCAAGTGGTACCAGCTGGTATATCAAACTTTTCCCGTAGTCCGTCGGTAACACGGCAAAGACATCTTTTTCAGAACGAAAAACTTCAGTGCACTTTCGTGTTTCACTTTCAAAGAAAATGACAAGTGCAATTCGTCCAAAACTAAAGCCAAAGACGATTCTGCTCTGGTTTGAGCAGGACTGTCGTCATCGTACAAAGCCCGCCTTACGATTTCCTGTACACACACCGCGCTGTGATTGGTTATCCGCCGCCAGAGGAAGGATACAATGGGTTTCTATCAGTGGGCTCTAGACGTATCCGCTGTGCAAATTCAAATTTGCTACCGCTAGGGGTACGTCTAGAGTTCTAGGCTAGCTAACAACACAAGTGAGTGGAACACAAATATAACATATTCATTTATTTGCCAAGTGTGTAGGATTGCTTTTATTCTCTGGCTAACGGCATCCATTGACTTGCGCTAGCTTAGCACCAGCAAGCTCGGAAACTAGAAGGACTGGATGAAATGTGTTGAAAATGGTCTACACTGATAGATATCACTCAGACTTACTTGGAAATGAGGTCCTATGTCCAAAAGTCTAAACCCACCCTTTAAGAGTCTCAACAGCATTTAGTAATCTAACAGCATCTACTGACCTTAATGTCTTTAGTGTGCAGTGGGGATCCAACAGCATCTACTGACCTTAATGTCTTTAGTGTGCAGTGGGGATCCTGCAGTAAAGCACACAGCTGAGTCACTCCCAAGGCTCCTGGTATGAGTCCCTTCAGATCCAGCTGAGTCATGATTAAGGGGTTTGATCCCACAGCTGAAGCCACGGCAGCACAGGCTTCCTCAGCAGCAGCACCTTTCACGAACCTGCACAAATATAGATCATTCATGACTTGTTTTTTGAACGTGAAACTGGAGGTCCTGCCCCAAAGTGAGGTAGCCAATTATGTGGCTCGATGCATTATGATTGCTCTTTAGAATTTTGTCATTTTGTCATGTTTAGTCATAGCCATGTGGTGAATATTGTTGCAGATGCAGCAAGCAAGATCATGTTTAATAATAAGTGCTTTCCAAACATTATTTGCACTTAATAACACCTTTCTAAACACCATTTGAACAACATTTGGCATTAATTACATCAATAATTCAATGAAATTTAAACTAGAATTCACACCATGCAGTTTCTTTCAGGAAATACGATCTGCTGACTGTCTGGAGCTGATCTGGAGATATTTGCTCATTCACTTAGATAGTGTCTGCACTTATTAGCTAAAATAACTGCCCAAAGGTGTCACCAAGATGCTGCCGAGTTAATGGAGGGCTCTGGTGTGGTGTGGTGTCTGGAGCTGATCTGGAGATATTTACACTTAGATGGTGTCTGCATTTGTTAGCTAAAATAACTGCCCAAAGGTGTCGCCAAAATGGATGCCGAGTTAGTGGAGGGCTCCTTTGTGGTAAGGACCGAAAGTATGTTGCAACATCATCAAAAGTTTAAATGTTTGCAGCGGAGCACAATTTTGATATGTTTGTGCAGGACGGAGATGACCACTTGCTACAAAGGCTCAGAGTAGTCCTACACACTGTTGATAGTATAACGACGATTCCAAAGTTTAAAACAAGGCATTGAAAATGTATTAATTGCATAGATGGCTACTTACCAACTAGCTTGGTGCCCCATGGAAGCTACAAATAGCAAGTGGTCTTCTCCGGCCTGCATTAACTTATCAAAATTCTGCTGTATTTTAATTCATATCATCCACATAACACAGAGGTTTAGAAACCTCTCATCTGACTGTTCACTAGAAACAACTCAACTTCTGCAAGCATAGAGCTGCAAACAGTCTCAACATTCATCCAAGATTAATAATCTTAAAGGTGAAAAAAAATAATGGATTTGAAATGATATTCAAGTGGAATTATTGAACATCCTTGAAACAAACAGGCTACTTGAAATATACTTACTGAGCATTTGTGAGTTTACACTGTGGATCCTCCATTAAATCTAAAAGTAGTTTGACTCCTGATTCCCCTGGATCATTTCCTCTAAGATCCAGCTCTCTGAGGTAATTGGGGTTTAATCTCAGGGCTGAAGCCAGACTAGCATAGCCCTTCTCTGTGATACTGCAGTCTGAGAGACTTGGAGGAAATAAGGATTTAATCAATGACCAGGACATGCAAGATGGAGTTTAAAGAACAGTAAAGATTTGTAGGCAGATGAAAAGGAACATTATCCATCTTCAATGAGTGACAATAGTGCAGCCAAGCCCTCATCCTCTCAATCAAATAACTCATATTATGTTATTTACTCATGTGTACAGTGTAGTTCGTATTTTTCCTTTAAAAACAATAGTGGCTCAATGAAACAGAAACACACTCATGCCCCCCAAATACATTAAATAAATAAAATCTAGATTTTAATCAAGAGTATTTTTTTTCCTTTAATTCATTTAAGTCTTGGCTTGTATATGTTAAAAGTATAATACGGCGTGAATCAACACCTAGCCCTGCTGTTTTATACTGCTAAACGCTACTGAGAGGTACCTCAATGATAAAATGTTGTGCATCGTAGACCGCGAGTTTGCTAAATTGCAGCTAACACTAACTGAATGAGGCATGTCAAAAACGAAACCTAATCGATTTGCTTTCGTTTTGAAATGCCCAATTCTGTTAACGTTAGCTGCCGTTTCGCTATTAGTTGGGTCATCTATAGAGGTTCCGTGACCGTGGAGAGGAAAGGTTCGTTTCTCACTGGATTTGTCATCTATAAAGGTTAAATAAAAAAATGAGCCGGGGTGCCCCTCACAAAAATGTGGGGAAATTTTTTTAGAGCCCTATATCCAAAATGGCTGCTGCCAGCCAAGCTGGAAATTTACTTTTTAATGGTTTTGCCCACAGTGCTGCAAAATACATGGTTTCTGAGACTATTTGGGTCAAGAAATTCACAAATGATGTAGATTTATTGATTTGACCTATTTTTGACCTTCAAATTCAAGATGGCTGCCACTTTTGGCTCTTTAAATGTCAATTTTTCAAAATCGTCAGAGAGCCTTAATATTAGGCTCAAATGAAAGGTCTGCTCATACTGAATTCAGTTATGGATAGTAAAATTACAACATACACATAGGTTATCAGATGTCTTGGGTGGAACCAATGAAAGCAGGGAGACAGAGACGATTCCTTAGCTTGGGGTTGTTTTCATTAACATAATATTAACATTTTTTTACAATTTATTTATTGAATTAACTAAAAAGACTCTCCATCTGAATCTGTTGAGTCTCCACACTGACTCATCTCATCATCACTGCTACTTTCGTCTGAACAGTCAAGAGGTGTGAACTGCTGGGGCAAGGGGGGCAGGGTGTGACGCACTGGTCGACACTTTCCATTCACTAGTTCCCAGCCGTGACCAATGGGAGAAGGATGCTCTTGTAGATTGTAATGGAGCTGGCAATATGTAAGTTAGTTTGACCTTTCCATATGAAGATTCAAAGAGTCATCGTCAGGTGGGAGACGGATTGTACTCTTATTCTTCAGTTTGTGCCATTTGGAGAAAAGAGGCCGTAGTGATGAGGAGTCAGGGGAGGAGGTGAAACGCTTGTCCACAAGATTGCAGCAGTGGCCCCCAAAGAGGGACTCTAGCGAGCGGGACTCATCCCAGGATGAGGAGCAAGAAAGCCCCACGTCTGATCCACGAGGTGACTGTCTCTTTTTGGCTGTCCCCAATTTGATTGGCAATGGGGACTCCGAGGCAGAGGATCTTGGCAACAGCAGGACTGGAAAGATGCACCGACACAGTTTACGAGACAAGAGGGGCCAGCTATCCCAACGTGAACCTTCTCCCTTTCTTGAGCAGAGCAGTGTTGGACAGGATGGATGGTACTTTCGCAGCTTTCACACTAATGATTCAAACAGGAACCGTCGGAAGTGCAGACAGGACTCCCAAAGAAGCCTCTCTCGATTTGGGTATGGAACATCACCGGTTTCCCCGGCAGCCCGAGAGATTCTCTGTCCAGCCACAGTTGCATGGACCTCTCCTCACGAGACAGGCCTCGATCCCATCTCAGTGCTTGCTCTGACGACCACCCTCATGGGACATATGGAGAGTGGTCGGGCCTCTTCTCCTCCAGACAGTGTAGACTCTGGCTACACCTTCATCATAAGCTCCCCATGCGAAAACGCCAGCTCCGTCCGCCATGGATCACGGCTGTTAAAGTCCACAGTCGACTTGTCCCAGCGGAGTCGTCCGCTCATCAATGGAACCCAACGGGATAATGCAGGACACTGGAAAGTGCATCGCAGTCGATTCTCCTCCTCCTCTGCCTCACCCAGTCTGGGGAGGGGGGTGAGGCGAAGGATTGGACGAGCCTATTCCTGTACGGCCACAAAGGAACCAAGCAATCAGTGTTCCCAGCAGCACAAGGGTCAGAGACATCAGACCCGGGTCTCTCGATCGCTCTCCATGTCGGTGATAGATGGCTCGTCTCAGGAAGGACAAGGAATCTCATCTGGCTCAAGCAACTCCCAACCGAAAGAACGAAGCTGGACCAGTGAGGGGAAGAATGAGTCTGTCTTAGTCGAGGAGCTAGAAGAGGAAGGGGAGCTAGTAACACTCGGTGAGGGTCGACTCATCCTCCAGTTTGGAAAGCAAGGTTCTGGTCGTGCGAGTCTCACTTTACCTAGTGGCGTTCACACCACCCCCCAGGGCCAGCTCTTCATCGTAGACTGCGGGAACGCTCGAGTCCAGGTGACAGATGCCATGGGAAATGTCATGCAACAGGTTAAATCACCAAGCAATGGCTCAGGCACAGGACGCCGCTGTTGGAACTATTTTGATGTGGCCGTTAACGCCAAAGGCTTGATAGCCTGAGCTGTGCTGCCGAGCGAGCTCTCCTCATCTTCAACCGCCATGGACGTCTCCTTCAGACTTTCGGAGGAAGCCCTGCCCCTGGAACAACTGCAGCCTCTTCAGATGGGCTGGAAGCACCCCGAGGCATCACTGTCACCAAACGGGATGAGTTTCTGGTGGCTGACATCCATAAGGGCACTCTGACAGCTTTGAAGCTGGACCCCAAGACAGGGTCCAGGCTAGAGCGCACTGTAGTGACCGTTTTCCACAGACCTTACCTGGTTGCAGCGTCTCAGTACTCAGACCTGCTGGCTGTGTCAGAGAGGGGCAGTGAGACCGGGCGCGAGCCTTGTGTGAAAGTCCTGGACTCGGGGTGGACCACTGTCCGAGTGCTGGGCGTATGCTCGGGCATGGGCCCTGTACTCTCTTGCCCCTGGGGCATCTGTATTGACCGCGATGGGGAAGTGCTGGTGGCGGATTGGGCACAGCAGGAGAGCTCCTGGGACGAGTGGGCGAGAGTCTTGAATTAAAACATGACGTCACAGCGGATATGAAGGCATTTGTCCTCTCCATCATTTATGCTGAGAGTGCAGATGTGAGCTGCGGGCAGGCCAGAGTTTCCAAATGGCACAAACTGAAGAATAAGAGTACAATCCGTCTCCCACCTGACGATGACTCTTTGAATCTTCATATGGAAAGGTCAAACTACCTTACATATTGCCAGCTCCATTACAATCTACAAGAGCATCCTTCTCCCATTGGTCACGGCTGGGAACTGAATGGAAAGTGTCGACCAGTGCGTCACACCCTGCCCCCCTTGCCCCAGCAGTTCACACCTCATGACTGCTCAGACGAAAGTAGCAGTGATGATGAGATGAGTCAGTGTGGAGACTCAACAGATTCAGATGGAGAGTCTTTTTAGTTAATTCAATAAATAAAAATGTTAATGTTATGTTAATAAAAACAACCCCAAGCTAAGGAATCGTCTCTGTCTCCCTGCTTTCATTGGTTCCACCCAAGACATCTGATAACCTATGTGTATGTTGTAATTTTACTATCCATAACTGAAGTCAGTATGAGCAGACCTTTCATTTTAGCCTAATATTAAGGCTCTCTGACGATTTTGAAAAATTGACATTTAAAGAGCCAAAAGTGGCAGCCATCTTGAATTTGAAGGTCAAAAATAGGTCAAATCAATAAATCTACATCATTTATGAATTTCTTGACCCAAATAGTCTCAAAAACCATGTATTATGCAGCACTGTGGGCAAAACCATTAAAAAGTAAATTTCCAGCTTGGCTGGCAGCAGCCATTTTGGATATAGGGCTCTAAAAAAATTTCCCCACATTTTTGTGAGGGGCACCCCGGCTCATTTTTTTATTTAACCTTTATAGATGACAAATCCAGTGAGAAACAAACCTTTCCTCTCCACGGTCACGGAACCTCTATAGATGACCCAACTAATCTCAGTCTGCCTTGCATGAAATCCAGTGATTGAGGTGGCTAACAATAGCGCTTGGCACTACAAAGCAGTAGGACTACGTGTTGATTCACGCCGGCTTTCTCCTTTAAGACAATCTTACCTCAGTGTTTCCAATACACAGTTTGTGTTCCCCAGTCCACTACACAATCTCTGGACTCCAGTGTCTCCAATATTGTTGTTACTGAGGTCCAGATGTTTCAGCTTTGAAGATGCTTTGGTGAGGACAGACGCCAGACTGGCACAGCTCCTCTCAGTCAGACTACAGCTGTTGAGCCTTAAGGGGAAAACAACCAACTGATGACAACATTTACCAAACACCCCATTTGGAGCCAAAATATTATGTGATTGTGAAAGTTTTTTCCAGCACTTTATAATAACCATCTTCTATAAAATAGCTTATTTACATCAGTAAGTACTTAATTATTAAAGGAATAGGCCACCCCAAAACGAAATTTAGTCTCTTACCATATTCCCCTGAGTTGGATAAGTGACCAAAAGTGTTTTTCATTCACCCCTGTTGTTGTCAGTATCCAGAAGCGCAGCGTTAGCTTAGCTTAGCATAGAGCGCCGTAATTTGGAGTTTCCACTTACTGTGCGTACAGACCGAGACCGATAAAAAAAAAAAAGAGTCGCCGAAGACTCCCAAGAAACATCGCTTGAGCACAGCAACCAAAACGGCAAATTTGCCCATGACGTTAGCATCCAAACGTTAATCCTGCTTCACTATTGGCATCTCACCAGTAAATCGACATTCTGATTGGTAATCGCCCAAACGCATCATAGCTCATTACATAAAGTTAACCGAAGTTTAAGAGTAAGTAAGAGTACTTTATTTGTCCTTCAGGAAGGAAATTCTTTCTCTGCATTTGACCCATCCGGGGGGTATACACACACATGCATACAGACACACACAGTTGTTGGAAAGGGTGCGTACACCCACACACGGAGCAGTGGGCAGCCGTTAGTACAGCGCCCGGGGAGCAGTTTGGGGGTTAGGTGCCTTGCTCAAGGCATACCTGCAAACTCATAAGGGTTGAAAAAGGTGACAAACTACCGTTGCACGCGTGCGTGTGGGGGGGGGGGGTATTTTAACATGTTAATTAATTGCGGTACATTTCATGGAGTAGTGTTGGCTATAAATTTATAATAATATATTTATAAATATATTTTCAATGTTTTTCCATATCAATGAAATAGCAATAGACCAAACATTATGTTCTACAATAGCATTTTCTCTACACAACAATTAAAGGCCTCATAGTAGCCTATTTGATTCAGATTTTTAAAAAAAAAAAAAAAGTGGCGGAAATGGGCTTCCATATTGAGCTCCTCCTCCTTCTAACATGTTAATTCATTGCGGTACATTTCATGGAGTAGTGTTGGCTATACATTTAATATAAATATAAATATTTTTATATAATATATATATAAATCTATTTATATAATATATTTATAAATATATTTTCAATGTTTTTCCATATCAATGAAATAGCAATAGGCCTAACATTAATTTGTACTATAGCATTTTCTCTATACAACAATTAAAGGCCTCATACTAGCCTATTTGATTCAGATTTTTTTTTTAAGTGGCGGAAATGGGCTTCCATATTGAGCTCCTCCTCCGTCTAAAATAATAGCCCGACAATCACATGTACATGTACAGAGAAGCCTACGTCTAGGTTTCTAAGCTAATAAAATAAATCCATTCAGGCTAAGCGACCAAGCCAGCCAGGGAAGGTACACGAACCATTTGAAGAGTGAAAATTGTGTGAGGCTGGCGCGCAGGTTTTAGAAAAAAGTTGTCTAACCCTCTGTAACGGAGTCCACAAGAAACAGCTGCGCAGCTGCAGAGGTTAAAGCAATTAGGAGAAAACAATTTCGAAAACCTGCGCAGCAAGCCCATAGAAATTGCTCGCTTTACTAACAGGTTTGTTGTGTATATGAAAGTTTCGACCATTCAGATTGAAGTTAATAGGCCTGCCGTTTGCTTTAAACTGCGCTTTTCTTTCAGCAGTCGTTGCCGATTTAAAAGTAGCCTAACAATACCGATGACCTAGCTCATATTTGGCTGATTAAAACGGCAATTTAACTGTACAGCGACGTTCACAAAGCCACCGTCTATCATAATAGCATCAAAACGATGTGTTTCCGTCTTTGTTTCTCTCTTAAAATAGCGCTAAATTGTGTCATTTTGCTATGTTTTGATGGCAGCACTGCGAATGAAAAGTTAGATGATTCCATGGCTGCTGGCGCGTTGTGCGCCTGTCTGCCTCCAGACTGGACCAATGCGGTGGAAAAAAGATAGCTCCCTGTCATATTGATTATGATGGTGTCTATGCTCCTCGCTCATTCTACAGCGATAGTCCATAGACAGTCCATAGTTGGTTGATTGACTGCTTGGTTGGTTGGTCTCACTCACTCACTTTTGGTCACTTATCCAACTCAGGGGAATATGGTAAGAGACTAAATTTCGTTTTGGGGTGGCCTATTCCTTTAACTGTTAATAGATAATAGTTAATTGTTAGGTAGCAGTAATTTACAGACATTTCACAGATTAGTTAATCAGTTGGTTACTTAACTGTTAGATTACAATTTGTTTTGGCTAAATGATAAAATGGAAAAACTTCATGGAATGAAGTCAGTCATCTTACTGATTGAAACCACTAACTTCCCAATTCACTTCTTACTGATGTTAGTAAGCTGACTAATAACCATTTATAGAAGATGTTAACTAGATGAGCAGTCAGAGAGCGCAGACCTCCGCCAAGGCAATGTGGTCACAGTCACAAAATAAATTCCAGATAGTGTTCTGGATCACAGATAGCCACCAAAATCAAATCAGTTCTTACTTGTCCCAATACACACATTGTCCGAAAATTTCAATAAATTTCATCCAAATTCTTGGAGTACTTTTTGAGTTATGTTGTACACAGACAGACAGACACACACGCCAGCGAAAACATAACCTCCTTGGCGGAGTTGAACATGACCCGTGGGGGAGTTGAACTTATCAGAAATGAGTTCCTAATGATCATACACATAGAAATACACAGTTCCATCACATTTACTCCATAAAGTACACCTGCTTTTAATACCAGGCACAGAAATATTATGTCCCGGAGGTCAATGACTTCTAGCTGACCCCAAAAGGTCGAACTGAGAATGCCTCCACATCTTAAATCAAAGCTTATGTCATTAAGAGCAAACCCTGGAATTTTCATGCTTCTTTCATTTTGTGCACAATTCTTATGATTATAAGAGCTTAACAGCCCCACTATACTGACGTTTCTAGTTATCGTTATCCTCTGACGTTATCTAGTTATCCTCACATGAAACCATTGTAATAAATGCAGTAAATCACTCAAGTCCGGTTATTATGCTGGTTCAAGCATTCCATGTAGTGTAGTGCCTAACAACATCCATGCCAAAATAACCACTGACCTCTCATGATTTAATGTTTCCATTTCTATATCCATACTTACAGAGCCTGCTGGGATTCCTCCACTACTGGCTGCAGCCTTAGGAGACATTCATCAGACCTGATGTACTTCTTCAAGTCAAACACATCCAGCTTCTCCTCTGACGTCAGAAGCACAAACACTAGAGCTGACCACTGGGTGGGTGAGAGTTTGGCTCCAGAAAGTGTCCCTGCACTCAGGAAGCTCTGGACCTCCTCCACTAAGGAGTGATCATTGATTTCATTCAGACAATGGAAGAGGTTGATCACCCTCTCTGATGATGGAATATCTCTGATCTTTGTCTTAATGTAACTGATTATTTCCTCATTGCCACAATCTTGTACCTTCTTCAGTAGTCCACGTAAAAGTCTCTGGTTAGATTCTAGAGAGAGACCAAGAAGGAAACGGAGGAAAAGATCAAAGCGTCCATCTTCATACTCCAAGGCTTTGTCCACAGCAGTCCTCTGTAAGATGGCCATCAACTGGTGCACTGATCTTCTTTTCCAAAACTGAAAACCTGTTTCATTGGTTTCCTGTGGAGACATGAGGTCTCTGCCTTTAGTTAGTAACATCAGAAGCACATATAAAGCAGCAAGATACTCCTGAATGCTCAGATGCACAAAGCAGAACACCTTCTCCTGATGAAGTGGTGATTCTTCTCTAAAGATCTGGGTGCAAATGCCACAGTGTACTGCTGCCTCTCTGACATCAATACCACTCTGTCTCAGGTCGTCTTCATAAAAGATCAGGTTGCCCTTCTCCAGCTGTTCATAGGCCAACTTTCCAAGAGCAAGAAGACTAGCCTTGTTCCACTGTGGATCTGTGTCATATTCCTTCACTCTTTCAAACTTTTTATTCTTCTGCTTTGTTTGAAAAACAAGGAAATATGTGTACATTTCCGTCAAAGTCTTTGGAACTTGCTCATCTCTTTGTCTTTCAAGAAGATCTTCAAGAACAGTGGAGGCAATCCAGCAAAACACTGGTATGTGACACATAATGTGCAAGCTTTTTGATGATTTAATGTGTGAGACGACCTTGTTTGCAAGAGTTTGATCACTGATTCTCTTCCTGAAATACTCCTCCTTTTGTGGGTCACTGAAACCCTGTACTTCTGTTACCCGGTCAACACACTCAGGAGGGATACGATTGGCTGCTGCTGGTCGAGAGGTGATCCAAAGTAGAGCAGAGGGGAGCAGATTACCCTTGATAAGATTTGTCAGGAGTGCATCTATTGAAGTTACTTTTGCCACATCAGCCAAACTTTCATTTTTCTGAAAGTCTAGTTGGAGTCGACATTCATCCAGACCATCAAAGATCAACAACACCTTGTACTTTCTCTGGTTAGTAAGAGTAAATTGCTTTATTTCAGAAAAAAAATGGTGCAGAAGATTAATCAAAGACAGCTGTTTATCTTTCATGCGATTCAGCTCCCGAAAAGGCAATGGAAAAATGAAGAAGACATTCTGATTTTCTTTTCCCTCAGCCCATTCTAAGATGTACTTTTGAACAGAAACTGTTTTGCCAATGCCAGCTACACCCTTTGTGATGACACCTCTGATTGGTTTGTCTTGTCCAGGTAAGGGCTTAAAGATGTCTGTGCATTTTATTGGGATCTCCTGTCCAGCTGGTCTCTTGGATATGGACTCAATCTGTCTGACTTCATGCTCCTCATTTACTTTTCCACTTCCTCCCTCTGTGATGTAGACCTCTGTGTAGATCTTCTCTAGCAGAGCAGAGCTCCCTTGCTTGGGTATTCCTTCAAACACACCCTGGTACTTGGACTTCAGATTTCTTTTCAGCTCAGACTGCCACACTAAATGTAGTTCATCTGTTACACAAAGGATAAGTACAACATTATTAAGTGACCACTGAGGACCAAATGTGCTTCTTTTGACACCAATTGTGACATTCAATTGCTAATGCAAATAAAGTCTTCTTTATTAAAGCTTACTTTTCTTCAGTTTGTCAGCGATGTCTTTCTGCTTCATGTTCCTCAGGAAGTGCAGTGCCATCTTGAGGGCCCCTTTTCTGGCATCACTCTCATCATGATCTTTACCCTCAAAGCTTTCTTCATAATCTGGACTCAGAATCTTCTGGAATCTCTTCAGCTCATTCTTCACAAAGGAGATGATCTTCTCCTCGAGCACCTGGAATAGCAATTGCATTGAAATACTGTATTTTAGAGTAAAACTATATGTTGTTCTATGGCTGAATTTATATCTTTACTCTATGAATGTAGGCTGCAAAAATATATTCATATTCTCAGGTTTGTAATATAAAGCAAAGTTATATCGAAGTCATTTCCCACTCATTAGATAGTGGGAATAGTGAAATGGTAGCTAACTGTTGGGGGTAAGGATACTCAATATGTCATTCTTACCAACAGCACTCTGTCAGGTTGAACAACAGAGCAATGGATTTATTTACCCCAGAGTCACCCTATAAATAAGAATTCTAGCACACACCACCCTGCAGCCCTGTTGTTAGAGGGTTATTTGTAAATATACTGTATATAATTTACATAATGTGTAAATGTAAATAAGGTCTTGTAAACAAAGCTCTAAACTAATATGTACTGCGACTAAGAAGTGTTTGTATTGATCTTTGTTGGACCAAGTAAATAATATGATTTTCGCTGTCATTATTGTCTATCTGTGCATGACAAGGCTGCATCCAAACCTGGAATATAAATAAAATACAAAAAATAAAAAATAAAACACCATATTAAAATCCAAGCATTTTCAAGGTTTTTGAGCACCCGTACGAACCCTGTAGGGAGTTGCCAGCATTGTGTTGTCTAAAAGTGACACAATCCATTTTTTGCATCACTTTTATGCACACTTTTATTATTTTCTTTTCAAATGATGTAAAGGACTGCATCCGGCCCCTGGGGCTTTGACATCCCTGTTTAATTTAGAAATGTTATCATTGTCTATCAATGATGCATGACAAGGTTGCATCCAAACCTGGAATATGTGCTTGAGGTCCTGTGGGGTAAACTGGTCACTGGCAGCATCTGGTTCACATTTCTCCACTTGGCCTCTGAGTATTTAGAGCACAACACAACACACACACACTCATTATGTGTCAAACTAGATCATTCTATGCTACTATGTTGCATAATTTGTTTGTTGCGTTGTTGTCTCATCTATGGCCATTCGGTTGCAGAGACGACGCTATCAACATTTGGGAGAAGATGGTGATATGTGGCAGAGTTAAGACGGTAGCCTATGCTTCATACAGGAGAGGAGTCTGGTCGTTGCATCGCTAGGGGCTGTGTTCGGAAGAATGCACTAAGATCCTTTGCCTCTGCGGCGAACCCCAGGTGTGAACTATCGATACACCCGCTTGTTTCAGCGACTCCAGCTGCAAGATCATTGGACTCTGGCTGCTCTGCTTCGACCCTCTCAGGCCCGAGGATAGACTGTCTTCTCCATAGGCTATTTCCTACCGACCTCATGAGACCACTCACTAGGCTACACGGAGCTGCGTGCTGCATTCTGGAGCCGTTAGGCTATTGGATGGATCCTGATGGACTGATCAAAATGGACTATCTTTTTTATTATTATTATTTGATGCTTTTATTACTTAATTTTATTTTATGATTTTATTATTTTATTTTATTATTTCATTATTTATTAATTTATCTGTTTATTTTGCTTCTTTCTCTCTCTCTCTCTCTCTCTCTCTCTCTCTCTCTCTCTCTCTCTCTCTTTGAAAACACATTTCACTACATGTTTTACGAAAGTATTTCATTGTATGTGACAAATAAACCCTTGAACCTTGAACCTAATTTCACTGTTAACAGCATCAGGGCAGACCAGGCCTACTGGTTAGTGCCTCAGGCTTGTGACTGATAGGCAGACAGTTTGAATCCTGACCAGGGCGAAGAATGTGGGCAGGGGAAAAGGATGATCACACATCCATGAAGTGCCCTTGAGCAAAACCCCTCATGTCCACTGCTTAGGGTTTGTGTATTTCACCTCACTGTGTGTGTATCACTAACCCATGGGTTAAATATAGACAGCAGCTGTGTGTGTGTATGTGTGTGTGTGTGTGTGTGTGTGTGTGTGTGTGTGTCACTGGATGGGTTAAATGTAGAGCTTAGCTTTCCCTAACAGGAGAGCTGAATGATTTTTTAGAGCACATCTGCCCCCCGGTGGCTGTTTTACACACTGCATACCAGTAGTCAGAATTGTTTTCTCAGGGAGCAGTTTCCCCCCTTAGTGCCCTTAGGTCATATTTACACATATTAAATAATCTAATACCCCAATACATATCTTATTGGACCAGTGCATTTTGCGTTTGTGACATCAAGTTGGTGGTATAATTATACAATATTAGTCAAAGCCGATGCTTAGGCCTCACAATTAGTTTTACCAATAAACCACTGCATAATCATCACTGCAGAAACATTGTTATTGTCATAAATGAGTATTGTACAGAACTGCAATATGATCACTGCAGAAATTAAACAAAATGAACATCTGTTTAAGGACTTGCTTTAATGCTTCTGTGATATCCTCTTGTTTGAAGTCTATTTTGCAATCCTTCGACACGTTGCTCTTCATGGACACACAAGTGGGCACAGGAGATGGAGGCCTCTCATGATGGAATGGGCTGAAGCATTTAAAATCACAGCTATTACACAGTAATCATATAAATTTAACAAGTCTGTCCTCTATGTTGAAATCACATCTACTAATCCTGTGGAGTTAACATCGTATCCACTGTCCCCTATGTGGAAATCACATCTATTAATCCTGTAGAGTTAACATAGTATCCACTGTCCCCTATGTGGGAATCACATCTATTAATCCTGTAGAGTTAACATAGTATCCACTGTCCCCTATGTGGGAATCACATCTATTAATCCTGTAGAGTTAACATAGTATCCACTGCCCCTATGTGGGAATCACATCTATTAATCCTGTAGAGTTAACATAGTATCCACTGCCCCTACGTGGAATCAGGATGTTCTTCAAAAGATCATTACAAACATCTGCTTGGATGCAAACAGAGATGCATTCACGGTGGGCAATGTGTACTTTGGTAGATAGCGCCTCCTGGGGTAACTCAGGGCTACTACTGTACATAAACTCATGTCTGTTTTATAAAGACTTGCCTTGATCCATCTGTGACATCATCATGTTTGAAGTTTATTTTGCAATCCTTTGACACGTTACTCTTCATGGACACACAAGTGGGCACAGGAGATGGAGGCCTCTCATGATGGAATGGGCTGAAGTATTTAAAATCACAGCTATACACAGTCATCATATAAAATTAACATAGTATCCACTGTCCTCTATGTTGAAATCACATCTACTAATCCTGTAGAGTTAACATAGTATCCACTGTCCCCTATGTGTAAATCACATCTATTAATCCTGTAGAGTTAACATAGTATCCGATGCCCCCTATGTGGAAATCAGGATGTTCTACAAATTATCATTACATAGCCTACATAACTCCTGTTTGGATGCATTCACGGTAATGTGGGCAATGTGTACTTTGGTAGAAGGGACCTCCTGTGGTAACTCAGGGTTACTACAGTACATAAACTGTCTGTTTTATAAATACTTTTATAAAGACTTGCCTTGATCCATCTGTGACATCATCATGTTTGAAGTTTATGAAGCAATCCTCTGACTTGTCACTCTTCATGGACACACAAATTTGCGCAGGTGATGGAGGCCTCTCAACATGGAACGAGCTAAGGTATTAGTTAAAAACAAAAATAAATAAATAAAAAAAAACGGTTGACATACCGGTTTCCCATGTTACACAATAGCCTAGCCCAAATTGATCATCTAAATTGCTTTTGAAAATAACGATCCTTATTTAACGGATTACATTAGGCTATTTGTTTCATAGCAATTAGGGCAAATAGAGCAAAAGGCCGTAAGAAATTCAGATTATGTGCTGCAGTAGCTAACTAACCTTTGCCCCTTGAGTTTGTCGTCTCGTTCCTCCATGTTCCTGACGGTCCTCAGAGAAGAGTCTATCTCAGTCAAAATCTGTAGCCTGTCATCAGACTGAAGGCTAGTCTATATGTAGCCTATAATGTAGCATATTTTTGCTATTCCTGCTTCACACCGTTCAGTTGATTTCCCTAATTGAAGTTTACCTCAAAACTGACGGCACCTGCCGTATTGGCTTATTAGAAGTGCAAACATGAACGCCCATTTCCTGAGAAGTACACAAGTATGTATTTATATTTTCACTCAAAAAGTCGCTCAACACTGCAAACAAGCGCTATAAAAGACGTTCTGTACGCTTAATCATACTCAAACTGATACTTTATCGGCAGCCTACTGAATCTTCCTCGTCTTCCGTGTGTGATCACTACCTTCCTTTTACTTTCACTTTTATCCGTTCATGCGCGCCCACACCATAAGCGTATTCGGTCGCCTGTACTGTAGATGGAGCTATTTCCTACAAAATGACGACAAACAGCCTCAGACCCATCATAGTATAATTACAGTGTACTTCATCTTTTCCATGGACAGACACCCAAGGCAATGGCAATTTTATTTGGTCGCTGCAGCTCATTTCAAGGCCACTAGGCTAGCCTACTTTATGTCACAGAGGGCAAACGAGCGCGCGCGTGTGTTTGTGTGTGTGTGTGTGTGCAGTAGTCGAGTTGTAAAATAAGAAGGGGGATGGTGGAGGCCTCTCATGATGGAATGTGCTGAAGTATAATAATATCCCATTAATCCTGAAGCTGATGTATCTTCTTTCACAAAAGTCTTGATGATGTTAATCGTCTAAATTTCTATTGCATAATGCAGTAATGATTATTTATCAAGTACCCTGCTGAAAATTCCATCTGAAAAAATCTCCGCAGTCATATACCTGCTGAAAAATCAACCTTTAAAAAAAAAAAAAAAACTCAGCAGTCATATAACTGCTGAAAATTCAAGTTTTAAAAAATAAAAAAATAAAAAAAAATAAAAAAATAAATAACTCAGCAGTCATATCATTTTTCACTATGGAATGGCCAGACCCTCTGTATGAAAGTTAGTTTAGTAAAGGCAAGAGGCTGGTTTTCAAATCACATATTACACAGCAGCTAACCTCACAACACCTTGACATGACACAATATGGGTATTGATTATATTTCTTGTGTGAGAAAAGATGTCTTGTCATTAAGCATCTTCCTCAAAGGTAAAATCCAAAGAGACACTCGGCCCATATGACTGTTTTTTGAGGCTATTAAATGCTATCAATAGGTCTTAGAATGGGAGCATTTGGGCAAAGATTCAAATCAACTTTGAGCAGCTCCAATGGCTCTGGGTAGAGGCCTGTTCAAGGCAGTCCTGTTACTCAAGCAGTTCCCTTCGCGTCACATACGTCAGAGGAAAGAGTGGTGTGATTGGTTAAGCTTCGGCACAGCATTTTCTGATATCGACAAGTACAAGGAGCTTATATAAACTGGAGACAACGAGTAAGTCTTTCCCTCCATAGAACTTAATGGCCGGGGCTAGGCAAGTAAATGCGGTGAATTGACAGTCAATGCCATTGTGAACACTGGAGGTAACAGACCACGGCCATGCCCATGCTGCCCATGCGCAAAGTTCCAAAGTTGGAAATGACGCATGGACTCACGTTGAATCTCTTTGCAAAAACAGTAGTCCTTCAGTCCAGACGGTGATGATGCACCTACCTAGTTTGTTTGCCATACAACACGAGGAAGAAAGTTCTGTCGAGAATGTGCCTGAAGTTTACAGCATTCATATACATATATCATATACATAGGCCAGTGTGTTTGTGTGTGTAACGGTCCAGTATGTGTGTGTGTGTGTGTGTACAAGGTCCAGTATGTGTGTCTGTAGCGTGTGTGTATATGGACGTGACCAACACAAGAATTCTTGTTGCTTTCCCTCATTTCTTCCTGCCCAGTGCAAGAGCAGGGTGTGAGATGGAGCCAGTGATCCACAAGGGGGCGCTGTAGCCAGACAGAGAAGAGAAGAGAAGAGAAGAGAAGAAAAGAAAAGAGAAGAGCTCCCCTCCCCTCACTGCTATCAGGACACCACTGGACCAGAGAGGACTTGGGGAAACTCTGGGCTCTCATGCACACAATTTGATTTTTAACAACCTCACTTTACATTTAATACACACTTTACCATTTAATACAAACTACCAGATATGACACAGAGATTTAATATACAAACTACCAGATATGGCACAGAGATTTAATGTAGCCTACAAACTATCAGATATGGTACAGAGATTTAATAAACAAACTACCAGATATGGCACTGTTACGGCACTCTTTTAAATTCTAGGGGTCAGGGTAGCGTAACAGAAAAACAGAAATGAAATCCCAAAGCACAACTGACTTAAACAAGAATAAGTATTTATTTTACATAGAAAAACAGAAAGCATATTCACTTCAGGAGAGAGAAAGGCCAAAATAATAAACCAACAGAATCTTACTGAAGGAGTGGAACTAAATGAACTCAAAAATAAAAAGACAAATTAACAGAAAATTTCCCTCATTCCCTAACTAGGCAAAAACAGGAGAAAATAGTAAATATCAAATAAAATGGCACCCAACTCCCTACGGCTTTCAAATACCCAATTAAATAAATCAATAAGAAAAAGAAAAATAAAGAAAGAAACAGTTAGACTGTGAAAAGGCAGCCCCTCCTTTTCCCAAATACGGCAGACACTACCCGCGACATTTAAACAGTTACTTCTCCCTACATGCACACTCACATACACGCACACACGCACTCAAACATTAGCGGTAATGGTTTCAATTACGCGCGGTGCCGGCAACCGCGGTTAAGATTCCATTCATGTCAACGCGATCGTTACACACAAAACTTTCTGTTACTTACCTGTTCACTTTAACACCATAGCGATCGGTGAGGTACCCGCTGATATTGCTCCATAATCCATTCACGCTCATTCATTCCACTCGCAAACATAACAAACACTCACTACACTTACTTCCTGGTCCCGCAAACTTTCTTTCCCCCTGGGAACACGAGCCCCATTGTCTTCAGTGCTTTATTCTCTAATTGGGATAGGGGAAAGTTGATAGCTGAGCATAGGGGTGATGGTATATTTAATATGTGATTATTGTATGGATTGATGCATTTATGATTATTTAATTATGATCATATGATAATGTTATAAAATGACTATTTATTGCAAGTTGCTTGAAATATTCCAATGTATTTAAATATGACTTTTGTATATTGTTTGATGACTCTGATCTATGTAATTGCCCTATTGAATTATGGTATGTGCCAATTAGTCAATGATTGTTCTGTCTATTTAAACTGGGCCTTTTTCAGTCTAGTTAGTCAGAGGCTGGGAGTGCATTGCAGAGAGAGCAGCTTGCTGTGAGGCTGAGTACTTATTGTTGCGCTATTTGCTATTGTTATTATTATCTTTATTATTATTGTTTATTTTGCTTTTTGACAACCATTTGGTTGAACTTTATTTTGTGTTTTTGAAAGTCTTTTTTTTTTGCATTATTTGCCGGCTCACTTTTGGCGCACTGTAAATAAACCAGCACCCTTGCATCGTATTTACGTTCGTGGTCTCTTCTGTCACTACCATCCTGCATGTGGAAGTGGGCCGCAAGGTCCATTTTTCACATAGACAAATAAACATACAAAAGTGGTAGGCTTATGGCGCATCACAAGAGCAACAGTAGCAACAGAGCACAAGAGCAACAGAGCACAAAAGCACAAG
>JAODXP020000016.1:0-7500 GCA_027497455.2 Sardinella longiceps | reverse complement strand
TTTTGTGCTGAATTTAACATGTTTATTGATGCTGTAAAGTTAATAGAAAACAAAAAAGCTACAAAATTACTAAGACCAGTGTTGGGTGTAACGCGTTACAGTAACGTAAGTTACAGTAACGGAACTACTTTTTTAGCAAAAAAGTAGTGTAACGCGTGAAAATTTGGTAAAGAAACGTAGTTCCCCCCCAGCAAAATGTGGTTGAAAAGACATTGAAAAGGCGTCTTTTCATTACATCTAAATAACATTCCATTTTGATTGAAAAGTGAAAGACTTTTGACCGGCTTTTCTGGTAGTTGAAAAGACGCATTTTCTTGTCTTCTAATCAATGTTCCATTTTGGTTGAAAAGTGAAAGTTTACACGACATCTTTTTCTGGTCGTTGAAAAGACATCTTCTCATGTCATCTATACAACATTCCATTTTGGTTGAAAAGTGAACTTTTTCTGCTTGTTTAAAAGATGTCCCTCAAAAGCCGACTTTTCAGCATCTACATTTGGTTGAAGCCACGTCTGTCCAGTGGCTTTTTCGGTTCGTTGAAAAGACGTTCCTTGAAAGCCGTCTCTTCAGCCTCTATATTTGGTTGAAGCCACATTTGTCCAACATCTTTTGCTGGTCATTGAAAAGATGTCCCTTTGAAAGCCGTCTTTTCAGCATCTACATTTGGTTGAAGCCACGTTTGTCCAACGTCTTTTGCTGGTCATTGAAAAGATGTCCCTTTGAAAGCCATCTTTTCAGTGTCTACATTTGGTTGAAGCCACGTTTGTCCAACGTCATTTGCTGGTTATTGAAAAGACGTTCCTTTGAAAGCCGCATACCTGCAAACTCATAAGGGTTGAAAAAGGTGACAAACTACCGTTGCGCGCAGGCGGGGGCGGGTAAACTAATATATTAATAAATTAATTGTACAGTAATTGCGGTACATTGCATGGAGTAGTGTTGGCTATACATTTTATATAAATATATTCATGTAATATACATAAAAATGTATTTATTTAATATATTTATAAATATTTTTCAATGTTTTTCCATATGAATGAAATAGCAATAGGCCTAACATTATTTTCTACAATAGCATTTTGTCTATACAACAATTAAAGGCCTCACAGTAGCCTATTTGACCCAGATTTTTTTTTTTTAAGTGGCGGAAATGGGCTTCCATATTGAGCTCCTCCTCCGTCTAAAATAATAGCCTGACAGGCCAGACTATCACATAAAATGTACAGAGTAGCCTACGTCTAGGTTTCTAAGCTAATAAAATAATTCCATTTAGGCTAAGCGACCAAGCCAGCCAGGGAAGGTACACGTGAACAATTTGAAGAATGAAAACTCTGTGAGGCTAGCGCGCAGGTTTTAGAAAAAAGTTTTCTACCCTCTGTATCGGAGTCCACTAGAAACGCAGTTGTAGGGGTTAAAGCAATTAGGAGAAAACAATTTTGAAAACCTGCGCGGCAAGCCCAAAGAAATTGCTTGCTTTACTAACAAGTTTCTTATGTATATGACATTTTCGACCATTTAGATTGAAGTTCATATGCCTGCCGTTTGCTTTAAACTGCGCTTTTCTTCCATTACCAGTCGTTGCCTATACAAACGTAGCCGAACGATACCGATGACATAGCTCATATTTGGCTGATTAAAGCGGCAATTTAACTGTACAGCGACGTCCGCAAAGCCACCGTCTATCATAATAGCATCAAAACTATGTGTTTCCATCTTTGTTTCTCTCTTAAAATAGCGCTAAATTGTGTCATTTTGCTACGTTTTCATGGCAGCACTGAGAATGGAAATAGGCTATGTTAGATGATTCCATGGCTGCTCTGTTACCGGTGCGCCTCCAGACTGGTCAGTCCATGGTTGGTTGATTGTCAGCTTGGTTGGTCGGCCGTCACCCCCCCCCCCCTTAAAAAAAAAAAAAATCTTCGGATTTACACGATTCACGTAAATGACCTATTTTGATTTCAAATTTCGCCGAAAGATGACAAGTTTGCAGGTATGAAGCTGTCTTTTCAGTGTCTACATTTGGTTTAAGCTACGCTTGTCAAATGTCATTTGCTGGTCATTGAAAAGACAGCCTTTGCAGGTCGTTGAAAAGACATCTTATTAAAGTGGTCTTTTCAGAATCTATGTTTTGTTGAAACCACGTCTGTCCAACGTAATTTTCTGGTCATTGAAAAGACATCCTTTAAAAGCCGTCTTCGCCACATCTATATTTGGTTGAAACGCCTGTTCAGCATCTTTTTCTGGTCTTTGAAAAGACGTGATTTAAAAGAGGTCTTTTCAGCGTCTATATTTGGTTGAAGTTACATTATACAGCGTCTTTTTCTGGTCGTTGAAAAGACGTGCTTTAAAAGCAGTACTTTCAGCATCTATATTTGGTTGAAACCACATCCGTTAAGCGTCTTTCTCTGGTTGTTGAAAAAACGTCTTAACTTATATTACACTGTCATGTTGCTATTTTTTATTAGTTTATAAGCCTATATTATCCTTTTATAGGCTTTTAAAAATGTGCATTGTGGATTTTCAATTTTTATTTTACAAACTCATCTATAAGATAATCTATTAGACAAAAATAGAAAGGCTCTTATAAATGAATAATTCAAACGAAATAATAATAATTTATCATGAACACATTTTTGTAAATGAATACATCATTATGTTTTTATTCATTTATTTTATTGCTTGCTGTAGTTTCCACCACCGGTCTGGGGCATGTTTCAAATCGTCTGCCAAGTTTGGTCCATGGTTGTGTCGCTAATGATGTGGCCTTTGAAGCGAGGCTACGAACGAGATTCCGAGCAAAAAGGGGGCGTTCCTCATGGAACCTCGTTCGAGATCTGTCTCCTTTCCTTAAAAAGCACGTGACCAACCAAATGTGAGACCTCACATTCTGTGTACACGTCAGTGGCTCATTTCGAGTGTTGCTCCCGCTGAAAAGGCGTCAGATCCTCGCCTGCGTATTGAGTTGACATTTGGTGTTTGTGAGAGGCAGGTTGTGCGTGCGTTGGCTTGTGATGCTGGTTGTTACAGCAAATGTTGCAAACGTAGCAAATAAATGAGAGATACTTAGACAACATTTCATACTAATGATTGCACATTTTGTATGTAATGTCAGATTGATTGGTGGACCGTATTTATGACAACTAAAGCCTACGGGAATCTCTGAATAGAATGTTTGAGACATAAACGGCAGAGCTGAGAATTCAATCAAAATATTTCTAGAGATGGTGTTATCAGTATTTTCAGCCCATTATTTAATTCATTAAACATGGTATACACAAAATAAATATGTTGAAAAGGGAAAGTAAAATTTATTTTTTTGCCGGAGGGGTTCTCTCCAAATCTTATGCTCGTAATCGAGCTTCTATTGAGCACTCTGAAGTGCAATTTACCGTGCTGTTCGCGGCATCGGTTTCTGTAGGCGTCAGTTTATTTAGTATTCCCATTTGTGGTCTTAGAGCACCCTCCTGTGGCCAAGCTGTGTAACAGCAGTGTTTTTTTTTTTTTTTTTTTTTTTTTTTTTTTACATTAGTCTCAATAGCAGAGCATTACAGAAGGTTCTCAGTGTTATTTGCGTTGAACAGCAATTTATCACTATTGTTAATGCTGTATGTGCAAGTAGGCTAAGTTTTTTACTAATTATGTACATACAGATGTATCTATTTGATTGATTCATAGGTTTACAGTGTTTATTATGAACAGATTATTTCACAACACGGTATTAAACATTCGTTATTTATTATTTACAGAAAACCACATGTATCCACACACATACACAAATGTAGGACTACACGCTCTCTGATCAATTACCCTGATATTATATATCATTATTATTATTATTATTATTATTATTGTAGTAGCCTAGTAGTAGTGCAAATTATATTAGTATACTGGTCTGTTGCAGTTTGTTCCATGCACTTACACTAGTTTCATAAGAGGTCTTGCGTTCATTTAATTTGATTGATAAGCATTAAAATAATATTATTTCCAGATACACACATGCACACACTCTCACACTTTTATAATCATTCATTGGTTTAGGCTTCAACTGGTTTAAGTATGCATTTATTTATACAGAACATCTAACAACAACTGCAGTCAAGCCAAAGTGCTGAACAAGAAAAGGTTAGCGAAGCGTGACCACATATACACAAACCAGAGCCTACATCTACGAGGCTAATTTAGGCTGTTATATTTCCCTTTGGACAGCAGGTGACACTAGAGAGAAAGATCTCATGAGCTCTCGGGTAATGAGCCTTTTGGTGAGCCTTTGCACTGGAAAGCCTCATTAACTCATGAAGCCTTGCTTTGCCATCTTTATGTGTCGCTCCACTCCTTCACAGCATCTGGAATGACAAGGAAACCATTTTCATTTGATTAGGGGTGCCTACTGATGTTATGAGTTGAAGCGAGGCTGCGAGGCGTTCGTCGAGCAAATAGGGGCGTACCAGATGAGGCCCTTTATTAAACGCGATTCGAGGCTCAGCGAGCAGTATCGTTACTAAAAAACCACGTGATTAATGTCAGACGAAGCCTCGCATTTAGTGGGATGAGGTCATGCGCCATGCAATGCATCGTGTGGGATACGCTGCTCCGTGGCTCCGACAAGTACTTGAATTGCGATGGGTCAAACTCTGTACCATGCAGCAGGCGCTACTCGTGGCTTGTCATGAAATGGTTGAAGACAAGAATTGTGTTTTTCATCACTAATGTCATAACAAATCTATTCCAAACCAAGAGGTTTCATATTCAATTTAATATCATGACAAAGAATACATAATAGTAACAAAACAAAGTAGTAGGCTAATAACAATATGTTGGATAATTAGGGACTAACCCATCAGACCTTCAAAGGCATAGTGGTCTAACGGGTAGCATGTCTATCTTGAACGCAGGAGACCAGGGATCAATCCCCGTCTCATGTCATGTCATACTATATGCAGTATAAGTTAAGCATCCGTGTACATATTTAATTGCTGTAACTCCTGTATGTTTTGTTATCAAGGCAGCATGTAAAGACCCCTTTCAAAACCACATGGCACGTGGATTTCATTATTTAAAAAAAAAAATTCTTGTATTGTGTTGACCACTATGTAGGCCTATGTGCTTGAAGCATGAATCTGAAGAGTCGAGAAAAGAGTCGAGAAAAAACCACTTGGCAACACATTTGGCTGGAAAGCCCCAAAGTGTTATGATGCTTCATATCCACAACATTAGGGGTGCCATCCCAGCGGACATTTGGATATCAATTTGAAGTAAAATTGACATCAAACATCGACATCAAATTGCCTCCTGCATTAGGTGAAAAGTGAAAGATGAATCGATGTCAAAATGTCACTATCAATTTTACATCATTCTATTGATGTCAAAATTAGGTTGAATTATCAACATCAATGAGACATCATTCTATTGATGTCCAAATTGTGTCAAAATGAGGTGAAACGTGAAAGTCAACTCGACGTCAAAATGTCTACATTGATTTTACATTCTTTTCATAATATCAAACGTTAAAATTTCAACATCAAGTTGATATTGTTGAATTAATATCAAATTAAAGACATCTTTCAATGCCAACATTTAGATAAAAGTGGAAGTCAAGTTGACATTGAAATGACAATACCAATATGACATAATACTACTGATGGCACTATTGATTGAAATCATCAATATTAATTTGACAATATCAATTCATATCAAAACTGATTTCAATCTGAAACTCCAGTTGACATTAAATGTGTCAGTGACATTTCATTCTCATGATATGAATGGCAAATTTCAAAGTCAAGTGTATAGCTCTGACAGCTCTCACCTATGGTGTGTGCACAGCGCGTAGGCGGGGCTAGAGAAGAATGGGCGTGTTTTTGCACCCATTTTGTGTGGATAGGGCTCTAAGAGTTAGCAATTTCACAAAACCTGACACTAGGGATTGGCAAGGGGAAGGGGAGTGTGGAGTGCATTCTAGGAGTTGTAGGCTTTCAAAAGTAGTTTTCTACCTTCTAGATATTTAGCATGGAGTCAAAGGCCCAGTCCCATTACTATCACTTCACTATCACTTCCACTTTCTTTGCGAATTGATCAGCTAAACAAAATGATTGAGTGTCGGTACCCGATCTCTGTCCTCAGCTCTGGATAAAAGCTTCAAAAATATAGCTACTATTGCAATTAAGCATGTACATATATATTTTAATGTCGGGATATCTTAGTTTTTATGTAAATTCAGTTGAATTCCGCACAGGTGTGTCAAAACATGACTATTAAAAAGATCGATATTTTTCAAAGTGCGTGTCGGTACTTACCTCACTCACGTCAGATGTAGCGCTACGCACGTTCATCTGATATTCAGCGATAGACGAATTATTTCAGGAGCCAGAAATCCTTGAATCTAACTGGGCAAACGGCTTGTCCACCAATTTAATTGACGTACACTGCAGCCAACCACATCGAAACCAACCGAAGACGCTCGTTACGTTTGTTGGATTGGTTGGATTCAAAACAGTTGCTTCTTCGCTACGTCACGCCCTCTACAGCAGCCAGCGGCCCTGATTGGTCCGGTTAGAGAATAATGGCTTGAAATGTCTCTGATGGGCTTCAACATCAGATCGTTGCGCGGAAGTGCCTTACGAAAGTTACGTAGCGCATGATCTGACGTGAGTGAGGTAATGTCGGTACCCGATCTGTGTCCGAATGCACGAGCTGTGTCCCGTTGTCTCAGCTCTGGATAAGAACTTCAAAAAGATAGCTACTGTTGCAATTAAGCATGTATACATATTTTTTAATGTCGGGATATCTTAGTTTGATGTAAATACAGTTGAATTCAGCACTGGTGTATCAAAACATGACTATTAAAAAGATCGATATCCTTTTAATGTCAGTTTGATATCGATATGAAGCTTTATATAGGACATCAAAATAATGTTATTCTAATATAAAATGTATTGACCTTATGCTTAATAGGACAGTGACTGATGTTGTAATGAAACCTCTTTACAGACAATAACTTGAGATGTTAAAAACCTATTGAAAATGTAAATATTTAATATGGAGTCAAAATCTTGATAAATCATAAACGTTAAGGCAGAACGTGGGTTTCCAACTATAATCTACAAGGTGGTAAAGACGACAGTTGAACTAGTGGCTCAGATTTATTTTAAGGAGAGGATCATTGGCATGGGCAACTATAGGCCCTGCTGTATTTATCATAGCCTTCATTACGCTAATTGTAAACTGAGGAAAGAAAGATTTTATAGACTGACTTAATGAAATCTATGAAAGAAAATACACAATTACTCGCTGTAACGTCTTCAAAACTAATGTTTATGGCCAGTGTATGCCATTTTCCCTATGTCTGTGTGCAACGCAATTGTAAATATGCTCGCCGCCTGTTCTTCCCAAAATGCTCATGGGCAATCTCTATAGCGTCTAGAGCGCGCAGATTAGCGGAGGCACATTAGCATCACCATATTAAATGCAGGCTACCTATGAACCATGGCAGCGCATGCACGAG
>JAODXP020000015.1:32734340-32818549 GCA_027497455.2 Sardinella longiceps | reverse complement strand
ACTATATCCAGATATATTAGACCAGTGGTTGTCAAACTGGGGTACATGGAGGGTTTCTAGGGGGTACACAAAACTAATCTGTGAATGAATCTTTTGCTATTAAATTGTATGTATGTGTTCACATTTTGTTAATTCAGCAATAATTGAGCAAAAATCTCAAGGTGTTTTTGGTGCGGGGGTACTCGGTAGGACCAGAGTGTCTCAGGGGGTACGCGACAATTAAAAGTTTGGGAACCACTGTATTAGACTATCTTCTAACTGCTAGTAGGACAACAGCTGATAGCAATCCTTACCTCTTTAGCTAGGAGGCTATGTTTTCACTGGTATTGGTTTATTTTTCTGTTTATCTGTTCAAAATAAGTACAAAATTTCTGTATGGATTTTGACTAAATCTTTTTTTTAAATGTGGGTATTACGACAAGGAACATATATATTAAAAAAAAAAATTAGTTGGTGATCTGGAGCACTATCTGGAATTTGCATTCCGTCAGTTAACCTATTGCCTAGGAGGGAATTGGAGAAGGTCTAGATTCTCTTATGGACTCTCTGCTTTTGTAGATCATTTATATAGCCTAAAACAATTGATGTGCTTTACAATAACTAAAACAAACTATGCATAATAGCAGGTAAATGAACAAAATGAAAGATTATCAGCCCTGTCCATTTTCAGATCATGTGTTTTCTCGAAGACAAATATTACACATCATACTATGATGTTGGAGTTAACAGGATGCATAGTATGTAGCTTGACAGTGTGTCCAAACACCATGAACATTACATTTGATTCCTGTCAGAGAGCTGGAGCAACAGGGCCACTGGGGGTGCTGTTGAGTCACATCACTGAAAATCTAAAAAATTTTCTCCCCCATATTCCTCTTCAAAATATAATTTCGGTCTTTCCTAGCAACAAGTGATTGTCTCATTTCACTGGCTGTGCAGTGTTCTTCCCTGGGGACTTTCCCAGAGGCTGTGCTGGGTGTAATGAGCAGACAGAAGCAGACAGAACACACTAGGGGCACTGTTTTAACACAGTGGCTTATGTCTCGAAGCCCTCTACCCTGTGCTCAAGTCTCTCCCCTGCAACAGGTGACACTTAAGTTTCAAAAAGACCTCATCGGCTGAGCAAAGAAAAAGAAGTGGTTTTGGAAAAGAGAAGCCGGTGTAACCAATGCCTCTTTCACTTTCATGTTTTCTGAGAACAAACAACGATAGAAAAAGAGTGCCTTGGCCTCATCTGCCCCACATCAACACAGGAAAAGGCCTATGGAGCTCTACTGGCTAAAACCTCTACTATGGGATACCACTACTAAATCAACACACATAGCTACCAAGCAGCTGCTGATAGCAATCCTTATCTGTCTATAAAATGAATACAAAGCAAGTCAATTGATGTTGCCTTGAACAAAAATGTGCTTTGCATGACTAAAAGGAAAAGCACTAGGCCTAAATAAAAGAATGAAATGGAAGATAGTCTGACATTGTCAGGTCATGTGTTTTTTTTTCTCTAAGACAAAAGAGGTATCAGGAAAACTGATAATGTTGTTAGAGTTTACAACATGTACACACAGTCACAAAGCTGCCCCAGTTTCCTTTTCAAAATAGAAAAGAAATCTTACCTAGCAACAAATGCTTTCAATTTTGTGATGTGGGGAACTGGGGGACTTTCCAAGAGGTTGTGCTGGGTATAATGAGCACACCCTGACACTAGGGGAGCTGTTGAGACACACTGTCTAATGTCTCAGGGCCCTTCCATTATGTGCTCAAGTTCTCTCTAAATACAAACTGATCATCTTCCCTGCAACAGGTGATGCTTGTGTTTAAAAAAAATCTCATTGTCTGAACAAAGAAAAGCAGTCAGTCTGGAAGTTTAAGAGGTGGTTTTGGAAAGGAGTTGCTAACCAATGTCTCTTTCACTTTCATGCTTACTGAGAACAAACAGTAGGAAAAAGAGTGACTTGACCTCATCTGCCCCACGTCAGCACAGAAAAAGGCCTTTGCGGCGCTACTGCCATTGCCAAAATTATGCCAAGTAACATTACTATCTCCACAGGATGCCACCTTTCTAACTGCTTGTAGACAGGTTATTGGGTCATTGAAAACAAAGCAGGTTCATTTGTATAGTTTGGAACAATTAATGTGCTTTGCATAACTAAAAGCAAAAACACTAAAAAAATAAAAATAAAAAAAAGAATGAAATGAAAGAGTCAGCCCTGTCCATTGTTAGGTCCTGTGTTTCCTCTAAGACAAATGAAGCATGCTAATAATGCCGCAGTTGTGGTTCTACACTGACTTACTCCCAGACAAATCAACTTCCAAGCCACCATGCCAAACATGTCAAAGTGTTGGAACAGTGTCCCCATTGAGAGTGTAAAATGCCAGAACATACATAGGCCTACGTTACACGCTGTTTAACTAACCCAATACGATGGTTAGTTTTCTCTCGTGGTGTCAGGATTGATACAGTATGTAGCTGTCCAAAAGCAATGTAAATGATATCATTCAGAAGGATTGATTCATTTGTTAGCAATGTGAGCAGATAACTTTAATTTGTGAGCAGATCAAGTTTGATTCTTCAACCACAGCATTAGGCCTAGAGCAGGGCTTCTGACTTCCATCCCCATTTTTGACATACAAGAGCACTGTGACGGAGTATCGTCACTAGGGTTGAGTATGCGCTCTGACTGCCATGGCTCTTTGGCGTTGCGGTTTGGGTCACTGTTCTCTCCCTTCGCTACATATGGTGTCAGAAGTGGGATGGCTGCCATGAGACCATAGGAGGCGTGTTCATTGTGTGAGCCGTATGACGGACTTCCAGGATAGGTTGACCCCGGTGTGAGGGACTGTAGAACCTGATAATGTAATATTTACCCAATAATGTCATAACTCCCAATAATGTAATAAAAACTCCCTCATAAGTCCCTAAAACATGTAATAATACCTGATAATGTAATAAATCCTGATAATGTAATACGGTGCATTTCCCAATAATGTAAAAATCGGCATGCTGATCATATAATAAAATATTACATTACATTTCCAGTTCCATACACCGTATTACATTATTGGGATTTTATTACATTATCAGGTTTTATTACATGTTTTAGGGACTTATGAGGGAATTATTATTACATTATCGGGGATTATTACATTATTAGAAATTATTACATTATCATGTTCTACAGGGACCCCAGAGACGGGTAAAGCACTAGAGTGTGGGGTGTCCTGGATGGGAGAAGTACGGCTGGTGGATGTGTGAGGGACGCTAGTATGCGTGAAGCGCATGCAGGGCCGGTTCTAGGCATAGACAAACGAGGCGGTCGCCTAGGGCACCAAATATCAGGGGGGCATCACAATGCATTTCTTACCCTTTTTTCTTCAGTTTTTCTCTTATATTTTTAGAAAATTGGAGGCAAAACTCAAATCTGGCCTAGGGCACCAAAAAGGCTAGAACCGGCCCTGAGCGCATGGGTATGTTTCCCGAAGGGGTAGGCAGTGTGACGGAGTACCGTCACTACGGTTGAGTATGTGCTCTGACTGCCTTACTAACAAGCCTGGCACTTTGGCTTTGCGGTCAAATTGCACATATAGCACACCGGAGACCCGGGTTCAAGACCAGATGGGATCACTGTTCTCTCTCTATGCTACAAGTACATTTAGCTTTTGCTATGTATGTGCATATATGGCTTGTATGCATTATAATATACAACAATGTTGATGTTGTACTATCAGGGTCATTGTTTTTTGTTTTTCATTATGAGGTTGGATGAAGAATTACAAAATTCTCTCTCTCTCTCTCACTCTCACTCACACACACACACACACACACACACACACACACACACACACACACAGAGACATAGAAGTACGACTTTCATGGTCCCTGTACAATAAAACAAGCCACATTACTTCAGTTTCCATGTCTTTGTACCCTACTGATTTTGGACAGTGAGGATTATAGCCTTTATTATTTTAATGGCTAAAGTTAGTTGTGAAATTATTTGTTAAACATTGTTTTACAATAACATTGCTTTATGGAAATACACTTAAAGCAATATACCGGAGTAAGTTTAAGCATAGTCCTGCTCCACGAGCCTTCTAACAGCAATATATTTTGCATGAAATGAAAGATTTTCGAACAACACAGAACTAACGTGAACGCGAAACACTTTACATTGAGTTAATGTAACCTCAGATCTTACTTTCAGTTTCCAACAGTCAGGTCCCATTGATTCAGTGTAAAGTGCCTGTTCGCTTCTGCGTTCGGTCTGTGTTGTACCAAATTATTTTGTTCCACTCGCTAACTAGCGCATTTAGCAAGCTCTTTCAACAGGGCTATGCTTGAATTCACTCCGGTACTCTCCTTTAAAGCAGAGTCTAGCTTCCCCCATAATTTGATTACAGTTAGCATGGTCCGGCAACAGCTTTGTGTTTCATGTCCGCAGTTCTGAGCTTTGCAAGTTCCTTACATTTACATGAATTCCGAAATGGAAGCACACATGGGGACTGTAAACAGTGTATGAATTATCTCCATGTGAGGACTTCCACTTTCACCATCTCTGAGAACAAACAAGGATAGGAAAAAACATGGTGCCTTTACATCTGCCCCAGATCAGCACACAAGGCCGTAGGTTTGGTCTCAACATTGGTAGGGACAATTCCCAACCACCCCATTGAACCCTTAAAGTTCAAGGTAATGTGGACGATCTTTACACTTAAATTGAACCCTTAAGTTCAAGGTAATGCAGTTACACGTTACAAGTGATACCACTGGACAGGTCTGGCTGTGTAGTTTAGTTTGATACCAATAGGAAAACCATGCACGATATTAATTGCGGCAGCGGCGCACGGTAATAGATATTGTGGTGCCCATGATTGTTTTACTAATTTTATTTTTGGTGTGAAAAAATTACAGAGGTCCAGACCTTAGTGCTCTCTATTGTAGCTAGTAGCTTACCAGAGACAGCTTTCTCCTCAGTGTTTGCTATCTGTTTCAGTAGGTTTCGCTTTGTTTACGTCCATGTGAGAGGAACGTGGCTCTGAAATTGCTGCATGAACTACTTTCGTGCTCCTGTTCTGGGTTGCAGAATGCTGGCACGTCAAAACAACTAAACATAACTACTAAAATTACACTGTGGTGTTCAAATAAATTTGTAACTTTGTCATGTAAAAATAAAATGCTAAATATTGGTAGGGACTATTTTGTCTTCCCAAATATTGGTTGTGACATGTCACTATGGTCCATATGCAAACCTACGCCTTTGTCAGCACAACAAAAGGTCTGTGCACTACTGCCATGGCATTACATTATAATTAAATTTTGTTGGTGATCTGCAGCACCATCTGGAATTTGCATTGCCTTGGAGGGCATTGGAGAAGGTCTGGATTCTCTGAATGCTTTTCTAGTTTTTCCATAAAATGAATACAAACCAAGTTCATTTATATAGCCCATAGATTATAGCAATTGATGTGCTTTACAATAACTAAAAGCACAAAAAAAGCAGAAAAAGTCCATCGATTGTCAGGTCATGTGTTTTCTTGAAGACAAAAGGGGCATAATCAATACTACACTAATACTATGATGTTGGGGTTAACATGATGCATAGTATGCAGCTTGATAGTGTGTTCAAACACCATGGACATTACATTTGATTCCTGTCAGAAAGCTGGAGCAACAGGGCCACTGGAGGTGCTTTTGAGTCACATCACTGAAAATCTTAATTTTTTTTTTGCCCCATGTTCCTCTTCAAAATAGAAACTCAGTCTTACCTGGCAACAAGTGATTGTCTCATTTCACTGGCTGAAGAAAATTGCAGTGTTAGTCCCTGGGGACTTTCCCAGAGGCTGTGCTGGGTGTAATAAGCAGACTTTTACACTAGGGGCGCTGTTTTGACACACTGACTTATGTCTCAGAGCCCTCTACCCTGTGCTCTAGTCTCTCCCCTGCAACCGGTGACGCTTGAGTTTGGAAAAGACCTCATTGGCTGAGCAAAGCAAAAGAAGTGGTTTTGGAAAAGAGATGCTTATGTAACCAATGCCTCTTTCACTTTCATGTTTTCTGGGAACAAACAACGATAGAAAAAGAGTGCCTTGGCCTCATCTGCCTCACATCAACACAGAAAAAGGCTTATGGAGCTCTACTGGCTAAAACCTCTACTATAGGCTACCACTACTAAACTACCACACATATAGGCTACCAAATTTCTAACTTAGTTGGACAGCAGCTGCTGATAGCAATCCGTATTTGCCTATAAAATGAATACAGAGCAAGTCAATTGATATAGCCTTGAACAAAAATGTGCATTGCATAACTAAAACTAGAAAGCGCTCAGAGAGCGCAGACCTCCGCCAAGCCAATGTGGTCACAGATGGTGTTCTGGATCACCGATTCCACCAAAATCGAATCAGTTCTTACTCGCCCCAATACACACGTTGTCCAAAAATGTAATCCAAATCCGTGTTATGTTGTACACAGACAGACAGACAGACAGACAGACAGACAGACAGACACACACACACACACAGAGACAGACAGACACGTCGGCGAAAACATAATCTCCTTGGCGGAGGTAATAAAAAGCACTAAATAACAGAAGAATAAAATGAAAGATTCTCCACTGTCAGGTCATGTGTTTTTTTTTTCTCTATGACAAAAGAGTACTGTTAGGCAAGTTATTTTTAAAAAGTAATTAATTACAATTACTAGTTACCTCTCCAAAAAAGTACCTCCCTTACTCCATTGTAAAAGTAATTACTAGGGAAAGTAATTTAATAAATTACTGCATGACATTTAAATTATGTTCATATAGGCCTAAGGTATATAGCTTAGGGCTAGGCTATGTCAAGAATGCCCCCTCCCCATAGGGCATCACAGGACATCAAATCAACTGGACATTTTCAATGTCAGTATATGTCATACATACCAACACCAACTTTAATACCAACAAAATACAGGTTGGCATATTTTTTGCAGACCTCACTATTATGCAGCAATGCTATTAGAAGTATCTTTTCATATTTGGGGAAATTGTGTGCTCTTGGTTTGTAATTAACTGATTTATATTAATACTAGGCCATTTTGTGTATTGTTTATAAACGGCTCTGACACTGATTAATGTCTCAGGGCCTTCCAGCATGTGCTCAAGTTCCCTCTAAATACAAACTCATCATCTTCCCTGCAACAGGTGATGCTTGTGTTTTAAAGAAAATCCCATTGGCTGAACAAAGAACAGTCCTAGTCTGTAAGTTTAAGAGGTGGTTTTGGAAAAGAGTTGCTAGTGTAACCAATGTCTCTTTCACTTCATGCTTACTGAGAACAAACGATAGAAAAAAAGAGTGACTTGACCTCATCTGCCTCACGTCAACACAGGCCTGTGCAGCTCTACTGCCATAACTATAATTAGGCTACTACTGTGCCACTACTAAAACTACTATTGCCACAGGATGCTACCTTTCTAACTGCTAGTATGACAGCTGCTGCTTTCCCCTCCTCTCGGGAATATGGCTAGTTAAGACAGAATCACACCGACATTTTCCTTTAACTTTCCTTGCACATCTTGGTTTTCCCTGGTGCACACACAAAGTGCAGATGAGCACACCATCAAGAGAGCAGCAGTTTATTTAGGGCAGGTAAGTTTTTTTTCTTCAACCACAGCACTATAGCTACAGTAAGCATGGTCCGGCCCTGGACAACTCAATAGATGAAAACAAAGGCTCATATGACCTTATTTAACCTAGACCGAAAACCGGCTGGAAAGGGGCCTAATACTTTTTTTAACATACTACTAATGCAGTCACAAGAAGGCATTTAGCCTCTTTAGCCTATTGTTATTATTATTATTATTATTATTATTATTATTATTATTATCACCTACCAATGCAGTCACAAGAAGGCATTTAGCTAGCTGGCCTCTGTTGCACTTGCAAGCAGTCACAACACTTTACACTTGCAAGCAGTCACAACAAATTTGATCAGCTATGAGGAAGCTAGACATAGCAACACACTGAAAGCTCTCTGTCTGCACCTATGAAAGAGGAGCGATGCTGTAACAGCTTTGTGTTTCATGTCAGCAGTTTTGAGCTGGGCCAAACAAGATGGCTGGTTTACAGGCGTGTTTCTCTTCCTCTTGTCTTAAGCGTTTGAGGATGCTGGAGTTTGGTGGTCTGCGCCAGACGTTAATGTGAAACCTGGAGGCGTCTTGCATGGATCCAGTTTGTGTGTTGGAAGTTCTTAATTTTCAGAGGGAGTGAGATTAGTGGTGGTGGAAAGCGCAAGCGGCTTAATTCTTAATGTAACACAAGTGGCCTAAGTCAGGTGATTCCACCAAAGAAGGATATGTTCTTTTTATTTTAAAAGACAAATGCATGTTGTTATATTGATGTCAATATACTGTTTTAAAAACCAACCAACCAACCAACAAACCAAAAATATTTAGGCTATATTATATTTAGGTTGTGCATAAAATCACCAGTCACAAATTTCATTGCATTTTTACAGTAGTAACCATATGCATGTGACAATAAAAATTCCTTGTAAAACTGCTCCAAACACTGGTTCGAAAAGGAGCATAAAGCTTGTATGTTTTCCATGTTGTATGCCTCCATAGGGGCACTCATGCATTCCCTCACATCAGACAGACAGGAGTTCCTGGGCATAGCCTAGCGGTATTGGTAATCATATGTTGCAAGCCCCATGATTGTTGCTTCCAATAAAAGTGTAAAACGTATTTTATCTTATCCATAGAGATTTCCAATTGTCTGGCCTCTGACTTCAAATATCATCTCCTGAACCTACTTCTCACAATCTCACCTCTCCCCGTCTCCCAGATTCTGGGTTGTAACATTTAGCCTATCTGACACAAATGCCTTTAAAAGATGTTAAAGCATGAACAAAGCAAGAATCTCAATGGCAGTGGCCTTCAAAAACACTAAAAACAAGGAGGTCTTTATATTTCTTGAACTTTAGTGAGGTCATGTCCACTGTTGGTCTCTCATTCCTGAAATCTGTTTCACCCAAATGCATACTAGTGATGTCTCAACCCTAGCCAAGGAAAAATCAGTGCAAAGTAGAGATGCACCGATATTGCATTTTAGAGCCAATGGTTAATTGTGGCTGATGCAATATTTTATACAAAAAAGAACAAAAGTCTTGTAATGCAAAAGTAATTCTTTACATTACAGTAGTTATGACCACTTGACCATGTCAAGTGAAATGTGCACTATCTCTTCTCTCCTGATAATGTGCGTATACCATGTTTCATACTTAAAGTATTTGAGATAAAGTTACCATCTCTGTAAATCCTTGTTTATGGTTTCTGATAAAAGAAAAACCTGACCTGAATCAACAATGGGTAGGTTCATAAGCATAGTTTTTTTCTTGATCGGACTGAATTTAGTCTGATTAGAGATGGTAGAATATGTAATGCTATTTAAACTGTGTTAAAATGTCACAAAACATCTAAACCGTAAGCCTGCCTGGGGGGTATTCCAAGAAGGCAGTTAAGTGACAAACCTGGGTAAGTTAAGCTTGGAGTAGTGGTAAACCTCAACAAACAAAGCCTGCAGGCCATTAGATGATTTACTATTTCCTGAGGTTACCTAAGCCAGGTTTATCACTCAAGAGGTCCGCACACCAGCTCCGACACAGTGCTGAGCTCTCCAACTTCAACATTCTATTCCATTGTTTTCAATGCAACCCTGCACACCAGCATCAAACTTTTCCGGCATCGATTGTGATTTACAATTGAAGTCTATTTTATCGGATCCCCCCATTGACATTAATTTTTTATTCCACAGGCTATTGTACTAGGTTCGTCCGTTGTGAAATAGTCGAATTCGAAAGTGCTCCGCAATGCGGTTGGAGCCTGTGTGCAGGCCACCTTCTTGGAATGCCCCTCTGTCATCGTTTATGCCCCATCATCTGACGTGAGTAGCTAGTGGCCTAGGCCAATGCGTTAGCCTACTGCCAGTTCACAATATTGGTATCAATAAAACAACTTTGTGACAAATAAACTAGTTTGACTAGTATCCTGTTATATTGTGGCTGCAGTTTGCATTCTCATAATGGTTACATTAACTTTCTTCCTCTTGGCTAATGCAAATGTTAGCAAAGTATCTGGTTATTAATGTAATACCACACTTTACAGGAGTATTTTTGGTTGATCCGTAGCTCACCTGCTTGTTGCTTAGCAACGTGGGTGTTGACATGTGTTATGTGCAGGTTATAAATGTTCCTGTGCCAGGTGATGAATGTCCATAATGCTTTCGCAAGTTTGTGGTGTTTGCACGTGAGTGTGCATGGTGTTTGCGTGTTTGTAGCAACATAGAGATTGCACTTTGCTACAGAAAGTTTAATGTTAGCCAAGTAACGGGACATGCTACGCCAGAGATTTGACAAATATCGACTTAAATTATCGGCCAAAATTAATCGGTATAATAATAATATTTCATTTTTTGCACTTATCGGCCATTAATATATCTGCCGCCAATATGTTCATCTCTAGTGCAAAGGCTTGTGGGGGAGAGAGGGAATTTTTGTTTGCCTGTTTCCTTTTTCTGCTTTGCAGCCTGTATGTCTTTGTGTTGTGACTGCACAGACGTGCACTGGCCATTTGTTGGCTGACAGTTTTATGTCCTAGATTTAGTTCTGCTTGCTCAGTCCACCTTGTGACTTATAGTTCCCAATCAAAGTGGGTTTTATTAACACTTTGAATGCCAGAAACGTTATATGCCGTTATTACTTGTCATGCGTTGAGTGCCAAAAACGTAATGTTACGTTTTTGCCTTTTTTTTTAATTTACGAAAATAGAAACCCTCACACAGGTTATATATGATTTTTGGAACTCTGTGATAAATAGAACTGAAATAAATTACGATCGGAAACTCATAAAAACTCACGATCTGCACATTTTGTCTGGACATTTTCACATCACAGGGCAGCATTTGATTACTATTGCAGCATTTGTGTCAAATAATGCACGTCATGTCATGTTGTCCTTTTGCGGGTTCGTCACTAGGTGGCAGTCTCAGGGCCGAGTGGAGTGAGTGACAGGCCGCGACGCGCATGCAAGAGGCCTTGTCAGAGTGCCGAATATGTCGGTGATATCTCCTTTTCTAGAAAAAAACAAGGATTTTGATGAAAACTACCCACTGTTTAGCTTGGGATTTCTCAGGAACGGAGGCATGTAGAAATAAACGGTTTTCACCCACTGAGAGCTCAGAGTCTTACCTTTCAAATGACCCATAGTATGTGTCCATAGCTATAACACAGAATACGCTGTGGCTCTATAACACAGTGGCCTGGATTGTTGGCACTCTGGGCCAAAGCTTGTTAAAAACACCTGGCAACCAAAGTGTTAAACATGATTATATTAAAATATTCAACACATCACGGCCAAGGTCATGTCATAGTTTTGGCAAGACATGCTATCTGAACAGGAATTTGGCCTTATGGTGCCAAGACAATAAACTGAAGTAAAACTTTGAGACCATTACTGATTGATCTTGTTTTCAGGGCCGTAATTACCATTGAGGACACCAAGGTCATGTCCTCTGTATTTTTTCTGGAGTTGATGAGACTTGATAAGACCTGTATCAAATCTACCGTTTTTCAGATAAGCCTATCTAAAGTCTTAAAAGAAAATGTTTAACATTACGAAGTGGGCACCTGCCTATTTCTTAAAACAAGACAGAATGTTGGCAAAAAAATCACGGAGTGTGTGTTAGAATGAGCGCTTCGAATGCAATATCATTGCTTGAATGAATTTATGCTCAAACCTGAGACCGTCACAAATGGACTACTGGCATTTTGCGTGCGTCATCTGCTAGAATTAAATGGTAAACTCTACAAAGAGAGCCTAAACAGGTGTTAACCTCAGCTGACAAAACTGAAGATGCTGTCTTCGCAACTCTCCCGCAAATTCTTTTAGACTAGAAGAGATAGACACGCAGCACAAGAGTTGGCCTTTTCTGTATTTTGTTCAGGCGCACCTTTGCAGACTGTCTTTCAAAAACACATTTCACATTGAAGGCTATGTTAGGATAGGAAAGGATTGGATAAACTTTAAAACTCCCCATTGGGGAAACTCATGTGCCACCATGGACAACATATAAAGGACACAGAACAGTACAGACCAAGACAAGAATGTGCACACAAAACAGGTCAGTGGCAAAGACTGCAGTGGTGCAACATACAGCAATAGAAGAGAAATGTAAAATAAATAAATAAATGAAGGGGGGTAGTAATAATAAAGAAATAAAAAAAGTATAGTCACATTCTCGTGTGACACACAACCAATCAATGTTTTTTGTTAAAAAGTCTAATTGCAGTGGGTACAAATGATCTCCTAAATCTTTCAGTGGAGCAGCTGGGAAATACAAGCCGCTGACTCCTACCACTTCTCACAAATAAACTAGGGGGTGATGCTCCTGAGACAGGACACTCCTCACTTTCCTTAAAGTTCTCTGTTGCATAACAGCCTCCAGAAAACAGGGACTGAGTCCAATAATAGAACCTGCCTTTTTTTATCAACTTATTGATTCTATTTCTGTCCTCTACAGTCAGGCAGCCACCCCAGCATACCACTAACACAATACTACCCATAATTCCATGGTAGAAGGTGTGGAGGACAGGTGTACTAATTCCAAAAGATCTGAGTTTCCTTTGGAAGAACAGTTTGGACTGGGATTTTTTGTAGGTGGTTGATTGTGATATTGCTGTGTTTTTTTCAAAGTGTTGTTTTCTGACAATACTACTTTTTGGTGCAAAATCATTTTGTTTAGTTTAATATTTATACCTGTGAGCACTCACAAAATATTCAATGCCATTAGGTGGCCATTGAAGTGATTGTTATAAAACCTGTTAAAATGCACTAGAGTGAATCAGATCAGAATTTTTAAATTCCTGGGGAGAACCCCAAACATCTGTTCATGTTGCATGGCACACTATGACATTTTCCCAGCGAGTGAGTATAGTCAACCATTTTTGACCTTGGTATCTGAAAAATCCTACCTAGAGCCCTGCTTGTGTTGTGAGCCAGGTGTCAGCTGAAATTTTTGCTGACATCTAAATCAAAGTTTGTAATAAATGACTCTATCCATCTTGTGTTTCCTGAAAATATTTCAATCTGGATTCAAAATTTAGCGATTATGGTCATGTGAGCAGAGGCTGATTGAGACAGGTGTACAGCTGCACAACTTGTTCAGATGACCTAATTGCTGGGTTATGTCATGACCTTGACATCTGGTAGTCTCTGGTAGTTTCCAGACCACCAGGCCAAACTGGTTTGGCTGGATGTATTGTTGGTTCTAAGCGGAGTGCATTAACTGAAAAGGCACTGCAAAATATCAGTATGAGTTCCCATGCACCTTTGCGTGCTCCATTTGATATCACTTGGCACTCAATTTCATTTTACGTTACCTGGTAACTCTGGTATTGGCTATGAGACTATGACAAACATTCGTAGTGTCCAATAAACGTCTCTGGACACTCGTACATGACGCTTCCAGTTGTGATTATTTAGCTTGGTGCAGGGCCGGCCTAAGCTCAAAGGGGGCCCTAAGCAGAATTTCATTTGGGGCCCCCTCACCACCACCGTGGCCTACAAACTTAAGAAGCATTTTGAATGTGGTGGTTGTGGTGGGGGAGGGGAGGGAGAAAATTTGTAATATATTAGATGCATGTGTTTGCACAAGCAGCAAAACTGAAAAGTTGAGTTTTAAATGACCAACTACTGGGTGTCAGTTGAGCTAGTGACCATCATAAAAATATGTTTCATAAAAATACTATTTTTGTGCTGTCTTGAAAGCCCATTGAAATGTGGACAGGTAAAGTTGTACATTTTGAAAAACATCAAATTTCCACCTTTCCGATGGGTCATTATTCTTAAAATGAAATTGTGATTGAGCACACCATGAGTTAACAGTTTTGTAGGCAGCTCATACATTTTTAGAGGTACTATACAGTATATTCAACTCAGTACAAATGCAATTCCCACTGCAGAGAACTACAATGCAAGTGCAGTGTTAGGGTTCTCCTACTATCCACAACTGTCTTGAAATGTCTGAATGTATGTATATTACTGTACTGCCAGTAATTTCTGGCAGTTCCCTTATTCAAGTAAGTCAGATGCCTCTCTCTGTTGAAGGGGCCCACTAGTGCCACAACCAAGAAACTAATACACAAGATATTTTATTTTCAGGTTTACCGTGTCAGGCCACCATTTGTGGAAATAAGTTCATTTTGCACCTCCCCTTGAGTTAAGCAATTGAGTTTTACTTTTTTTTCTGTTCATCAAGCCGTTCTCCGAGCCTGGCGATACGACTTGCAGCTCCTGCCTAGCATAGATCCTTGAACCGAATTTGACCAGGTAGCATCGCGCCCGCTAGCATCACGCTTAAAAGTAATAAATATTTCCGGTAATTTTCCCATTTAAATGTCTTCTCATCTCTAGTTGGAAAACGTAATAATACTTGCAGCAAGTACATTAAACACTTAATAATCACAGACTCAAATGATGAGTTCCCTATTTTTGGACTAATAAGTAATATTTATGTTATTGATTCATCTTTATTTTACTGTGAATATCAAGTGTTTGACACATTGAAATGGGATACAGATCTACAATCATATGAAATTGCTGTGCCAAATGCTGCACAGGCAACAGAGTTTATAGATTTAGAAAAACTACCTGATTACACTGCATACCACCCTGTACCATTCAATAGTAAAACATATGTTTTGAGAAAATATGACCTAACTGACGTTTTGTTGTATGAGAAGCTGTGATGTATTAAAATAAATGAGTGAATCAGCAGACAAGAAATTGTTTGCTCTATTTTATGTTAATCCTTAAAGGAATAGGCCACCCCAAAACGAATTACCATATTCCATATTCCTGTGTTGGATAAGTGACCAAAAGTGTTTTTCATTCAGACCTGTGCTTCTCCGTATCCAGAAGCGCAGCGTTAGCTTAGCTTAGCATAGAGCGCCGTAATTTGGAGTTTCCATTTAGCATGTCGTTCTCAAAATAGTCATAAATGAACTCAAGATTTTTCCTAATTTCGTTGTTTCACCTGTACATTCAAACCGAGTACAAATGCCAATGCCATTATCACGAAGGGTTTACCTAGGAGCAGGAGCGGTTTCTGGCATGGGCAATATGGGCGGTAACCCAGGGCGGCATCGTCGGGAGGGCGGCATCACGGGCTCGCCGAAGTTTTTTTTTATTATTATTGCGCATGCCAGCGCCGAAAATTACAATCGCGGGTGATCCGGTTTTGCTTCATTGTCTTTAGGAAGCTTTGGTACGGGTATATCTGCGCCTACAATAAAAGTATTTGGTATCAAATTAAAGTAGACATCCAGGGGCATGCATTGGTGCCACCTGTAATGTACTTGCTTGAGAATAAGGGCGTTCAATAAGGTGTTCGCCCAGGGCACCAAAGAGGGTAGGACCGCCCTGCCTAGGAGTGACAAAATCTTGGGACTATATTCAGGCGAAAGCACAGGCGAAAGCACAGGCAAAGCACCGCTGATAGGCGTAAAGTCATCACAGCACCTGAAAACCCCAGAAAGAAAGTACTTCGGTAACTTTTCAGGTGCTCCTATCACGCTGCTATCATGCTCCTATTACGCCTATCAGCGGTGCTTTGCCAGTAGGCCCTGGCCCTACCCCTTGAGGTGGGCCTGTTACTGGGGCAACAGGTCCAGGTTTAGCCCTGTTTAAGCCTGGCCCGAGTCTGGTATAAACCAAAGATTCTTTGGTATAAACTCCTACCAGGGCCGGGCTTAAGTTCTAGCACCAGGTTTGGCCCCCAGTATAAACGGGGCTGTGGGACAGGCGTAATTACTTTCAGATTAAGATAGAAGATGTTTCAATATCATTTTCAAAAGAAATGGTCCTCATTAACCAATAGCCTACTAACAACCAACAATAAATGGTGCCTGCATCTAAGATGTTTCACCAAAATAGTTTGCCGTTGCAAAAATGAAGGTAAGATATGCCTTCTGTCACTACTTTATTCTTCCTGTTGGAAATTCAAGAAGAAGCCTATAGCAGGCAACAATATCTTCTCTTTGGATATTAATTAGTCAATGGAGAAGCAGCTGTTTACAACTGTAAATGGGGATTATGCTTTGTTGCGCAGGTTAATGCATAAATTAATAAGCACTGCACGATCGTGGCCATAGCGCAGGCCCTGACAAAAAATGATCTCTGCTTCACCATCCATCAAACCCAGAGTAAGCAATCCAATCGTAACTGAAAGTACATCTTTTTTGTGGCCACAGTGCGCTCTCAGATTTGACAATTGCTGCCAACTGGAGGCGTTTGTGTGCTTATTAACAGCTTGATTGATTCAGCCTGTCTACTGCCACTTCTCTGAAGTATTGCACAATAGTCAAGAGTTATTCTTAATGGATCTATCTGTTTATTTTCAATTAGGCAGCATTGAGTGAAATTGCGGGAAAGTTCAATTTGTGCGGGACAAAGCAAATTGCGAGACAGGTGGTCACCCTATGGGGTTGTGGTGGTTGCCATGGGAGGCATTGGCCTGGTGGGGGCTTCAGACATGCAATGAAAGGGTTAACAGTTCGATTCCCGGCAATCAAAGGGTTTGATCCCCGACCAATGCACCACAGCTGAGGTCCCCTTGACCACAGCACCTAACACCTCAGTACTCCCCAATTGTTGTGATTAGCTTCATAGAATAACTAAAAATAACTGAACTCATTTTTTTTTTATTTTCACTGGTATGGAATTCACTCATGGAATTCATATTCACATTCAGTAAAACTGAAAATATGCTGTCTTTGTGGATATAAAATCTATGTTATCTATAATTTGGCACAACTTAATTCAAAACTTACAAATCTTAGTTGGTGTCTAAACTCAAACATCCGGTGCAGTATGTTGCCTTGAATGTTTAAGTTTACTAACTTTTTTAAATTTAAGTTTTGATTTAGCCTCATTTTATGGTGCAGTGCTCAGGGCAAAATAAGGGAGAAGGGTGGTTCCGAAAAGTTACTGTTTTGTCATAAGCACCGAATGAGAACTTGATGGAAACACTGAAATTTAATCAGAGTGTTTACTTAGAGACAGATGATGTAAAGTGACTCTGTTAATCTGATTGGCTGCAGGAAGTATGTCCCAGTTGAAGTTGCCTCTTGTCTGAGAGTGTCTGTTTCCCCATTTCACTCACATAACACCAAGTCCCAATCAGTAACCAAGAAGATGACTTTAACAGGGATATTTCTTGTTCTTATTGGAATTATCTCCACTGAGGCTAAGAGTGAGTAAACAATCTGAATTTCTTTAAACAAAATCAAAGAGGGAGTAGATTGGGTTTTGACTGTGGTGCTGACTATTAGTAAACAGTAAAACCTTACAAGACAAGTTCAATGTGGCTAAGGCTAAAATAATCCAAGTCGTGAGTTATTCATAAGTCACTGAATACAATGTAGTTGTAATGGAGACTCTAAAGTCATGATGTCATATGAAACAATCAACTCCATATGTGATATTGTGGGATAAATTCTGTATCTCCTTAAGAAATAAGTTGGAAAGCATACATGTAAAGAGAAATATGCGAAAAGATCTGATGTCTAAGAAATGTGCCTGTTCAAGAAAGCAACTGTCTAAGAGCCAGACCACCCTAAGGATGGTCAACAAGCAGGAAGTTCTTAGAGCCTGAGGGTAGACCAAGAGTAGGACATCCTGGGTCCGTCCACCCCCAATGGTTAACTATTGACTAAGCATCATTAGTAGAATTGGATTTAGTAGTAGAAGGAAGTGGGTCCAGTGCAGCTGGTATCCAAAGACCACAGATAACATCATGTCTAGTTTGGATGTTCATTTGTCAACTAAATGACTGTGTAAGTAGGGAGACAAGACCTGCATAAAAAGGGAACCCAAATGTTGGGACTTTGGATTTGTTACTTGGCTTCTTGCTGATAACATCTCCCGGGTTGAATAAAGACACAGAATCACCAGAAGTTGCCTGCCTTGTGATTTTGACCACAATATTTCTTGGGATACATAAAGAGATATGTGTTGTGAAATGTCTGTTATCCTTACCATTGAATTTCTTTGTTTTGTTGAATTTCTCAGTTGTGCATGTGGATGTTGCACTGCATGGATGCTCCGAGTTAGATGGAGAAAATATGTATGGACTAGATGGGGAAGAAATGGGCCATGCAGACTGGAAAGAGCAGAAGTTTGTGATGACATTGCCTGAGTTTGCTATTCCATTTGAATATGCCGAGGGTACATATGCAGGTGCAGAAGCTAACCAGCAGGTCTGCAAACAGAACATAAAAATCATCATAGAAGCTTATAAAAATCCAGCAGTGACACTGGGTGAGTTGTAATAATACCATTAATCAATGTCAGAGTCAAACATTGCTGAAAATGACTAAAACATGCCATTTTACATTCAGATAACATGGCCCTTGAAAAACTACCATTGCTGGCCCCTATCTGGTTTGTGAACAAAGGTTAACATAGAAGGTTTTTCAATTTAAATATTATCATACATTCTGGATTTTTTTCCCTATCATTGTACAATAAGTGTCCTCTGATTCATACACTAATGGTTGCATGAGTGAATATTCCAAGGCCATGAGTGCTTATCTTGCTATTATGGTTGAGGGACCACTACAGTAATTTCCCGCATATAAGCCGCATTGTGTATAAGCCGCAGGACTGTTTTATGCAAGTTAAAAAACACAAAACCATATTAACACCATATTAACTGCCCCCCTGTTTTAACCTCATAGCGGAAGAAATTGAGCAAAATCAATGTATAAGCCGCGGCTAATAGTCGGGAAATTACGGTAGTAGGAAATCATTCCAGTAACAGAGCTACATGTAAAGTCATGTTGCATTGATATAATGCTATACCCTTACTTAAAAGCTATCAAAGGCTGAAACTACCTTTACAGCTTAAATTATAAACAAGCTCGGACATATGATATACCTCAATAAACATGATAAATGTGGAAAGTTTATGTGCATTAATTAAATCGGTTAAAAAGTTCCCTTTTGCAGGCTGCTGATGTCTCACACAGAGATTAATTGCAATATAGACAATATTTGGACAAGTTTTAGGAGTTCGCTATATGTAGAGTATATTTTTAAATTTTAAATTAAATTTAGCTTACATGCATGAAATGGAACCTGCCTGTGTTCTGTGAAACCAAGAACTGTTATTGCGATCTTTAACGGGAGAAATTATTTCAGGATATAGGCTGCATATGCATGCGATGCATGTCTCTTGCATGTGTCTCGTGCTCAATTAATTAATTTAGAGCCCCCACCCTACTAGTACTAGTAGTGTCATGGCAGAACAAAGGGGGCCTGACACGACCAAGCCTTGTGGTAATTTGAACCCTGCCTATGACACTGGCCATTTCCGAAATGGCCTACTACTATGCTACATGTGCTACATGCTGCTTGTGCCCCAGCACACAGTGCAGCACACACTACTGCTTCCCACAATTAATTAATTAGCTGCAGGTGCTCTATTTGACTGGCTGAGCCTCATATACTACTCCCCATATGCATATGCAAGCAGCAGAAGAGGCCTACTGGCCACATGACCAGAACCTCATTAACTAATGGACTACAGGTGCTCTACCTGACTCAAGGTTAATTGAGCCCCACACTACTCTTGTGATATTTGTCATATACTGCATGCTACACGCTGCTGTCTGCAGACATCAGTATACGAGCAGTATGTAGTAGTCAAGTAGTAGGCCATTTCGGAAACGGCCAATGTGTGTGCGCTGTGGGGATAAAAGATAATCTTTGTCTTCAAGAAATAGCACATCTTGTGTCTGGTATCTTTTCCCTGACCTCATCATTGGCCCAAGTTGCCCATCTCATATTTTAACCATAACAAACTATGGATATTAGTTCCCTTTAGCGAAGTATGTTTTTAGGAATGGGTTCAAAATGGGTGCTATCGAGCCCTTATGCACTTCGGTTTGACAGTGGGACACAGCTTAAAAATAAATTAAAAACACTTTTTTATGACTTTTGAAAGTGTTTCTTGGGTCTATACTGCCCTTAAACACACTTTAAGTTTGATAAAAAGCCTCAGATGTTAAAGTAGCCAATTTACACTGTTAGAAACTGCTGTGTGCTTAAAGCACCTGTTCAGAATTTTCTTAACTATGTATGTCACAAGGTAAGGAGGGTGGGGTCCCACAACATTGACAAGCACTAAACTGCTGAGGGCAACAAGAATGGATAATTGTGAAAATAAAGAGAAACAAGTTGGCAGACACTTTGCAGCTGAGAACAATGAAAATGATCAGTTGACTAATTTAGGGGTGGTCTGTCATAGGCTACAGGGGAAATCCTCAATGTGTTGGCTGCAGGCGTCTAGAAAAGTAAACTGTCCACGATACGGTATGTTCAACTTCCTGGGGCACACCTCTCATTCTTTTGGACAATGCCTCTCCTGCTGTCAGACACCTTTCCCTCAGATTCATGTATTCACTCCATCTCTTGGACACACCTTTCTGTCCCACACTTCCACCAGCACCCTTACACCTACTGCAAGTTTTGTCTCTCCCACACTAGCGTAGTGTTTGTTGCACGGTAAAGTCTGTCTCTCAACTGGACACCATTTCACTCTTATATGTCCCTCCACAGTCCCCCCTACGAGTGCCCTCTACCCAAGAGATTACATGAAGATGGGCTCTGAGAACACTCTCATCTGTCTTGTGACTGGGTTCTTCCCTCCTCAACTAAATGTGACTTTCACCAAGAACAACAAGATTGTCACTCAGGGAGTGAGGGCCACCCAGCTGCGGCTGAATGTTAATGACTACTCCTACAACCAGTTCTTCACCTTAAAGTTCACACCTCAGGAGGGGGACATCTACACCTGTACTGTGGAACACTCTGCACTGGATCTACCAATCACAAGAGAGTTTGGCAAAGAATCTGTTAATAATGCTAGGCTATTTACAGTATCAATAAATGGCTTAATGATGACAGACTGCTGTACTGACAGAAAAATAGTTGCAGGTTGCGCAAATATTTTATTTAAAATAAAACTGCTGATTCCTCAAAACTGTAGTTTAAGCCTTGCCAATTTGTGTCCTACTCAGATGTTGACATGTGTGTGTTTCTCAGATGTTGAGGTGTCTGAGCCCAGTCTTGGTCCATCGGTGTTCTGTGGAGTGGGTCTGACTCTGGGGCTGCTGGGAGTGGCTACTGGAACATTCTTCCTCGTCAAGGGAAACCAGTGCAACTGAGACAACGTTGCAATCTTCATCTATTCTTTCCAATTGGATTAATGAAATGTAGTCAATGGGGATGTTTATCATTTTCAGCATTTATGAAATCTTCTGTCGAATTAAATTAATAATGGCTACACACAACGATCCCTCTCTATATATCGATTTGCTTATTATTTCCAAAGTTTATTTTAACTTGAAATTTGCATATTTTATGATGTGCCCCTGTTCATAAAGTATTTCAGCCTTAAAACTAAAACCATAAACTGACTATAGGTATAGCTTATCATTGTCCACAACAATAACAAATATTTCCCATATGTGAACAAAAATCTCCCATGTGTGCATTAATGTGATGTGAATTCTACAGTTTCCAATTGGCTATTGATCATTCTGAAAGTGAGACATTTTCTGGACTATCTATGCATTGATGTTTACTGTTCTTATTATCATACCAACAAAATATATGGGCAATTCCACGAAAAAGTAAACCTCACCTTAAAAATTTAAGTCTCTCCTACATGGACATACACATTCTTTCAGAAAACTTCCAATACAAAAAGTATCGTCTCAATGTAAATATTCAACTGAGCAAGTTTCGAAAGGATATCTGTTTGTTAAAATTTTTACCCTATTCAGCTATAATGTAAGTCTATGGAGGGGCTTATAATGGGCATAAGTAGGTGATAACACACACAAAGCTGCAATGCTATCAGTTATTTTTTATTGTTGTATTACTATTTCTGACGTTACAGGTTAAAATCCACCGTTCACAATTGTTTTGTATCGTTTTGGAGGGGTTTTCCAGACGTCACGTCCATAACGTCACATCCATAACGCCATTTCTCCCAATGAAAACCAAATTTTTAAAAATTTACATTTGAAATTAAGTCTTTCTCTGTCTTTACTGAGGTGTCCTGTTTTGTATGAATGTAGTAATATTTACATTTCTCTAAAAAATTCACACACTTCACAGCAAAAACTACGCTCTCTCAAAAGTTTGTCCGTTTTTCGTCACATCCATAACGCAAATTGAACGGCTCATATTCTTATAATGTAAATCATGATATACATTTTTTGTGTTTGCCTATATTCAGCCATGGAGTTTGCATAAGAATATGAACAAAATTGTGAAATACTGCTAGGTTTGCGGAGGTTATGTGGCATTTTGTCCATCAATAATGCATGAAAATGTCACGTCCATAACGCTGGAATTGCCCATATATTTTTTTTTCAAATAGGCATAATTTAAAAAGAAAGCCATATACATCTTTACTTTTGACCACGTGGACAGTTCATCAGATTTTTTTTTTTTTATTTTACCATGTATTCATATTAGTGCTGGCAAAATTAACTGATTAATCATGTGATTAATCCAAAAATTAAAAAAATTAACCCAGATTAATCCTGATGGATATGGTTCCACTTTCATGGCATGTATTATGTTCAATTTCAGAGAGAAAATGGCTCGGCTATCAAGTCAAACTATACAAAGATTATGGCCTAGCTCCTGACTGTCCAACAACATGTTTGGGGAATCCTCCGGGGTAGGGGACAGGTGTGAATTGCCCCATTTGAGACGAACAAAGCCAACTATTTAGTATCAGGGCCTTTACAGGGCAAAATAAGGATCCAATATACCCTAGCATCCAAATTCCTACTGGAGGAAATGAGTTGATTAATCTTTGAAAAATTTTGTGATTAATCAGATTAATTTTTTTAATCGTTTGACAGCACTAATTCATATGTATTCAATGCTGATTTGATGACAATTCCATGTTGCTGAATATGTTACTGATGTGTAACTGATACTGTAACTGAGATGATTTAAATTAAAAGATTGATTCTTTAAATGCTGACTGCACACTAAAGTTGGAAGGTTTTTGGGTCTGTGTACTTTTTCGTTCATTCATTATTCTATTTTGGAAGTCGCACGAGAAATGAATAAGGACTCGTTTATGGTGTTTTACGCTTGAATATCACTTATGAAATGGAACCAAGCGCCATATTTTGATATCTTTTAGGCACTGAAAAGGAAACGCTGAATCCTAGAAAAAAAAAGAGAAGAGCAATAAATAAAAACGTCCATCTGAATTGCGTCTTTGGTTTGTTAAGCACCGATAATTCGGATGACCAGGGGGGTATTCCTGCAAAGTCGCTAATGATATCGGCGCTTATGTGATTAAGCCTCGTTTGAAGTAGCGTCAACTCAGAGATGAGGCTGAAGCCATTCCATCAACGCAAATTAGCTGCGCCTGCCTCTTGTTAACTTAAACAAGGCTGCGTGCACGAGCTCAACACTAGACCTAAATAGATGATTTAGGAATAGCCTACCTGATGAACTGTCGTAAAATTAAGGCAGAACTAAAAGAATTTTCAGAGAGAAACTTCGATATGCATACGTCATCTGTTGAATTTTGCGTGAAATAACTGAATATCACATTTTTATAGTAGTAGGCCTACTGGCAATGCAGAAATTTGAAAAGGTGATTGAAAATCTATTTTAAATCATAATGTTTGACCATTGCTTGTTGGAACAATTTGTCAGTCTCATGTTGTTCGGTCCGTGACCGAAGTATAATTCAAGTTCACAACTCGTATTAAACAATGGGAAAAGGCATTTCTGGGGTGTTTCGCTATTTCAGTATCCAAATACGTGCAATGCAATTAGGCCGTAAGGTGACCCCCGTTATCGTTCAGTTTCGCTCCACAGCATCGGCACCACATACCCGTTAGTTGTTAAAAGTACCACAGTTACGTTGCAAGTCATGATAAAGTTTCGCTTCCTGCATATTGTGTATTTTATTTAAAACCGAGACGTTCTCCGAAGAACTATTTTCCCCAGGGCGGAATGACTATTTGACGTCACACGACACCACGTGAGTGCTGTCAAGTCATAAGGCGATCTCCCAAATATCATTTCGAAGTGGGTATATCATAATAATTATCGAAGATAATGCTCATTCATGTATTTCTGGATTGGAAGATATAAATTATAAATAGTGCTTTATTTAAAGCACAAGGCACAATTTTGCAAGTGACATTTCATGCTATGATTTTTGATCAATTATTTGTAATGTAATCAATTCCAAACAGTATAGCATGAACAACTATTATGCAAGTGGATAAGGTTACCTTTTCATGTTGACCTTTTCATTAATAAATGGAAATAATTGTAATTATCAATGATAAGGACCATTCAGGTATTCATTTATTAATTTATTTACAAATAACTATACAACAAAAAACAAATATCAAAAGCAAAGCTGCTGTGTAAAGTGTCTGTGTGTCCTCTGTTGTTGTTTGTTGCTTTGATGTCCCTCTTTCCATGTCGCTGTCTGTCTGGCTCATTTCGCTGGACTGAGTCGTTTCTGCACCTGATCAAAGTCAAAGCGAACTTTATTGTCAATCAAGCACTGCAAGAGTACATTGCACGCAGACTGAAATTGCATTTCTCAAAGCTCCAAATGTGCAGTTAAAAATTAAGACATATAACTGAGATGTATAGGACATCACAACTCACAGGACATAAAGTCCTGTCTTGTAAAGTGCAGTCTTGTTCTCTGGAGTGAGTTCAGCAGTCTGATGGCTTGTGGGAAAAAGCTGTTGCTAAGTCTGGTTGTTCTGCAGTGCATACTGCTGTAGCGCTTGCCAGAAGGTAGGAGGGTGAACAGTGCGCGTGAGGGGTGGGTTGTGTCTTTGATGATGTTGATGGGTCTTCTTTGACAACGGGATGGATACAGGTCTTGAATGGATGGTATAGCTGATCTTGTGATCTTCTCTGCTGTTCTCACCACCCTCTGTAGTGCTTTCTGGTCTGCAACATGGCAGATGATAACAAGTCCAAGACTGCATGCGTTGACAAGTTCTCAGCAAAAAACACTTCAGATGTATTGCATTTGGCAGGGGTGTGGAACACTAGCTTAGGAAAATCACGGCTGAGTCTCTTCTTCAATACATCCTGTCTGTAACACAACAAATCAACAACAACAAAAAAGGGGCATATGAGTACCAGCAAAGGAAGGCTTCATGTTGTGGCTGATATACAATAGCCACCTTTGCAGATATAATACCAAGTATTCTCAAGAGAAGCACATACTATAACTAACATCACACTATCAAGAAGACTGCCATCCTCCTTATTGCAAAATAATACATGTACAGTATGTGCAGATGACAAGCAGAGTGTGTGCACACACTGTATGACAAAAATAAACTGCCGTGCAATTACCTGTAGCTTGAAGCATCAACACCTTCAATTGACTGCACCAGGTCAATAAATGCCTTCCTCAGTTGACTCATCCTCAGGACCTCTTGGTTGATCAGCAGCCTTTGACGTATCATCCTCTCGCAGAATAACTTATAGCTCAGATCAAACGGTGACTCGATCCTTACAAAAAAATATAGAAGAAGATATGTTGTGAGAGCATTTGTTGTGTGTTGTGAGAACAAACTGTCTCATTCATAGGATACACATTGTACTGTTTGTGTTTTTATATAAAATTAATATATGACTTACTATTCTTTCTCTGCTCTGACAGGAACACTCAAAAACCTTGTATACTGTCGGTAGCAACTTTTGTGGTACTGCACCTCCAGAGCCACACAGTCTCTGTCCTTGATGTGAATGAGGATGCTCTGGTCATCCTTTGCTTCAGCAGCTTCCTGCAACTTGCCTTGCACAAAAGAAAAGAAAACAGAATGATTAAATAGACAGGAAAACAATTCATTTTCCTGGTGCAGTGGTGATGTAAAAAATGGTGCTAGGTGTTTCACCCAAAAAAGTATTCCTTAAGGACACAGATGTACAGCACAGCCAGGACACACCCCTAGAGCCTGGGGCTGCCCAGCAACACACAGAGACAGAAGCGGAAAAATCCCAAGTGTTTAAGAAAGGGGCAGTGGGGGGTGGGGGAATGGCATGGGGGATGGGGTGGTTCAGAAGCAGTGTGTTGACCAGACAGGCCATCAGGCTGAGGAGCCTCATTTCTGTACAGGTATTCAGTGCCATATTAACATCAGGCATCCTATGACATCCATACAAACATATCCATTACCATATTTAAGTCAAAATGTGATTCATTCTATATATATATAAAAAATCTAAAACACTGAGTGGGATATTGTAGGCATGGGAATGTTATGGAGGCTATTGAAATGTAATTTCACACCCACACACATACACAACACATTATGGCAACTCACACATACATTAAGATTAGACAAATACAATGATTGTGCAGCAGTGAAGGCTAGATAGTCATTCAACTTTTCCTAACATCTGTGTGTGAGTGAGTGAGTGTGTGTGTGTGTGTGTGTGTGTGTGTGTGTGTGTGTGTGTTGGGGGATGGAATGCATTCGCATAGACTACCTACTGTTTGTGTGTGATAGGGGTGGTGAAACACAGTCTTACCTGCTGTTAAACTCTGTGTCTTTTTGACGTCTGCCACCGGCGACGACCAATAGATACAGACGGCAAGTACGGTTAACGTCCCCAAAGTGCGAGGGTGGAGTCAGCGTGGGGGATAACGGAGGCCAATTTAACCTTATGGTGAATGGACAAGGTAGAGAAAGTTGCTTAACAATAAAAGATCGCTAAGTAAAATTGAACAAAGTCCATATTAGATGTTTTGTCTAATCATGACCTGTTTGCCTACTTGTGTTTAGACTAAAATAATTTTTCCATCATTTGTTTATTGCAGTTACACTAACAGAAATGCCATGAGCCGTCTCTGCTCCTGTCAAAAGTACAGCAACTTTCAATCACAAGTCTGATTAGCTCAGTTAAGCAAGCTAAAGTTAGCTACATTTACTGTGGTGATCAATGAAGTTGGCTAGTTAGCAAGCTAATGAAGCTAATAAACATCATCTAAATTGTCATCAGTATCGCGTTTGGAGGGGTGTCAAGTTCAGAATTCACATCGGACCATCGGACCATCATTACTACCTTCAGGCATTGCCCTCAAAAATGTGTCTGGCTCCTTGTAGATGGTGCTCAGTGTAACTTGTAGCTTAGCATGCCATTGACTCCTTCACTAATTTAGGGTTTGTTTTCCCCCACATGGGGGACACGAGGAGCTGATTTTATGGGCGTGCCCGGACTTGCCGTCTGTATCTCTTTGCGATCTTTCTTGCAGATAAAGAACGGGGCCAGAGCTCGCGATGGGCAAGCTTGACGTTTCCTGGTCGGAGTGGTCGCAGTCGATGAAGCAGGGATAGCCTCGCTTGTTTGGGTGTCTTGTTGGTCATCTCTCCTCTCTGCCTCTCGCACGAGACGGCGTTTGGCTCGTTCTATTTCGCGCTTGTCAATAAACCTCCGGTAGCATGTGGAATGGAAAGCTGCATCTTCGGAAATTTCCTCAAAATCCAACTGAAGACAGTGTTTGAAATTTTCTGCTACGTCTCTGCTCTCACCCTTCAACTCTAGCCACTGTCGAACACTATTTCGATAGGTATTCCACCTTTTGCTTCCTCGTGCTTAACAGAAGATATATGTATGTAACACATCTTACTTTTCGAAGATTTGTCTTATTTTACATTTTCGGTAGAGTTTTCTTCTTCTTCGGTACTGCTGGATGTTCGCCCTGCTAATATGTTAGCTGCCATGCTACTTCTGTTTACTCGCTCAGCTGACATACCAGCTATCCGATTCGTTCATTCTGATGACGTCTCAACCGTGGTACCTCTCGCAAGCAAAGGTGTTTCTACGCCTGTCGAATATGTACATACGCCTCGGAGACACTAGTTCTTCATTAAACGTTGATAATTTAAATAGAAGTACACTGCAACCAATGGCGAAAGTGTGTTTGAATCCTCAACATAACGCATTCTTATTTATGAAATGGTTATTTTTTGTGGTTTTTGTCGGTTTCTAAAGCACTTTTCGAGGGTCACCTTACGGCCTAAATTGAGCGCAACGACACAGTGCATGATTAAACCATTCTCAACTTGGAAAATGAAAATTGAAACAGGAAGTCGACCGCTAACAAAATCCTTCAAAATAAAAGGCCTGTTAGCTCACAGTTAGCGGCTACAGCAGTTTCGCTGAACTAAGCACATATGAATACTTTAATTAATTCATACACAGTATGCAAGATGTAGATTCGTTTTATAACTCTTGGACATAAAAGCGGAGAACCTTGGATATAAAATGAAGAACAGAGACTGTTCGTTCCCCTGACGAAACGGACCAGTCCGGGATTTGCCTTCCAACGTCACAGCAACAAGGAAAAACAAACCCTGGGCCACTCTGCACACACCATGCCATGGAAAAAAGGTAAGTGAAGCGTTGGTCTAAAATTAATATTTTTGGTGTTCAAAATATAGACTTAACTTATCAAACCGTCCTTCTACCTAAATATGCAGCGACTATTTTGAGAGTAAAAACTTCACATAGTAGGATATGCAGGTATCATAGCTGTCATCAAGTACTACAGGTAGGTGAAATAGATAGCCTATCTAACGTAAAATAGGATATTCTAGGCTAAACCTTTGATGGTATTAGTGGGTTTAAGGTACTAAATGAGTATAGTGTGGGAATTTGTGTGTGTCCCAAGAAGACCGATCAAAAAGATTGCAGGAGACCAAGATTCTTTCTCAAACGATGTAGGTCATTTATTGAGCTTTCACCGCAGAATCAGTTGATACAAAAAGATGCCTCCAACAATTCTACCGACTAAGAGTTTTACCCACTCTTATATACTAACCCTTCTGTACTTCTAAACTTATCCATCCAATAGTCTTTAAGATACTGGCTTCTGGCCAAAACTAGAGACCTGAAACTGCATCCTTTAAGCATATGACTGTGTCTGTTTGTGTCACAACATTTGCTTAGACATCACTCTGGGCCGTCATCTGAACCCAACTTTATGGTCTTCACTAGAGAGCTGAGTCTTCAGTAACTATCTGTTTGCATACCATGTACTGGTTATATTTGGCTCTGGCTGGACACAGTAAATATCAGAAAGTTATCTTACAAAAATTCCTACATACCTCCCTTTTTTGATTTTCAAACTAAATCAAAACTCTGCTGATCAGAATTTTTCACACATTTTCAAAAACACACTTCTAAGCAAGCCACCCATATAATATTGGCTATGCTATAAGAAAAATAAAAATGTCCTTATTATGTAAACATCGATGATTTTAACTTTGCTATTGTACTTTTCGAAAATCCTTGGTTAATGAACTTCAAAGAAATTTTAAAAGCGAATGTCCCATTATGCACATCTTTGTGTGCGCATAATCAGTAATTTTATCAACTTTATTAATGTATGTAAAAACTTTGAGTATTTAGACTGTATCAGGGCTGGACTTCTTGCCCCGAATTCTTGATTGTTGACCTCGGTCCTCGACGGTTCCCTTGGACACCTCCCTTTGGTCCAGTCGCTTCCCTTGGCACCCAAATGGACACATCACTTGGACACCTTCCTTTGGTTCGCATTGGTTCTCTGGGCCCTCATATGGACATCTCCTTATAGGTCCACACTGGTTCCTTGGACCCTCAGTTGGGCATGGTCCACATGGTCCACTGACCCTCAGCTGGGCACCGTCAACACCACGTTTCCTTACTTGGGTGTCTGAAAATGTTCTTTCACTCATCCAACACACACTCATATTCATTGCAGAAGGTTACTTGGTAGAAGCACACTCTGTATGATGTGCATGGGATATACTGACACCCTCTTGGTCTTCCCAGGCATCTCTTTGGTTGTAACAGTTGTTCTCCGGCCATCTTTAGTTGGTGGTGGTCCAGCGTTCTGGCCAACCCCCACACGACTCTGTTCTGTTTTTGCTATTTTTGTGAAAAGAATTCTCAAACAGGACATTATAAACATCAACACACAAAATATATTTCAAGAAGGACTTAAAGAATTTCTTATGCAAAAAACCTTTTGATCTCAAGATTTATCACTTTCGCATTAAAATTCTTATATAGCCATTCAATTACTATCATCACTACATTAATCTTAAATATAAACTCAAATTTCTGATGTTAAGAAATTTGCTTCATCTGCCACAAACTAAACTAAACATATCCACTCATTTTTCATGTGCTCCTTATTTTGCAAATTGCCAAACATCCAATCCTTATTTTCCCAATTAAATTTCATAACAATATTACTTAGAAGCCAATCAAATATCCTTATCTCTACATCCAATTAGACTCTAATTTATTCTGAAGGCCAAAGCCTATCTCCATTGCCAATTGTACTAGAAACTTCCACAACAACTTAGCCAAATTCAAAAGATAATAATCCAAACGTTGCGCACCATTTAGATTTCACAGCTGAATCTGCTATACTCCTATGAAAGTTTCTTTTCTATAAATCTTATCCATAATTTTTGTAACCAAATTGCATAACTTAATATCTACAAAATATACTTTAATAATCAATCACAAATTCCAATATCAACAATATAATTTCATAATCAATTTCCACTGTGGAATAAGACAAAGCCCCTCTAGGCCTACTGACCTAGGAATTCATGAACTTCTGGTTTTACTACGCCGACTGTTTGATGTTTCCATTTTTCTGAAAAAGTTATTGATGTTCTCAACTTAGCTTTTTTATCTCTCTCTCCCAATTATTTTAACACTTATTTTAGAATTGTATAGCTTTCCACTCCTTATGGTTACCCCTCACTGGCAAATACAGTTGATCAGGTCGCACTTATCCACTAAGAAAGAAATGATGGTACTACATAAGGTTCTTTAACTCAGAACAATAGTTTAAAACCATTTTCTCTTTTTTGTGTTCTTATGTTTTATCAGAATTGGAGCAAGTTAGAAATGTCCAATTAACAAGTTAGAAATTCAGTATGCCAACTATGAAATACAAAATAACTATATTTCAATTTGTATGTAAGGAGACTTCTGACCCACAAACTTCCACTGACACACTGTGCAAAGTGCACTGACTTTCCAGTCTAAATTTACGTAAGGCAAGATTGGAGGAGATGGTATAAGATGGTAAAGTTGATCTTAAGTATGATGTAAACAATATCTCTCCCTATGTTATGTTATCACTATGTTGGATACAAGAATATTTACTTCCTGTATCAGTTAGATGATTGTTTGCAAAATGTGAGTTGTTCCTTAACTGTTCCTGTCCTAACTCTGGGCATAATCAATATTATGTCCGGTAAGGTTCAAATTTGCAAGGCCCTCTATGGACGATATTCTGAGTGCAATTGTATGCTCACCCCAATCACATTCCTATCAGGCAAGACAGTTGGTTGGCAATTCTGAGGATCTTGAGCTTTGGTGGCAAGTCTTTGTGAGGAGAGGACCCAGATATAGAGGTTGTGGCTGGCGGAGCGGAGCCATGGCAAGGTGGAGGAGGCACCCATTTTCATTTGAGCAGCATTTTCTTATGAGCGTCACTTGGCAAGTGTGACCTCACTTGAGCAGGCTGACAACATGTCCATATAGCCTTCTTCTCAGTTTGTCTCTGAGATTTCAGTTCATCAGTTCTCATTCTTGTTCTTTGTCTTTGTTCTTTGTCCCCAATAGCCAACTTTTTCTTCAAGAAATGCAAAAAGTGCAAAGCGTAACTCTTGCACAACAGAATGAACCATGAGCTTTGATATAATAGCCTTGTACCTTTGTAAGTGTATCAGTATAATGAAATCTCTTCTTTGCTCAAACTGTTTTAATGTTTGCAATTTCTGCTCAGAAAACTTAACTCCCTACTCTTACCCAGAGTACTACTAAACTATTGAAGTATGTGGTTTACCTTATACCATCCCGTCACCTTCTTATCCTTAGTTGCAATCATGTCAAACTGATTTTGATCTTATACTAGTCACTGGAATTCCATAGCCACAGTCTCCTTAAATATCCCAATGTTGCAATATTGTTATAACTGCTTAATAGTCCAATATGCTGTAGAATTATTATATTATACTGTACAAGTCACAAGTCAATGTATCTTACTCTTATTAGTTGAATAGTTTTCAAAACTACAAATGGCAGTTATAAACAAACATCACTTTTTTCACTGAAGGTAGTGCCTTATTTTAACTCAAACACTTATTCTCAACTAGAGATGTCCCGATCCGATATTTAGATCGGATCGGCCGCCGATATGAGCAAAAAATGCATATCGGGATCGGATCTGCAAGCGCAAAAATGCCGATCCAAACTCCAAATCCATTTTTTTTCTCGAAATCTGCTCCGTTTCTGCGCACCGCGCAGCGCATTATTCAGATAATCCATTCCAGTTTTTGCTGTGTGTTTCCCTACCATCCGGTCCGCATTTTCCAGCACAGGAGCAGGCTGACACCTGAGCATGTCGAGATGCTTGTCTTTGTAAAAAAGAATCTCCCCATCATGCTGGGGCTGCATGCAGGGCAAACAGTTGGAATTGAAGGGAGTGTGTAGATGGAGATAAGGAGAGGAGAGGAGAGAGAAGGGAAGAGGAGAGGAGAGGAGAGGAGATGGGATTGGGGAGTAGAAGGCATTTGCTTTGAAATAGTTTACTATACAGTATTTGCACTGTTTTGCACTGCTGTCTCCACTGTTTTGGTTTACACTTGTTCAAGAGCTCAGCACTGATGAGTTCAAGAGGACTTATGCTGTTAATAGACTGTTAAACTCAGGTTGTGTTTGCTTAATACAATGTACAATATGATCTGCGCTTGTGGCTTAAAAGTTAAAAGGCTTGAAAGTAAAGTTGTGGTTATGCCATTTCTGTTTGCTATTTATCATTTTGTTTATTTTGTGTTGATTTATTGAATAAATAGGTGAATAAAGAGGTCAGTTTCTCGTTACCAACTAATGTGTATTATTCAAATGTACCTAATTCAGCTGGCTAGTTATTATCAAGAGTAAAACCCTTTTCAACGTGAGTCTGACAACAAAGTAAGTTGGTTAAATGACTTAAAACTTTAATACATGCTCAGCTAGGCCGGTATCGGTATCGGTATCGGGAGATATCGGTATTGGATCGGAAGTACAAATAAATATCGGTATCGGATCGGAAGTGCAAAATCCTGGATCGGGACATCTCTATTCTCAATTTATTCTCAATTATTTAACACTTATTGCACTCTAGGCACAAATCACTTACTCCTTACTTGAAGCTTGTATACTTTCAGCACTAATGCAACTCTTAATCACTATTTTCTCATAATTCCTGTAAAAACTATGACTATCAGACTGTATTTTGTTTTATGCAATACCTAATAACCTAATATTGTTACTGAAAACTGTCTATGAACTCACTTGATGGTTGCAATGCCCAGAATGGGCAGTTTCTGTGTTTGACTAAAAACGCCTATCACTGTCACCTATCAATTTGGTGGTGGTGTCGTGTTCACCTGTTGGAACAGACACACAAACTGGCAAAATGTGTTTAGACTAAGTTTAGACTACTTACGAATATTTTTAATGCTGAACTCAATTTCACTGAATGCTGTTATTACATGGATCTTCCTGAAGGAATTACTTTGCAGATCCACAAATTTTACTAATTTGCTCTAACACTACTCATCTTGTTGTTACTAATTCTGAAAAAGGGGTCTTATCCACAGTCCACTTAAACAAGCCAATTATTCTCTAATTCAATACAACAAAATACTGTAATTCCAATTCATAAACTTAATCCTTAAACGTTTTCAATATTAATTTAACACAAAATTTGACATGGCAAAATGCTTCAACTTAGAGACACATAGAAAATCAGATGGATATATTTACCATTCCGTTGTTATTCTCATGCCTCTTCTGGTAGCTGTTATTCCAGGCTCTTGGCAGATGAGGTATCAACCTTAATCTCAATCAATAATCAAATTGGGTTAATCATCATGAATTGCTGAATTACAACTATACTTGCATTATAGTATGTCAATACAACATGTTATACTTACTGTTAGACTTGATTGAATCTTATGTTTACCCTTACTCTTACTCAAGAAGGAACAATGCAACTAGTAGTTGAAAGTTAGTCTTTATGCATGCTGTCTTTTCTGTTACAAAGCCTAGTGTTTAGGTTTGTCTAAAATTACATGTGAGGTGTGGTGTATGTTACAAATGTCTCATCCACTGTTTCAGATGCATATACTTCCTAGTGCCAGAGTCATACTTACAACATGGCAAACATCTTAAATGACACTCTCAGTTCAACAATCTCAATCTCCACAGCAACTTTAAGGCAGATGTGTCCTACTATTTCCAGATGTAATACAATGTAATGATTAAACAACTGAATAAATAGCATATACCTTTATCCTACACAATTCTTTCTTGGTCAAGTACTTAGATCACAAATGTAAGCAAATTTTCAGATTTCTCCACAGCTTTCTCCTACCACTGTCTCCCCCCTTCATTCAGCTACAGGCTGAATTTAGATCATAATTTACGACGTCCACCCTGTGAGATGCTCTCACAGGCCAGCAGGCAGACAACAGCCTACATGCACAGGACAGAAAATTAAAGTTGCTTTTACACTTTCTACTCTGTTCTTAAAGCCACCACATGCAACTTTTAGGTAAAATTTCGACGTTTCCTATTCATTACACCTTTAGGTAAATTGCCTAGAACTCACTAGACTTGATAAATGACATGTTCCGGAGTAAAACGAGCCCCTTCACGAGATTGTCCGACCCTCCTAGAGGCAGATACCGCCTATGCAAGATCAGGGAGCGCGTCCCGGCTATCGTAAGTTTTGGTTAGCAAGCAAGCTAGGTCACGTGACTTAGCCAGAGTTTACTGTTTGAATTACAACGCGATTTGTGACTTCTCAGCGCATTCAACTGTCGATACATTTTGTTAGCGGCGATCACCATTGACTATGCAATTCTAAATGGAGGATTATTGGCAGAAACGCTTAATAACTGCTTTGTTTGGTTGTTAGCTTACTGGATAATGCCACTGGATCCTGCATAGGCTCTCTTTAAAACAAATAACAGTCACAGTTCTGCTGGAACACATGGATAGGGTAGAGTTACGTACGTATCCACAGCTACTACACCTGTTATCAGTACTATCAACCTGCAGGAAGCTCCACTGTTGTTTTATTTGTGTTTACGTGTTATGCATTGCTGAAATACTTTGATTGACTTGATGATTTTTACATACGTCTCTTGCTGGGAGGCTGCATACTATAGCCTCTCACAGCATGGGACTCTTTCTGCACCTCAAATTCCTGTCTGCACCAAACATTCTATGTCAGTCTGCCTTTCCTGGTTGCTATGTATAGCACCACTTCTGGGCCTAACAGGCACACAGAGCGCTGGTCACAGAAGACACTGAAGTTTCAAGACAAATATTACACTCACAACTACTTAAAACAAACTTTCTATTGCCTAAATTATCTTATTGGACTAATAGTCTTTGTAGAATTTTAATCCAATCTTTCCCATACACTGATAGTAAACAGTCTCCTATGGCTTGGCTTCACCGCTTACTTGCATACCACACTTGGCTGTTTACGATCTGCGTACTGGAGTAAATTCTTCACTCTCTCCTCCCCTTTAAACCGTATAGTCTTACAGTTGTTTACAAGTATCTCAAATGTAATCCTGACTGTTAACACTTCCTACTCAGACAAGATCACAGCATGGCAAACATAACTTGTGTTAAGAGCTGTTCATCATTATCCGGGCACAAGCTTCCCAAACAGATACATTCATTCACTATACATTTAACATGAAACACAAAGCCAATTCCTAAGAACCTCATTCTCGTTCTTTTTCTCCCTGTTGTTCGCACAGCCTTCAAATTTCCTATTTCCACTGTGCTTCTAGCAGTGAATGCGAGCTCGAAATGGTTTGGAATTCTTCTGCACTGTACTTAATTTGAACAATTAACAATTATTAATTCCAAGCTTACACATAAAAACGAAGACCTACTCCTCTCCACTCCTTTTAATTATAATCGATAGATCCAGCCGTATTGTTTAAACAGGGCGACTGCCCAATATTTTTCACTACATTAACCAGCAAGATGGCTTTCAGCAATGTTGCACAGACATAGACAGACAAACTTTGAACGAACAAGTGTTAGCACACCACATTTCTTAAGTACTCAATTTGTACTTTTCTTAGCTCCGGCACTTCATCGTAAGCCCAGCGTCCTGCGCTGCATTCTCGAGTGACAAGGCAAAGCCCACCCCTACACAACATAAATGTTATATTGTATTAGGGGCACATATAAGAGTTTTGACAGTGCTGCACTATTTTCGCGATAATGTGCAACCCCCATTTAGACATTGGACGAAGGGATCTGTCAGCGACCTAACTCAGTACCGGTTACATTTTGTTAGTCCTAACATCTTATTATAAAAGGACAAGAAAACAACATATAACATAACATCAAAGCACCAAGACACTTCCCCCCTTAAGGCACGGACAGTAAAAGAACTATCCTCAGTTACTGAAATAAAAGAATACCATGGTAATTCATAAACAAAAATGTAAAAAGTAGCAAAAGAAAATATGACCTAAAAAAATACGGTGAAAGCATAACATCGGTGAGAAATACTTGGCCCTCCCGCACAGTTTCTTTTGCGGTGGATGAATAAGAAAATACTCACCCTGCTAAGACACCTGGTCTGGTGATGTTTGTTATTCGAGTCCAATTAAAACGCTGTTTAATTCGTGACGCCAAATATATGTGGGAATTTGTGTGTGTCCCAAGAAGACCGATCAAAAAGATTGCAGGAGACCAAGATTCTTTCTCAAACGATGTAGGTCATTTATTGAGCTTTCACCGGAGAATCAGTTGATACAAAAAGATGCCACCAACAATTCTACCGACTAAGAGTTTTACCCACTCTTATATACTAACCCTTCTGTACTTCTAAACTTATCCATCCAATAGTCTTTAAGATACTGGCTTCTGGCCAAAACTACAGACCTGAAACTGCATCCTTTAAGCATATGACTGTGTCTGTTTGTGTCACAACATTTGCTTAGACATCACTCTGGGCCGTCATCTGAACCCAACTTTATGGTCTTCACTAGAGAGCTGAGTCTTCAGTAACTATCTGTTTGCATACCATGTACTGGTTATATTTGGCTCTGGCTGGACACAGTAAATATCAGAAAGTTATCTTACAAAAATTCCTACAATAGTTAGGCTGAATAACCCATTACTTTATGCTTTTTGAGATCGCATTCTAATCTTTGACTGAATGCAGTGTTTCCCACAGATTAGGTGGCAATTTGTGTGCCGATGAGGGTGGTGACCAGGGGGAGGGGCGTTGCCCGGGCGATCGATGTCAGCGTTGCCCCAGGGTGGGTAGATGACCAGGGGGAGGGGGCGTTGCCCGATGGGGGCACAAATCTGCCAGTAAGTTGGCAACAGCATTATTTTATTTACTGAACAAATAAAAAGTTGGTAAAGTTAAAAGGCTACAATCACAGTGCAATTAAGTGCTATCATATATTTTTGGAATCAAGTAGCCTACTATTTAATCAATTAGCCTAATAGAGTAATGGGATAAAACTTAATTTTTAGGTTTTAAACAGCAATAACATGACCAATCATTTTGCTATTATTCTTCATCAAAATATGTTTTTATCCCAACTATGTAAAATAGAAACCTTTTCTCCAAGGCTATTGGCTTCTAATAGGCTAGTGACAATGGGCCCAAAATGTTGAGAGACCCCTACCCATGGTAGAACAAAACCCAACCATGTTTTTCATCATCTTTAACAGTTTGAATGCCAGGTGTTTTTAACAAGCTTTGGCCCAGAGTGCCAGCAATCCAGGCCACTGTTGCCTATTTTTATAGAGCCACAGCGTATTCTGTGTTATAGCTATGGACACATACTATGGGTCATTTGAAAGGTAAGACTCTGAGCTCTCAGTGGGTGAAAACCGTTTATTTCTACATGCCTCCGTTCCTGAGAAATCCCAAGCTAAACAGTGGGTAGTTTTCATCAAAATCCTTGTTTTTTTCTAGAAAAGGAGATATCGCTTCTTTTATGATTATGATGGAGTGTTCTCTGTCAAGTTTCGAGGAGTGACACAAGCCGAATCATGCCTGTGGTGAGACTGCCACCTAGTGACGAACCCGCGAAAGGACAACATGACATGACGTGCATTATTTGACACAAATGCTGCAATCGTAATCAAATGCTGCCTTGTGATGTGAAAATGTCCAGACAAAATGTGCAGATCGTGAGTTTTTATGAGTTTCCGATCGTAATTTATTTCAGTTCTATTTATCACAGAGTTCCAAAAATCATATATAACCTGTGTGAGGGTTTCTATTTTCGTAAATTAAAAAAAAAGGCAAAAACGTAACATTACGTTTTTGGCACTCAACGCATGACAAGTTATAACGTAACATTACGTTTCTGGCATTCAAAGTGTTAAGGTCTCTCATATATGAAATGGATTTTTTGCTGCAAAGATGGTTAAATTCATAGATATTGTCATACACCCCATAGCTAAAAAAAAAGAACAAAAATGGATCCTTGTCGAATGGGACTTAAGACATATAAACTGATACAGAATCTTAATACAAGCTCTGAGACCTTTGAAACTTGGCATGTATGTAGCCAAGAGGTTGCTGTACCTTCTAGAAAAACCTGTGTGTGAATATCTTGAAGTACAGTGGGGAGAACAAGTATTTGATACACTGCTGATTTCTTAGGTTTTCCCACTTGCAAAGCATGTAGAAGGTTGTAACTTCTATCACAGGTACTCTACAACTGTAAGTGATGAAATCTAAAACAAAAATCCAGAAAATCACAGTAGATGATTTTTAAATAATTATTTTGCGTGTTATTGCAGGACATAAGTATTTGATCATCTATCAACCAGTAAGATATTTGGCTCTCACAAACATGTTAGTTCTTCTTTAAGAAGCCCTCCTGTTCTCCACTCATTACCTGTATTAACTGCACCTGTTTGAACTAGTTTGAACATGTATAAAAGACACCTGTCCACACAATCAATCAGACTCCAACCTCTCCACAATGCCCAAGACCAGAGAGCTGAGTAAAGCCCGAATCACACACAAACTGCGCGTTCGCGGTGCGGGAGCGGGGCGGACCGTAAGCGGTCCGTGAGCGGTGCCTGTGGGCTTCTGTATTCACTCAAGAAATTGTCTCTGCAGTTTTCTGCATGAAGCGGCTGCCCGAGCTGTGCATTCAAAATCTATTGACACCGCGCAAGTCCCGCTTACCGCGCTGAAAACGCTTGGAAAAATAGAACTCGTTTCTATTTCAAAAAGCAGCGCGGGAGGACCGGACCGGACAGGAGCCGCGCAGAACACGCGTGCTGTCTGAATGACCTAACCTGCTAACATGTATTCTAAATGGAATCGCCCCAAAACCGCGCCGCTCACGCACAGGTTTGTGTGTGAATCGGCCGTAAGGACATCAGGGATAAAATTGTAGACCTGCACAAGGCTGGGATGGGCTATAGGACAATAGCCAAGCAGCTTGGTGAGAAGGCAACAACTGTTGGTGCAATTATTAGAAAATGGAAGAAATTTAAGACAACTGTCAATCTCCCTCGGTCTGGGGCGCCATGCAAGATCTCACCTCGTGGGGCATCAGTGATCATGAGGAAGGTGAGGAATGAGCCCAGAACTACACAGCAGGACCTGGTCAATGACCTGAATAGAGCTGGGACAACAGTCTCAAAGAAAACTATCAGTAACACACTACGGCGTCAAGGATTAAAATCCTGCAGTGCACGCAAGGTGCCCTTGCTCAAGCCAACGCATGTCAAGGCCCGCCTGAAGTTTGCAAATGACCTTTTGTATGATTCAGAGGAGGACAGGGAGAAGGTCATGTGGTCTGATGAAACAAAAATAGAACTGTTTGGGTTAAACTCCACTCGTTGTGTTTGGAGGAAGAAGAATGATGAGTACAACCCCAAGAACACCATCCCAACTGTGAAGCATGGTGGTGGAAACATCATTCTTTGGGGATGCTTTTCTGCAAAGGGGACAGGACGACTGCACCGTATTGAGGGAAGGATGGATGGGGCCATGTATCGTGAGATCTTGGCCAACAACCTCCTTCCCTCAGTAAGAGCATTGAAGATGGGTCGTGGCTGGGTCTTCCAGCATGACAACGACCCAAAACATACAGCCAGGGCAACTAAGGAGTGGCTCCGTAGGAAACATCTCAAGGTCCTGGAGTGGCCTAGCCAGTCTCCAGACCTGAATTCAATAGAAAACCTTTGGAGGGAGCTTAAAGTCCGAGTGTATCAAATACTTATTTCTTGCTATAAAATGGAAAATAATCATTTAAAAATCATACAATGTGATTTTCTGGATTTTTGTTTTACATCCCATCACTCATGGTTGTAGAGTAGCCATACTTTGCAAGTGGGAAAACCTGAAAAATCAGCAGTGTATCAAATACTTGTTCTCCCCACTGTATGCCATGTTTAGAGCCCTAAGAACACAAACCTAGGCGGACATGGAAAAAATTGGACACCTTTGCAGAATGTTTTTGTTTAGTTTGTGTTTGCTTTGGCAGGGAATGTCATAGAAACACATGGTATGGCTTGTTGGAAAGGTGGGGTTGTGCTGAATCCAGCAATACCCAATATGTAAATGTACCATGTACAATCAGGATGCTACCTTCCTCAATGTATGAGGCGTCCCAAATTAAGGAAAATAATGCATTGATATAAATAGGTCTCCAGTCCAAAGTCCATGGTCAGTGCTGACAAGGCTGTTGACAATTTCATTGGTATAGCAAAGTATGTTACATGAGTTAAGTCCTAGTCTATATTTAGGATCAGCTACATTTCATAATAATACATTTCATATGACAAACTATAAAAATAAAAACAAAACATTAAAATTGAAAGATATTCAGGTATAAGAAGGTCATGGGCAAGACGGGCTTAAGTGCACCTCCCATCAAGCCATTAAAACGGTGGTCTGATAAGGTTGGATATATATTGAAATATTTCTTACCCTTTCTTCAGACATCCCCTAAAGCCCCCTCTCAGAGTACAGGAATGAGAGAAGAGGGGGAGGGACAAACGTCTATTGGGTTTGATAGACAAATCATATGCTTATGATTTTTTTATATTGTTTTTCTGGCCTATTCGTTCCACAGGTGATAAACAAATTTTAGCAATAGCCATGTTGTGTATGGTGTAAATTGAGGTCATTTTAAGCAATATAAAAAGTATTCCAGGAAGGCATCACATAACCCACCTTTAGCACAGGCGGGAACTCTAGACATACAGTACCCTAGTGATAATAAATTTATTTCCTCAGTACATACGTCTAGCTATCAGCCATAGGGAACCACTGTATTCAGACATTGCCTGTGTCTATCCAATTATGTGGACAGGGAGTTGGGCTTAGCGTTGTTTGAATCGGGCGCTATTGCTGCGTAGTCATTTTTTAAGTTCAATGACATTTCATCATATGTCTGAACATTTTTAATGTATTAAATTATTAGGGTAGTGCAATGTCCGCATGCCACTGGTGCCTAGGGTTGCCGACCCCTGGACTAAGCTATAGTCACGCATCATTGAAACACACGCTGCTGACACGGTAAAGTCACATTTTTACATGTTTTACATTGAGAATTGCCAATGGTAATGGGAGAAAGGTTGAAAACTTTTGCCGGATGAAGAGCAAATAGATTAGCCTATTACTGTAAATGGCATGTAGCAGGGACAGCAAGTGAGTCCAAGGTGATAAACAGCGATTGGTTGTTGTTGCCGCCTGTGCGCGTCCCTGAGTGGGTTAGCCATTCAGTTGATGTGTGTGAAGATGTGAGTGTGAGCGTCATTGCGTGAGAGTTGGCAGTCCTGCAACAGGAGGGTTATAAATCAACACTGTTGCTCTAGGGCAGTGGTTCTTTTTCTGTCATTCCCCACTTTGGAAGGCAGAAAATTTTCATGCACCACCTTGAAGGCTCAATTTGAACACAATACTGTACATGTATCTACTTGAGAAATACTTTGCGAGTAGCCTTCAGGATTTTTTGTCAATGTTATAATTTTCATGTTACTAATTCAAAGCCAAATTTCTCTTGAACCCCTCATCATAGCAACTAGCAAATAACACCATTGGAAAGCTCAATTTACTGTCACATGTGCAATTGTGCATATCTGACAAATAGCTGTGAATTCGGGGAGCATGGTGTGACCGTTGGTCGATGGCAAAGAGATGTCTCGCGCCCCACCTGTCATGTGTCTGCGCCCCACTAGTGGGGCCCGCCCACAGTTTGAGAAACACTGCTCTAGGGCAGTGGTTCTCAAACTTTTTGAGCTCAAGGCACCCCTATCAACATTTTTTTCAACCACGGCACCCGTAGTTTAATTCTTCCTTTGCTTCGCTTAATTGTGTGTTGACATTTATAATGTTACCACCATCATTACAGTAAGATAGGCCTGCTTTAATAGTAGCAGTACTGTAAGTAGGATTGTGGCTAAAATTGGTACTACAGTCATGTTCAAAAAAGGCCTATTTTGCTGCTTCTTGCCATCTCCATCTTTCAAAAGCATTTCCCACATATCATAGTTTTTTTTCTCTCTTTGTCACCATGTATATCAGAAGCATAAAGAGGCCAAACAATACCTGCATGACAAAACTACATGTGGGCCGCAACTTAGCTATTCAAATGCAAGTAGGCCTACTCTGACTGGATAACTGTCAGTGATATCAATGTTTAAAATAAACTAGTGCTGTCAAGCGATTAAAAAAAATAATCTGATTAATCACAAATTTTTTCAAAGATTAATCGTGATTAATCACTTTTAATCACAACTCATTTCCTCCAGTAAGAATTTGGATGCTAGGGTATATTGGATCCTTATTTTGCCCTGTAAAGGCCCTGATACTTAAAGAGAACCTATGCAGGATCCGGTGGCGTCATCCAGTAAGCTAACAACCAAACAAAGCAGTTATTAAGCGTTTCTGCCAATAATCCTCCATTTAGAATTGCATAGTCAATGGTGATCGCCGCTAACAAATTGTATCGACAGTTGAATGCGCTGAGAAGTCACAAATCACGTTGTAATTCAAACAGTAAACTCTGGCTAAGTCACGTGACCTAGCTTGCTTGCTAACCCAAACTTACGATAGCCGGGACGCGCTCCCTGATCTTGCATAGGCGGTATCTGCCTCTAGGAGGGTCGGACAATCTCGTGAAGGGGCTCGTTTTACTCCGGAACATGTCATTTATCAAGTCTAGTGAGTTCTAGGCAATTTACATAAAGGTGTAATGAATAGGAAACGTCGAAATTTTACCTAAATGTTGCATGTGGTGGCTTTAATAGTTGGCTTTGTTCGTCTCAAATGGGGCAATTCACACCTGTCCCCTACCCCCAAGGGTTCCCCACACATGTTGTTGGACAGTCAAGAGCTAGGCCATAATCTTTGTATAGTTTGACTTGATAACCGATCCATTTTCTATCTGAAATTGAACATAATACATGCCATGAAAGTGGAACCATATCCATCAGGATTAATCTGAGTTAATTTTTTTAATCCGAGTTAAATTTTTTGGATTAATCACGTGATTAATCAGTTAATTTTGCCAGCACTAAAATAAACATGATTCCATCTTGTCTGGCGACATATCAGAGCCATTTTATATTATTATTTGTTCATTTGGAATACATTTTAAATTTCACATTGCATACTGCTCCTTTAATGTTCAGTACCACCATTTTTATCATAATTAATTTGTCATTTAGCCAAGATCGTTTTTATTGCTGAGTAACAATTAAAACATGGGCCTCAACGTTAATGGACAATTTCTTCATCCAGTTTTTCATGCGTCTCCCTCGCGCAACACAGCGCGCAGGTAGCCTATTTTCTGGACATATAGGTGCCTTTACAAATGTTCAAACCATATCACCCGCTTCTTTGAAATAGCCTCCTTTCATTATGCCTACCGACTTTCTATTTCGCTAAGAGAAAAATTTAAGAGTTGAAGGATCCAGCAACTTTCCTCACCAACCTCAGAGTGCGGGTCAGTGTGCGCGGGAGTATACCAGAACCATCAGACGGTCTCGGTGCTCATTCCAGATTTTTGTTGTGTAACAGGAGACATTTCTACTTTCAAGAGTCTTATTTCTTTCATTCTTTTCCTATCTGCTTTATTCATATCACTTATTTGCAACAGTATCTTTATCTAGCTAAATGACAACTGCTCGTCTGAAATAGTGATCCTGACTGTTTTGCGATGGCAGAACTTTGATGCCTTGCGTAAACGAAACCGTCTGGGAATAAATGTTTTGAGGAATAACAGCCAAAAGTAGCCTATGTGGAATGGGAGATAGGACATGTAATTATGAGCAGTGGCGATTTTAGGCCATTTTTAGGGGGGCTCAAGCCCCCCTAAAATTTAGCTCAGCCCCCCTAAAAATCACGGACCGTTTTTTTTTTTTGCGCACGCGATCGCCAAAAAAAAAAAAAAAATCGCGGGTGACACAGGTTTGCTTCATTGTCTTTTGGAAGCTTTGGTATGGGTATATCTGATCCTACAATGGAGTATTTGGTATCAAATTAAACTAGACAACCAGATGAATTCACTGGTACCACTTGTGATGTACTTCCTGTACTTACAGGGAACTATCTTTATCTGGTGGCTTAATTAGCTGCTGGGTTCCATCTAGTAACCAAGAGCTCAAGGAATAAAACAAAGAAATACTGGACTTTATAATAGACCTACAATTTCAACAGATAAATTTTCTATTACCCAAATATTCTATTACCAAGGGCCATGCCTGTGCAATAGGAGGGTGACAGATAAGGTGCCTGTTCACCCAGGACATCATAGAGGTTAGGACTACCCCTGATAGAAAGGAATATGATGCAGCCTTACTGCACCTTCATTCTTCTTTGCGCAATAAACTAGGAATAAAATATTAAAGTACATGCTTTCAACTTTATTTTTTTTTATAGGTGGCACAGGTAATAACTGAAACTACAGCTTAAAAGTATGATACAAGTATGATAATTACCTTGCTCAAGAATCTAAGGCATGGATAGTGAACTGATACACTGGAAAGAATCTCGATGGATTTTTCTATAATTCCATTTCAAGAATGAAGCCAATGACAACTACAGTAGCAATGAGTCTAATGCTCTTAGAGTGAAGTTTTCCCTTATCATTCACATTTCACCAGAGCATTATCACTCCAAAATAAACAATCTTTTCTCATACAGTGGGCCTTGTATTATCCTTACTTACTATTACCATGGAGCTGAACATATCATTCAAGCAGGGCTGTCATCCTCAGTATTGCCAGTATTGCCCCGGCAATACTACTTTTTAGTGCAACATCAAACTTCAAATCTCACATGAAGTGCTAAAGTAATAGGATAATTTAAAAAATATAGCCTATATATAATAACCTGTTAAAATGTACCAAAATGCAGGAAAAGACATCTAACTATTCCAAAATTTTCTGGGGCAGTACCCCCACACACCCCCAGTAAGTCTACCCTACTTTAAGAAATAAATATACCATCTTTGATTCACAACTGCTGGGTAGACCTATTCTGTGACATTAGCAATATGATGTCCATGACAAACCCAATTCCTCCTCCACCAGTATGACCAGCATTTATAATGAGCCTACTGTAGGCCTACATCTAACACATTTTAGGCTAATCACCATGAAAATTTGCCAATAATACTTGTGATAAACATGTGATGGCACCTCTGCATACAAGTTTTTACAAACAAGATCTAGGTCTTATGAAGTGACAACATCGATTTCGTAGCTGGTTGTTATGATTAAAAATGCGTAAATCTAAGCATTGGAAAGCATGATGTTCAAACCAGGAGCCACTATCAACTCTGGGGGCTGAGTCCCCCTAAAGTTCAGAACCTAGAATCGCCCCTGATTATGAGAAACTATAAACTACTGTTAAAAGGACAAACTAAAAGAGCGCTAATGTAGACATGAACTTGTTTAATAGATGAAAGAGAAATTCACCATCAAAATCCTAAATGTTTCGCGGCACCCCTGGACTAGCACCCACTTTGAGAACCCCTGCTCTAGGGGATACCGGATGTGAAATAGTTTCAATGTCAGTTAATTTGGATAAGAGTGTCAACAAAATAAATGAACATGACAAGACACATTTGGTGAAATATCTTTAGGCCTATCTAAAATAGAATAGAACAAGTGTGTTACATTTTGTATCTACAAAACTGTGTTTGTGGGAGAGACAGAGGGCGAGAGAGAGAGAGAGAGAGAGAGAGAGGCATTCAGATCAAGCTCTGCATAGGAACATATGACAGCCCTAAGGCTAATTGCTGATTGGCCCATTTCCTCATGTATCACTCTCAATACTCTGTTATACTCTCTGTATTATCATAGCTCTTACAGAGCATGTCAGCATGTCTTCAACATATTTTATTTCTAGTCTGATAATCTTCTCCACCTTTTTTGGAGTTGGTAAGTTCAATACAGTTTCTCTCTTATGTGTCCAGTATCTGTGTGATCAAATATATCAAGTGGACAGTAACTTTCAAACAAAGCTTTATGCTTCTGATTGTACACTTCACTTTATTGTATGTGTCCCAGCATGACATACTAAGGTCTTGTGTCAGAGCAATAAAATATCAATATTAGTACTTATATCAATATTAGTACTTATGTCTATAGGCATGATGCTTTGTATTGTAATTTGACAAAGACTGAGATAATAACAGTGTGAATGCATTGGTTTATATCTGCAGATGGATTTAATGGATATTACCAGGAAAATGCGTTTATGTGCCGCTTCAGCTCTTTCGATCTGAGTGACATAGAGTACATTAATTCTTACGTGTTTAATAAGGACCTAGTCGTAGTGTTCAACAGCACTGTGGGGAAATTTGTGGGATACACTGAGTTTGGAGTGCATAATGCAGACTTGTGGAACAAAGATCCAGGACAGCTGGCAAATGCGCAGGCTCAGAAGGACACATACTGCAGGAACAATGTCCAGATTGATATTGATACCATATTGACAAGGACAGGTAAGTCTAAACAAAAACAAAAACAATTAAAAAAAATGGGTTATATGCATGAATGATGGCTATCCGAATGGGTTTGTGGTGATTTGTTTTATTTTGTTTTGTTTTGTTTTTTTGTCTAAGATGTCAAAGCATCATCACTCAGTGCATCATTATAAGTAGAACTCATACTCGGGCATCTTTATTGTTTTAAACCAATGTCCTGAATCCATTCAATTAGTTATTTAACTTTTGAAATTCACTGTTGCCTTTGAAAATTAGAACACTTCAAAAATATTATGCTAAATGATAACCAAAATGTTGAGACAAGCAAAACACCACAAAGTTTTATAAAAACAGACTTATATAAGATTGACAATAATGAATGTCTTTCTTTCAGCTGAGCCTACTGTGAGGCTGATGATGGGGAAGGAACCCAGAGGTGGTCATACTGCGGTATTGGTCTGCAGTGCATACAGCTTCTACCCCAAGATGATCCAAATCACCTGGTACAGAGATGACCAGAAGGTAACCGGTAATGTGATATCCAGTGAGGAGCAGGCAGATGGAGACTGGTACTACCAGATTCACTCCAACCTGGAGTTCACCCCCAAAGCTGGAGAGAAGATCTCCTGTATGGTGGAGCACGCCAGCCTCAAGGAGCCTCTGGAGATTGTTTGGGGTAAGAACTAGTTCAGGCTTTGCATGAATTTACACACACACACACACACACACACACACACACACACATTTATAACTAGTTCAGTCTTTGCATGTTGTACAGTACACAATACAACTGCAGAACATGCATGGGTGTCATGATCTACCGGCTACATGTACCAATAGCCCTGGTGCTATACAAATTAATGTAATATCCTTTAGTCTGATAATTACTGCATGTCTCAAGTGAATGAGTTAAGATTATACATTTAAGTTGCTCACAGGGCTAAAATGCTCCTTTTTACCTGGCCGTGTCTCTATATTCAGACATGGATTATAAATATATTTGTATGACTGTGTTCACAGACTCTTCCATGCCTGAGCCAGAGAGGAATAAGATTGCTATTGGAGCAGCAGGACTGGTGCTGGGCTTAATCGTCACTGCGGCTGGATTCATCTATTACAAGACAAAAGCCAGAGGTCAGTAGAAGGCAAAAAATGTAAAACTTTCAGCAGTCAGTGGGGACATAACTTGTCAACATATGAATAATGCATGTCCCCTTCTGTCCTGTGATCATATCATCAACATACAGACAGACAAGTGCAAATTCATAATGGTTAATAAATAAGAAAGGAAGCAGTGGCTGTGAACCGAATCTCAACAAAGATTTTCATAATATCCAAAGGTTTTTGTATGATGGGTCTGATTTAATTATTTTTTCCTAACAGGGCGAATCTTGGTGCCTAATAACTAGAGTAAGTACAGTATGCACAGTACAACATGATACATTCATATAGCCTACATTTATTTAATGCCTACAAACATGGAGCCTCAAATAGAATTTTCTTTTGCTTGATAGGGCTTTTGTTTGTTGCTTATCACTTTACCCTGAGATGAGTCCATTATAAATGTACAATCTGACTTTGCTATATTTATGTAGGTTAACACTGCAGGCTGCTTTGAGACTTATTTGAGGACACCTATCAAGAAATCAGTCATCAATATTTTTCTATTCATCAAGATTTTTGTCTGTTTGTTGTGTTTTCTCCAAAGTTATTTTCTTCAATAAATGTATCTAAATGACATGTCCTTGGAGGGCATTTTGGAGAGGAAGAATATAATGAGCTTTAATCAATTTATCAATGAGTAAAAGCACAGAGAGCTTTTATAATTTAATTTATTTCCTGTCATGTTCTGATGCTGTGGTGACTGAGATCACAAATACATTTATATGAAGGCATTTTCCTCTAAATGCTGTTTGACTGGAGTGCTGCAGTAATGAAATCTGTTTCATTTCATCAGTGTAACATTATCTCCCTCTGCTGGACATTTTCCCACCTGCAGTTATTATCCTAAAGCTGTCTGTGATTTTTTTTCTCTTTTTCCCCCTCATAAGTGTAATCACACTGTCAAATTTGCTTAACCATGTTTATTAATGATTTTCTAACAGACTCTGTATTTAATTATAGTTAAGGTTCAGTCAGATTACAGATATGTGGTAGCACAAGTTTCAACAGAAACATCAAAAGGGCATGTAAGTTTTGAAATGCATTGAAGCAAATTGTGCAAGTGATGATTTTTATACTTTTTATTAAATCATCCCTTTATTCAATAACTAACCATTATATTGTACCTAGAGTGTTTTGCTCTCTTTTAATGTAGCCTGTTTTGCCAAATGACATCATGGATAGACTTTAGAGACTAGAAACTAGGTTTCACAGAATTTATGACTTACTAAGACAGGCTTAGCTTCGTCATAACCGGCCTATCTGTCTACGCTTCTCTTCGTATGAGGGTCTGGGATTCCATTGACCTTTCTCGCATTGCATCCCATCGAGTCTGAGCTAATCAGTGAACTTTAAGAATGCAGTGTGAGAAAAGATAGGCTATCAGTCAAGGGCTGATCCAATAGTTTTGAATGTAAACATCTCAACAATTAGCCCAATCATTTCTCAATAGCCGAGATCCCAGACCCTCATTCGAAGAGAAGCATAGTGTAAGAGACTTGTTATGACCATAGACACCAAGATTCTCTTATATTGCAGAGTAATATTTCAGCAGGCCCATGCCATCTCTCCAGCTGGGCAAGAGGGTTGTGCAAAATTCTGATTTTCGAGAATTGATGAATGAAGAGGTTAATCTCTACTGTCAAGAAGTACAGAGAACAGATTGAAACCATGCCACATGCTATGTGCACAAAAGGCTCACTTATTGACAGTAGGCTTTTATTGATTGTAACACCCTTTTAAAGAAACGCATGAAAACACCAAAATCTGAGAAATCGAGGCTACATGGCTTCAGCACCTAAAATCTGTGTGGAAAATGTGACATATAAAATAAAGCCAGGAATGAACATATGTTAGGAACCAAAAGGCAAGAGTTTGCTAGTTAGAAAGTTAGAGACTGTCTCATCTCATAGGGACTTAAATAGTCACCGCAGATACAATCAACAATGTATGAGAAGAACAACTGGTTTCATCAACAGCACAAAGAGATTTCATCTGTGAGTATTGTATGGGAGTAGGCAGGCTGTAGGCCTGTTTGTGATTTTGTGGCACGCGCAATTGCACACACACACGCACAAATTTCAATTCCCTCCTTGTCCTTCATCCGCCAGTTCATCCTCAAAGCTTGGATGCTCTACCAGATTATAGATGTGTGTGTATTCTTCATAAACATACATAATCTAACTGATATGAGGTGAAAATAAAAAAATAATGTATAAAATACATGTGTAAAGCAACAAATATGTGTACTTGGAACTGATGGTGTCTCCAAGCATATGGGAATCGCACAGACACAGGGACAAGAAGTCTACTGTATGTACCAAATTATAGTTAGAGCACATAAGAAAGAGCATGTTCAGAGCAACATTAACAAGTCTGAGTGGACATATCTTTGTCCTGCACATGCTCAGATAACACGAATGTGGCTGAATCAGGCATATTCCTCACTAAGACAGGGATATGTCTAAAACATGGCCATGATCAGGTAAAAAAAATGGCAAAAGCTAGCTATAGAGCAGTGGTTCTCAAAGTGTGGTCCGGGGACTGGTGGTCCGCGAGCAAGCTCAAGTGGTCCGCGAGTTGATTACCATAAAAATAGCCTATGTGAATATAGCCTGTGTCATTTTAAGGCCAAAGATTAGTTTTCACTGAATATAAGAAGCAGACCTGTAATTTAGTCTTTATTAAAGCATTTGAAGTGCCTCCTCTATAAATGACTTGGTTAAAGGGTAGCAGCATGTGACTTGGTGAGGGGGCGTGGGGGCAGGTGGTCCCTGAAAAACATTTTTTTTGGCAAAGTGGTCTGAAAAAGTTTGAGAAACACTGCTCTAGAGCATCAAAAAAGGAACCATGAAGGCTAATATCCCTGGAGTGGTCTAGTGCTACAGTAGTCACATTTTTAACAGCAAAGGCTGAAATCAGGCTGAAGGAAAACTCAAATTATATGATCAGATATAGAGAGTGTTATCATGAACTTTGATTGGCCCAGAGTTGAGCCATATCAAACCTTTTCTGATGGGAAGCATTATGTAGGCTTTTCAAAAGAGGTCTTAGTGCATCAATTTGTGGATAAAAACAGCAAATGTCATTCCCTGTTTGGATTTTTGCACAGATCCCACAGGGAATGGTTAGGCCTTCAGCAGAATGCCATTTCATTCCCTTGACACATTCATTTGCCTTGTCAATATATTGAGTGAACACTGATGAGAGAGATTCATTATTATGTTTTTGTAGACTTCAAGAAATCAAGAATCAATCATGCCGAAATCGAAAGTGCCGCCGTTGACTGAAAGTAAACTGGCAGTTGGTATATGGAGCATTCTGCGTTAGCCCGCTATCAACTGTTACATCTCTAATTGGTTAATGCCAGCCCAGCCCACGTCAGCTGTTCTTTCCACTGCCACTCGCCATAGGCTGCTTGGGCGCAATAGGGAGCCCTATTCAAGCTGTTACCCTCTGGTTACTCTTCCTGCTGCTTCAGTTACATGCTGCTTTCGCAACCCACCTGGAAACTGGAAACAATGTCATACTGTTGTCATTGTTGCTTGCTCTGTTCATGGGGGGAAAATGCATTACCCTTCCATTTTATTTAAATGAGGTTAATTTTCCATGAGTTACTGCTATTCCCCATCTTGGCTTCCATGGAAATCATGGAAAAGAAGGGGACTTCCTCTGAACAGAGTTATACCGCCAAATAAATTATTTGCATTATAAATTTCAATTCAATTTTCAATTCAATTTTATTTGTAGAGCGCACAAATACAGTACATTGTCTCGCAGCGCTTTACAGACAGTACGGGAAGCATCCATGAGAATCAGGGGCAAGGAAAAACTCCCTCGCTTTGTAAATAATGTTATGTAGGAAGAAACCTTGGGCAGATCCACGCCTCATGGACTCAGCCTACCTGCCTGGGGCCTAATAAAGTATCCGTAAAGTCTGATGCATAGATTGACCATGGTTAACACAAAACAGTATGAGTACTGAATGTAGTCAGAGATGATATACACATAGTTTGTGTGACAGTCAGGGCCAAGGGATGGAGTCAATAGTTGGAGTGTGGGATTAGTCAGTAATTGGAGTGGGATCAGAGTTCATTGGGTGTTGGTCGCCATCTAAGTAGTGGTCATCAGGGGGCCATCAGGCCAGTTCCATCATGGGCCTCAGAGAAAAGGGGAGGATGGTCCTGGTGTGTGGCTCCGGGGGGGTTGGTCAGCATCCGTAGTGGGGTAGGGTTGGTGGCAGGGAGGTTCATCACTCAGCCAGTGCGTCAGGGCAGAGGAGGCAAGAGAGACAAAAAGAAACAGAAACAAGAGGGTTAGGCCAATCTAGGAGGATATCACTTCATGATATGTGTCATATAATCTAGCTAGAGTGAGGAGAGGGAGAGAGAGAGAGGAGAAAGAGGGTTGTACAGGATGGCAAGTGTGCAGAAGGTGGCAGCACTAGGCTATCGCAGCATAACTATGGTATGGTACATGGCATCTCACCAACCCAGAAGGGGGTGGTCAGTGGCCGCCTTGGAAAAACAGAAGAGGTAGCCCTCCCAGGAAAGCCCAAGAGGAGTGGTGATATGCCATGGCCCACTCCTAATTATAGGAAATGTCAAAAAGGAAGGTTTTAAGTCTAGACTTAAAGGTATTGAGAGTGTCCGCTTTGCGAATGTAGGGAGGAATAGAATTCCATAGAAGAGGTGCTCGATAGGCAAAAGCTCTTCCCCCAATTGTAGTTTTAGATATGGTCACTTTTTCAAGGAGGCCAGCATTTTGAGATCTCAGAGGTCTTGCTGGATGGTATGGAACAAGTAAATGTGTAATATATGCAGGAGCTAAGCCATTAAGTGCCTTATACGTCATGAGAAGGATTTTGAAGTCAATTCGACTTTTGACAGGAAGCCAGTGTAGAGATGCTAGAATGGGAGAAATATGTTCATATTTCTTAGTTCTAGTGAGTGTTCTAGCTGCTGCATTTTGGATTAGCTGTAGACTTTTAATGCAGGTGTTACTGCACCCTGAGAACAGAGCATTGCAGTAATTAATAAAGTCTCATATAAATTATCCACTGTTTTCTTGTTTCATTTTGACTTAGTGGACCTGACAGAATTGCATTCGTGTTCAGTCTACAGTATGTTGTTCCAAATTCTTCTTCTTCCACTTACTCACTATCTAATACAGTCGGCAGGCTCATGCAACAGGGATATGCTTAAATGATGCCAAACAACTGTTATAAAGTAAAGTTAAATTAACTTTTTCATAACCTTGCCAATTATTTAGCAACATCTACCTATGAATTGTGATTGTGACCAAGACAAAGTTTTCATTGCAAAACATGGAAACTGAGGCCTTGTCCTGGAAACAAAAGATGTCATAAGTTATGACTCATAACATCTTTTATTTCCATTGGCTGAAAAGAAGTGCAGGGTAATTCCATGAAGTCTGGTAATTCCAATTCTGTGCTTGTGGTGACATTTGATCCTCTGCCTGACATAGTGACTTTTGCCAGAAGAGGAAAAGGTAAAACCTGCTTTGTCATTGAAGCAAAATACGAACACTTCCTTTTTTTTTATTATCCTGCATTTTCATCTTTTCTCATTTTAGCAAAGGACTATGGTCAATTTCAATAACAGCTATATTGGTCATGATGTTTGACATGGTCTTCCCTTGACATAAGTTTGACTCTTGAACCCTAAAATATGATTATCTATTATTCATTGATTGCATGCTGGAAGTATTTGTCAGTTTACAAAGTAAAAAATAAGGGCTTTGTGGGGTTCAGGGGCGTAGCACCACATTCAGGGCCCTATACACAAAAGCATTGGCCATGTGCCCTGCTCACCCCATAGAATACAATTCCAGAATCCTCAAGGGCCCTTGCTCCACTAAGTCAGTCCCCAACTCAGCTCAGTTCCAACTCTTTTCCAACGCCCCTGGTGGGGACCCAGCTTCCCTGACCTTTCACCTCCAAAATCAGTTCAGGTTTGTGTCAAACCATTTCTAGTGTTCACCATTTCTTTGTAAACCAATATTTCAGCAGTTCTTTTTCAAACTGCCTGAAGTAAACATAAAACACAACATGAAGAGCATAATGCAAAATCCTCTACGTGTACATCCATTTGCAATGAATTTACATATTTTATAATTTTGATAAACTTTATTTTCAGTCCAACTCCAATTGGATGTTTTTTTTGCTTGTCATGTTTTAACTTGATAAAAATATTATCAACACTTTATAAATGTTGATTTACTATGAGTATGAATTGCACTGATGGTTATATGGAAAGTGAGAGTTCAATCTAAACTTCAGTTTTGTTTTGTGGATATTATATTTGTTTACTGGAGTATTTTCTCTCCTATATGAGCATAGTCTGTTCTCTCTCTTTATCTTTTTGTTCTTCATAAACAGTAACATTAATCTCTACTGTCATGTCTGGTCATATAATGAGAGTGATGCACTTCTGTGATGTAAGCCACCAAATAAAGACTACACCAGTCAGTCACGCTGGGTGAGAGTTTCTACCTGTCATAAAATCATAAAAGAAAGAGGTCTGGGAAGGTTGTTTGTGAGAATGTCTCCTGTCAATGGCAACCAGATAAACAGTGACAGACAGATCCACAGATAGATTGACAGTGTTCTCTCTCAGTGCCCTGAGTCTCCTGGGTCCTTTCCCCTTCATTTCAAAGGGAAATTTACTTTTGCAATTTCATCCATAAATATAGATTATCTGTAAATAGATACAGTATCTGTAATAAAACTTTAGGGCACTTAACATTTCCGGGCCAATGAGACCCCATGGAGCTTCCCCTAGCCTTACCTCACAGTATGCTGGTAATACTGGAGATTCTTTTCTCCCTCATGTTGCAAGACTGGGGTGCTCAAAGAGTCGGTCAGGTCAATTCATGTGTTATTAGCTCCCTCTGCTGGATAAGTGCTGCACTAGCAGTTTTAGTCCCAGTGAAATACGCCAGTTGTACTGTAGATGACATCCCCTACTGTGCAGTTCCTGGTTATACCCTGTCTAATGACTCATTTTTGCATCTCACAGGATACAAACTTTGAAGTGATAATTTGGTGCCAGTTCAGTCATAGCCATGTTGAGCTTGCTGACTGCCGTTGATTACAACAACAACAAAATACAGGTGCTGGTCATAAAATTAGAATATCATGAAAAAGTTGATTTATTTTAGTAATTCCATTTATAAAAAATAAACTTGCATTATACATACATTCCACACAGACAAGTGTTTATTTTATAATGGAAAACTATGGGAAATTCAGTATCTCAGAAAATTAGGATATCACTTAAGACCAATACAAAAACAGCACTTTTAGAAATTTTAGTCAACCATATGTCAAAAGTGTGATCATGAAAAGTATGATTATGTACAGCACTCATTACGTACTTGGAGCTCATTTTACCTGTATTACTGCAGCAATGTGGCATGGCATGGAGTCAATCAGTCAGTGGCACTGCTCAGGTGGTATGAGAGAACATGGTGCACTGATAGTGGCCTTCAGCTCTTCTGCATTGTTGGTTCTGATGTCTCACATCTTCCTCTTCACAATACCACATAGATTTTCTATACACAGCATACAGGATTTACAGTAAGAGTCTGACAAGAGTGGTGACCATGGCAGTAAACCACACAATGTGGTGGATGTATAGACTTGGCTGTTTGTTGTATTTTCTCCAAAGATATTTTCTTTGATAAATGTATAAAAATTACATGTCCTTGGAGGTCATTTTTGAGAGGAAGAATATATTAGATTTATAAATAAAAGTGTAGCCAGTGGCGGTCCGCACCGCACACGGGTCTCGAGCCCGCCACCCCGCAAGCTACAAACTCCCGGCGTGGGAGTGGAACGCTCTAACCAACTGAGCTAAAAGCCCGAGTTTCTAACTCAGCGTGTTAGAAGCGCCCATGGAATTGGGTGATGAGGATTTACACACTACCACCGAGCTAGCCGCCCTAGCTGGCCTCCGTTACACTCACCCTCCAAATCCTCACTCCCATCCGGGTCACGGCACCAATGTAGCCAGTGGCGGTCCGCACCGCACACGGGTCTCGAGCCCGCCACCCCGCAAGCTACAAACTCCCGGCGTGGGAGTGGAACGCTCTAACCAACTGAGCTAAAAGCCCGAGCTTCTCAGCGTGTTAGAAGCGCCCATGGAATTGGGTGATGAGGATTTACACACTACCACCGAGCTAGCCGCGCTAGCTGGCCTCCGTTACAAAAGCACAGAGAGCTTTTTTGTTATTACTTTATTTCCTTTCATGTTCTGCAAGGATGCTGTGGTCACAATATCACAAATACAGTATACAGTATAGATTTATAGTATAAAGGCATTTTCCTCATATGCTGTTTGATTGGAGTGTTACAGTAATGAAATCTGTTTCATTTCATCAGTGTAACATTATCTCCATCTGCTGGACATTTTTGCACCTGCAGTTAGCCTATTGTCCTAAAGCGGTCTGTGACTGTTGTTTCACGTTTTTTCTCTTTTTTTCCCCCCCTCATGAGATTTTTTTTCAAAATCACTATATGAATATGCTTAACCATGTTTATTAATGAATAGGCCTACCTAAGAGACTCTGTATTTAATTATAGTTAAGGTTCAGTCAGATTACAGATATGTAGTAACACAAGTTTCAACAGAAACATCAAAAGGGCATGGAAGTTTTGAAATGCATTGAAGCAAAATGTGCAAGTAAAGATTTTTATAATTTTCAGTTTTATTAAATCATCCCTTTACTCAATAACTAACCATTATATTGTAACTAGAGTGTTTTTCTCTCTTTTCATGTACTGTGTGTTGTATTGTCAAATGACATCATGAGTAGACTAGGTTTCACCGAATTCATGACTTGGTAAGACAGACATATACTCGTCATAACCAGCTTCTCTGTCTCTTCGTACAAGGGTCTGGGATTCCATTGACCTTTCTCGCATTGGATCCCATCGAGCCCGAGCTAATCAGTGAACTTTAAGAATGCAGTGTGAGAAAAGATAAGCTATCAGTCAAGGGCTGATCCAATAGTTTTGAATGTAAACATCTCCAGCAAGTAGCCCAATCATTTCTCAATAGCCGAGATCCCAGACCCCCATACGAAGAGAAACATAGAGTGAGGGGCTGATTATGACCATGCTAAGACAGATATGGATTCTCTTATATGACACAGTAATATTTTAGCAGGCCTATGCCATCTCTCCGTCTGGGCAAGAGGGTTGTGCAAAATTCTGATTTTCGAGAATTGATGAATGAAGAGGTTATAATCTCTACTGTCAAGAAATACAGAGAACAGATTGAAACCATGCCACACGCTATGTGCACAAAAGGCTCACTTATTGACAGTAGGCTTTTATTGATTGTAACACCCTCTTAAAGAAGTGCATGAAAACACCAAAAGCTGAGAAATCGAGGCTACATGGCTTCTGCACCTAAAATCTGTGTGGAAAATGTGACATATAAATAGAGCCAGGAATGAACATGTTAGGAACCAAAAGGCAAGAGTTTGCTAGTTAGAAAGTTAGAGACTGTCTCATCTCATAGGGACTTAAATAGATACAATCAACAGATACAATCAACAATGTATGAGAAGAACAACTGGTTTCATCATCAGCACAAAGAGATTTCATCTGTGTGTATTGTATGGGAGTAGGCAGGCTGTAGGCCTGTTTGTGATTTTGTGGCACGCGCAATTGCACACACACACACACAAATTTCAATTCCCTCCTTGTCCTTCATCCGCCAGTTCATCCTCAAAGCTTGGATGCTCTACCAGATGATGGATGTGTGTGTATTCTTCATAAACATACATAATCTAACTGATATGAGGTGAAAATAAAAAAATAACATGCCCGAGATCAGGTAAAAAAAAAATGCCAAAAGCTAGCTATAGAGCACCAAAAAAGGAACCATGAAGGCTAATATCCCTGGAGTGGTCTAGTGCTACAGTAGTCACATTTTTAACAGCAAAGGCTGAAATCAGGCTGAAGGAAAACTCAAATTATATGATCAGATATTGAGAGTGGCATCATGAACTTTGATTGGCCCAGAGTTGAGCCATATCAAACCTTTTCTGATGGGAAGCATTATGTAGGCTTTTCAAAAGAGGTCTTAGCGCATCAATTTGTGGATAAAAACAGCAAATGTCATTCCCTGTTTGGATTCTTGCACAGCTCCCACAGGGAATGGTTAGGCCTTCAGCAGAATGCCATTTCATTCCCTTGACACATTCATTTGCCTTGTCAATATATTGAGTGAACACAGGTGAGAGAGATTCATTATTATGTTTTTGTAGCCTCTAAGAAATCAAGAATCAATCATGCCGAAATCGAAAGTAAGATTGGTGGTGCCGCCGTTGACTGAAAGTAAACTGGCAGTTGGTATATGGAGCATTCTGCGTTAGTTCTGGCAGGCCACGTAGTCAAGCCCGCTATCAGCTGTTACATCTCTAATTGGGTAATGCCAGCCCAGCCCACGTCAGCTGTTCTTTTCGCTGCCACTCGCCATAGGCAGCTTGTCAATAGGGCGCTCTATTTAAGCTGTTACCCTCTGGTTACTCTTGCTGCTGCTTCAGTTGCACGCTGCTTTCACAACCCACCTCCTCCCCGGCTCCACCCAAAGAGAAAAAAATGGAAACGATGTCATACTGTTGTCATTGTTATTTGCTCTGTTCATGGGGGAAAATGCATTACCCTTCCATTTTATTTAAATGAGGGTAATTCTCCCTGCCTAGCTGCTGATCCCTATCTTGGCTTCCATGGAGCTCATGGAAAAGAAAGGGACTTCCTCTGAACATACTCATACCGCCAAATTAAATTATTTGCATTATAATTAAAGTCTCATTTAAATTATCCGCTGTTTTCTTGTTTCATTTTGACTTAGTGGACCTGACAGAATTGCATTCGTGTTCAGTACAGTATGTTGTTCCAAATTCTTTCATTCCACTGGAAACTGAGGCCTTGCCCTGGAAACAAATGATGTCATAACATATTTTATTTCCATTGGCTGAAAAGAAGAGCAGGGTAATTCCATGAAGTCTGGTAATTCCAATTCTGTGCTTGTGGTGAGATTTGATCCTCTGCCTGACATAGTGACTTTTGCCAGAAGAGGAAAAGGTAAAACCTGCATTGTCATTGAAGCAAAATACGAACACTTCCTTTTTTATTATCCTGCATTTTCATCTTTTCTCATTTTAGCAAAGGACTATATGGTCAATTTCAATAACAGCTATATTGGTCATGATGTTTGACATGGTCTTCCCTTGACATAAGTTTGACTCTTGAACCCTAAAATATGATTATCCATTATTCATTGATTGCATGCTGGAAGTATTTGTCAGTTTACAAAGTAAAAAATAAGGGCTTTGAAGGGACCAGGGGCGTAGCACCACATTCAGGGCCCTATACACACAAGCATTGGCCATGTGCCCTGCTCATCCCATAGAATACAATTCCAGAATCCTCAAGGGCCCTTCCCCCACTAAGTCAGTCCCCAACTCAGCTCAGTTCCCCCTCTTTTCCAACGCCCCTGGTGGGGACCCAGCTTCCCTGACCTTTCACCTCCAAAATCAATTCAGGTTTGTGTCAAACCATTTCTAGTGTTCACCATTTCTTTGTAAACCAATATTTCAGCAGTTCTTTTTCAAACTGCCTGAAGTAAACATAAAACACAACATGAAGAGCATAATGCAAAATCCTCTACGTGTACATCCATTTGCAATGAATTTACATAAATATATGTATGAATTGTATGAATTGCACTGATGGTTATATGGAAAGTGAGAGTTCAATCTAAACTTCAGTTTTGTTTTGTGGATATTATATATGTTTACTGGAGTATTTTCTCTCCTATATGAGCATAGTCTGTTCTCTTTCTTTATCTTTTTGTTCTTCATAAACAGTAACATTAATCTCTACTGCCATGTCTGGTCATAATGAGAGTGATGCACTTTTGTGATGTAAGCCACCAAATAAAGACTACACCAGTCAGTGTCACGCTGGGTGAGAGTTTCTACCTGTCATAAAATCATAAAAATAGAAGGTCTGGGAAGGTTGTTTGTGAGAATGTCTCCTGTCAATGGCAACCAGATAAACAGTGACAGACAGATCCACAGATAGATTGACAGTGTTCTCTCTCAGTGCCCTGAGTCTCCTGGGTCCTTTCCCCTTCATTTCAAAGGGAAATTTACTTTGGCAATTTCATCCATAAATGTAGATTATCTGTAAATAGATATCTGTAATAAAACTTTAGGAACTGAACGGAAACGTAAGATCACATGGGCTTCCCTTGTTATAACTTCAATTCTTGACGTCCAAAATCTCCTCATCCATTATAAAATATGTGGCATTTTCATCTAAAAATAAAAAAATAAGCCTACCTGACCTTTCACCACCAAAATCAGATCAGGCCTATAACGCCATAACGCCAAACCATAGGCCTATCATTGTTTAGCTCTTTCTAGCGTTCACCATTTATTTTATTACAGACATTTCAGCAATACTCTGTCATCAATTATCATCCAGCAACTCATCAAGTGTGCGTGCTTTCCATAGGATTTCTGATTATGCGTCACATATGCATTACCCTGTGAATTCATTAGGGGGCAGTCTTTAGCTAATATTACTGTAATCAGCCTGGTGTAACACTTGGTAGGCGAATGCCAATTTGAAGTTGCAGGAGTACATTACTACTTAGTGTGGAAGGGGGTGGACCAACCAACTTATCTTGGGGTAAAGTGTCTGATAGAGTAATAGTCAAAACCTGTCTTGTACCCTTACTGCAAAGTTAGGTTTTAACGTATATTCTTTATTTACAAGCTTTAGACAGCTTTTTACAGAAGGAAGACAATAAAATGATTGAACAGAGACAAATATTTCCTAAGCAAAAATATTAAAATCAAATTGATACACTGCAATGTAGTACAGGATTTAACAAGTCTGACAAGAGCGGTGACCATGGCAATAAACCTCGCAAGGATGTATATACTTCATTTTCAGTTGCAAAGGACCCAGTTGAAAAACATCATGCTGAGAGGTTACATCTGAAATGAAAAATCAAAACAGGCTTTGTTTTATGTCTTTGTAATAACATAAATATAACCATCATCTGAGCAATTTTGTTTTGACTTGATAGATTTTTTTGCTCAGTCGTATTTTCCCATACCTCTGGCCTCGGGTTGCACTGGTTTCCCTTGACGAGGAAGAATGTTCCGGTAGCCACTCCCAGCAGCCCCAGAGTCAGACCCACTCCACAGAACACTGCTGGACCAAGACTGGGCTCTTCTGGCACCTCAACATCTGAGGAACAGACACACAGACAGAACAGACAATTTAGTACAAGATGATTTTGTTGTCATGCAACACAGAAAATATATAGTTAAGAACATACATTGTACAATAACCATTAAAATGTATTTCTGCAGTGATTATACATACATACACGAAACGTAATCTTGCCATGGAGTAAATAAAGACAAAAAAGGATTTTTAGTGTGCAGACTCTTCATACATCTACAGTGAATCAGCCTTGTCTTGCACCTATATGGGATGTGCACTTCAACCTTAACTCAACATATTATCTTCAACCTTAACTCAACATATTTTACAGTATATGTGCAATTCCACGAAAACTTCAAAACTTCAAGTCTCATCTACATGGACATACAAATTCTTTCAGAAAACTTGCAATACAAAAAATTAGCTGAGCAAGTTTCGAAAGGATATCTGTTAGTTAAAATTTTTACCCAATTCAGCTATAATGTAAGTCTATGGAGGGGCTTATAATGGGCATAATGGGTGATAACACACACAAAGCTGCATTGCTATCAGTTAATTTTTATTGTTATGTGACTTATTCTGTCGTTACAGGTTAAAATCCACCATTCACAATTGTTTTGTATCGTTTTGGAAAGTTTGGAAGGTTTTTCCAGGTGTCGCGTCCATATGGTCACATCCATAACCATTACTTGTATTGTGTTGCAGTTTGATTGTTATTTGCAGAGGTTATCAATAATGAACGAAAATGTCATGTCCATGATGCTGGAATTGCCCATATAGGGTGCATTAAATATACCAATTGTTGAATTTTAATACGGTTGGGTGATAAAAGTGTTCCAATAGAGGTAAAAACAACACATGCAAAATATTTTTACGATACATGATGGTTTAGGGGTGCCACCGGTTCTCTGTTTTTTGTTAGCTTAAGCGCTAACAATGCTAGTGCTTCTGAGGTAACAAAAACTGCAGCTCAAGAAAACTGAGGTGATCTTTCTGTTTTTGTGTTTGCCATGTTTTAATGCATATTATTAGCCTACTATCATACCCTCGTGGCAATTTGGTGGATATAATCATTGGCATGAGGGTGTTATCTATTTTATAATTAAGATGACATTTTAGGCGAGGGTAACAAATTTACATATTTTTTCTATTTAGCCTATAATCTAAAGGCACTAAGGTAAAGTAACACCTAGACAATTACAGACTGCTTACATGTTCTCTGGGGTCTTACCTATCCATACATACCAAGATTATGTAAATAGACTAGATAGTTGTGGAGCTATTAATGATTTATTTGGGATAGGCCTATGCTTTTCTAGGTGAACTAAACCTCCAAAAAGCATAGGTCTTAGCTAGATGTAATGAGCAGAAAATACCTATAAATAATTGTTTTATAAGTATATTATAGTTATAATAAGCATTAAAACACAGCAAACGCAAAAAACAGAAAGATCACCTCAGTTTTCTTGAGCCGCAGTTTTGGTTACCTTAGAACTCCATTGGTGGCCACTAGCATTATTAGCGCTTAAGCTAACAAACAATAGAGGTCCGGTGGCACCCCTAAACCTCAATGAAATTTCTCAAACCTTTGCAAAAGTCATTTTTCTATCAATTGGAACAAAATGCAAGGCCAGCCAACTTGATGTTTTCAAATTTACATTTCTGATTCAAATTTGATGCATATCCCAATATCCTCACCCCATTCCCTTGACAGGGGGTCATCCAGTGCAGAGTGCTCCACAGTGCAGGTGTAGATGTCCCCCTCCTTAGGCATGAACTTCAGGGTGGAGAACATGTTGAAGGACTCATCTCTGTTCAAGTAGTATCGACTCAAACTCACTCCCCTTGATACATCCTCATTGTTCTTGGTCCACCTCACCGTGACTCTGGGAGGGTAGAACCCAGTCACATGACAGATCAGTGTATTCTCTGAGCCCACTTTCACCTCATCTCTGGGGTAGATGGAGCTTGTTGGGGGTTCTGCAAATTATATTTAGTATTTAAAACTCTTTAATTAACTCATTTTCATGACATAACATGCAAGTATACATCAGACAGTTGTGCCTGTTGTAGAAGTGACAGTTCAGTGTAATTCAAGGATTCAATTATAAAAACACCATTATGTTTCATTTCATAAATACAGTCTTCCAATGATCAGATATAACTGTCAGTTACACACTATAGCAGGGGTCTCAAACTCAAATGAGCTGAGGGCCACCACGGTCAACTTTGTCTGACTGGAGGGCCACCTCAGGGGTCAATTGTAATTACAGTACAACGTAATTACAATACGGTACAACACAATTTTTTTTTTTTTTTTAACAGGAACCAGCACATTTCATTTGCAATTATTTAGCGTGGGTTTTTTTTTTTGTTTGTTTGTTTGTTTGTTTGTTTGCTTTTTTCTTAGTTTTTAAAGCCTATATCTCATCATCAATGAATGCATAGCCTACAAGAACAAACATCCTTATATAGGATTTTCTGAAATCTGGTAATATAAAAGTCATGAAAGCTGAGGCGAAAGTTCTGCGGGAAGACTCAGTATTTGTCCATTTGTTAACCTTATCTTGCACACTGTGTCAACAAGTATAATGAGCTGAAGTGAAAGTTCATTGGGAAAACTCAGCATTTGTCCATTTTTTTTCCTAGCCTATTATAGCTAACATCCAATCACCCCTTCTGTCCAATCAGAGGCCTTTGCAGGTATTTTAAATCAGCCTGGTTAACACTTCTCTTTTTGCTACCTAGAGCATGCTGACTTTGACGTCTGGCATGGCTCAATCATGCGACGTTGTTTTTCATTTTTCATGCTCCTCTGTCAATCATCTCTGAAGACTTTTACCTGCTGTATCGATTAAGTCCTACGTTCATCTGGAAAGTCAGGTTATTTTCCGTTTGCTGTTTTGATTGGGCCGCAAAGTTTGCGCACTAGCAATCGTGCTACGTGCTACGTGCTAGTCTCTGGAAGCCTATTTTATACAGTCGTTCTCGTTCCCCGTTACTAGCTGCTCCAGAACTTCTGCCCGTCAAGGATTTCAATCGGTCAAGGTTACTGTTCGTCATAAGCTCCTGTTCAAGTTTAACGTTACAGTTGCCTGTGCGTAAGTAGTGTTTCCAGCAAACCTTCACGTAAGTCTTTCCATTCATGCAACGTCTTTTTATCCAGCAACCCCTTGCCAATTAAGTTATTCATACATCTGTAGGCTCGGGCTTGGGCCAAAGTGAAATCGCTAAGAATATTCATTCATGTTTTTTTTTCTGTGTCACCCTTGCGCACGTCTCTGCATTCGTGCCTGTCACTGTCAATGCACATTCATTCCTTGCAAATGCCATTTTTGTTGTGTGCCTTGTCCATACGCTAACGTTACGTTGTTGAAACATTTCCTCCTGCTGCTCATCTCAAACCTATTATCAGTAGTTCTGTCTCACCATTTCAATGTTTGAGCGCAATTAGCCTAACTTCACCGTGCTCAATGTTTGAAGCAGTTCTGCTCTCTAGGCCTACTGGCTGTCCGTCAAGTCGCATCAAGATAACTCAAAGCTACAGCACGAGATACACCTGCTTTCAAAGGCGCTAGCGGACCTGGAAATGTTTTGAATACAAACTTCTCCTTCATCAATGCTATGCTCATCGTGAGTCTAAACCTTTTTCAATGTTGCTTATTTCTACTCATTCAAGGGAGCCTAATTAAGCTTCGCAAATCTGGTGGCGGTGGTTCCTCAGGTAACGTGCAAATGGTGTTTACGCATATCGGTTTTCTAGTATATTAAAGTCCAACATAGAATCAGCTCAAACATTTGCCTACCCTTTTCTCTTTATTCTTAACCACACTTGTTTTTTATGTCATAAGGGCAGAGATCACCGATTTTCCAACATAATTTCTCTGCTCACAAGTACTATAATTGAATTTTTAACTAGCTCGATTTAGATGCAACTTTTCTTCCTCCCACTCTCGTTTTGCAGCTAGAACTAGGGCATAAATTATCTGTCCTCTAGCCCTATGGATTTTGCCATGCTCCTGCATTAACATGTCATCGTACTTCCCTACAGTAAATTGTTTTTACAGTTTTTCAGTACTGTTTAGTTTCCCCTGTTATTGATCATTACCAGTAAGAAGTCTTTCTGATGGCTGCCCAGTGCGCACACGTTCTTGGAGGTAGCCCTCCTGCCAGTTGCCTAGTCATGCCTACAAGCCATATAATTCAATTCAATTCAATTTTTATTTGTAGAGCGCACAAATACAGTACATTGTCTCGCGGCGCTTTACAGACAGTACGGGAAGCATCCATGAGAATCAGGGGCAAGGAAAAACTCCCTCGCTTTGTAAATAGTTTGTTATGTAGGAAGAAACCTTGGGCAGATCCACGCCTCATGGACTCAGCCTACCTGCCTGGGGCCTAATAAAGTATCCGTAAAGTCTGATGCATAGATTGACCATGGTTAACACAAAACAGTATGAGTACTGAATGTAGTCAGATATAACCACTTTTTTCTGTTCCATCCCTTAGTCCAGGGTATCCTGCTGCTGGTCACCTAGCCCTTTCCATGCAAGAAGTCTTTCTGCAGGCTGCCCAGTGCGCACACTTTTCTTTGGAAGTAGCCCTTCCAATGGTTGCCTAGTCATGCTTATAAGCCATCTAACCACTATTTTTTCCTGTTTCCTCCCTTCGTTCAGGTTACCCTGCTGCTGATTGCCTAGCTTTTTCCATGCAAGAAGTTCCTCTGCTGGTCGCCCAGTGCGCTCACTTCAGAGGTAGCCCTCCCTCTGATTGCCCGGCCTTATAAGCCATTTAACCACTATTTGTTCTGTTTCATCCCTTCATTCAGGTTGCCCTGATGCTGTTTGCCCAGCTCTCTACATGCTAGAAGTTTTTTCCCGCTGGTTGCCCAGTACGCTCATTTTTTCAGAGGTAGCCCTCCACCGGTTGCCCGGTCACTTAGTGAATTTAACTACTATTCGTTCTGTTTTACCGCTGGTTGCCCAGTGTGCTAACTTTTCAGAGGTAGCCCTCACCGGTTGCCCGGTTATATAGTCTGTTTTCTGTTCTGTTCATCCATTGTTCAGGTTGTCCTGATGCTGGTTGCCCAGATCTCTACATGCAAGAAGTTTTTCCCACTGGTTGCCCAGTACACCAATCTTTTCAGAGGTAGCCCTCTCACTAGTTGCCTCGTCAGTCTATTTATCTACTATTCGTTCTGTTTTCTGCTGGTTGCCCAGTGCGCTAATTTTTTCAGAGGTAGCCCTCTCACCGGTTGCCCGGTCATATAGTGGACATGTCTACATGCAAGACGTTTTCCTGCTGGTTGCCCAGTGCGTTAACTTTTTCAGAGGTAGCCCTCTCACCGGTTGCCCGGTTATACAGTTTGTTTTTGTTCTGTTCATCCATTGTTCAGGTTGCCCTGATGCTGGTTGACCAGATCTCTACATGCAAGAAGTTTTTCCCGCCGGTTGCCCAGTGCGCTCATTTTTCAGAGGTAGCCCTCTCACCAGTTGCCTGGTTATATAGTCTGTTTTTTGTTCCGTTCATCAATTGTTCAGGTGGCCCTGATGCTGGTTGCCCAGATCCCTACATGCCAGAAGTTTTTCCCGCTGGTTGCCCAGTACGCTCATTTTTTTCAGAGGTAGCCCTCTCACCAGTTGCCCAGTCAGTCTGTTTTTCTACTATTTGTTCTGTTTTACGCTGGTTGTCCAGTGCACTAACTTTTTCAGAGGTAGCCCTCACCGGTCGCCCGGTCATATAGTCTGTTTTTCGTTCTGTTCATCCTTTGTTCAGGTTGCCTTAATGCTGGTTGCCCAGATGTCTACGTGCAAGAAGTTTTCCCGCTGGTTGCCCAAAGCGCTCTTTTTTTACCAGATGTAGCCCTCTTACCGGTTGCCCGGTCACATAGTCTATTTAATTACTATCCGTTCGTTTTTTGGTGGTTGCCTAATGTGCTCACTGTTTCAGAGGTAGCCCTCTCACCGGTTGCCTGGTCTCACGTTCTACTTAACTACTATTGATTCTGTTTCATCCTCTGTTCAGGTTGCCCTGCTGCTGGTTACCCAACTCTCCACATGCAAGAAGGTTTTTCCGATGGTTGCCCCGTGCACTCACTTTCTCAGAGGTAGCCCTCCCACCGGTTGCCCGGTCATGTAGACTATTTAACTACTATTTGTTCTGTTTCATCCTTTGCTCAGGTTTGCCTGCTGCTGATTGCCTAGCTCTTTTGGTATAGGAAGTTCCCCTGATTGCCCAGTGTATACTTTTTCAGAGGTGGCCCTGTCGCCATTTCACCTGCGGACCAGTGCGTTGCTGTATTTGTACACACTTCAGTTCAGTCTACATGAGGGTAATCTGTCGCCAGTTGCCTGGCTTATTGATTTTGAGCTACATTGGCCACATTTTAGTCCTGGTAGCCGGAGACTCCAGTCGCCCAGATCGTTTTTCCTTGAGTGCATTTTTGATTCAGTTTTCTGCATGTCTGCTTCTATATCTTGGTGTCCCTCCTAGGTCCTATTCTAGCTTGATTTCTCAGCGTGTAAGTACTTGCCCATCTCTTTTGGGGGTAGGCTCTCGCCCCTGCCATCTCCGACGGCAGGTCATGCAGGTTCAAGTGAGAATTCAGTCCTGGCTGGCCGCTATCATGCAGCCCGTCTGTCTCGGCTCATACTGTAAGTCTGTCTCAGGTCAATCCAGGATGTAGTTCCTCTAAGCTTGTCCCCAGCAGGCTTCAGCTAACCCAGAGTTGGGGCCCCTGTCATTGTTCGTCATCCTTACTGTGTTTTAAATAATTATTTTGCATGTTATTGCAGGACATAAGTATTTGATCATCTATCAACCAGTAAGATATTTGGCTCTCACAAACATGTTAGTTCTTCTTTAGGAAGCCCTCCTGTTCTCCACTCATTACCTGTATTAACTGCACCTGTTTGAACTTGTTTGAACCTGTATAAAAGACACCTGTCCACACAATCAATCAGACTCCAACCTCTCCACAATGCCGAAGACCAGAGAGCTGAGTAACGACATCAGGGATAAAATTGTAGACCTGCACAAGGCTGGGATGGGCTATAGGACAATAGTCAAGCAGCTTGGTGAGAAGGCAACAACTGTTGGTGCAATTATTAGAAAATGGAAGAAATTTAAGACAACTGTCAACCTCCCTCGGTCTGGGGCGCCATGCAAGATCTCACCTCGTGGGGCATCAGTGATCATGAGAAAGATGAGGAATGAGCACAGAGCTACACGGCAGGACCTGGTCAATGACCTGAATAGAGCTGGGACAACAGTCTCAAAGAAAACCATCAGTAGCACACTACGCCGTCAAGGATTAAAATCCTGCAGTGCACGCAAGGTGCCCTTGCTCAAGCCAACGCATATCAAGGCCCGCCTGAAGTTTGCAAATGGCCATTTGGATGATTCAGAGGAGGACTGGGAGAAGGTCATGTGGTTTGATGAAACAAAAATAGAACTGTTTGGGTTAAACTCCACTCGTCGTGTTTGGAGGAAGAAGAATGATGAGTACAACCCCAAGAACACCATCCCAACTGTGAAGCATGGCGGTGGAAACATCATTCTTTGGGGATGCTTTTCTGCAAAGGGGACAGGACGACTGCACCATATTGAGGGAAGGATGGATGGGGCCATGTATCGTGAGATCTTGGCCAACAACCTCCTTCCCTCAGTAAGAGCATTGAAGATGGGTTGTGGCTGGGTCTTCCAGCATGACAACGACCCAAAACATACAGCCAGGGCAACTAAGGAGTGGCTCCGTAGGAAACATCTCAAGGTCCTGGAGTGGCCTAGCCAGTCTCCAGACCCGAATCCAATAGAAAACCTCTGTTTTTCTGATGTATCAAATACTTATTTCTTGCAATAAAAAGGAAAATAATCATTTAAAAATCATACAATGTGATTTTCTGGATTTTTGTTTTACATCCATCACTCATGGTTGTAGAGTATCCATGATAGAAATTACAGACTTCTACATACTTTGCAAGTGGGAAAACCTGAAAAATCAGCAAATACTTCAACTCCCCACTGTATATGTGCTGACAATATTTTATTAATTATTACATGTTATGAATAGGTCTATTAAATAACAAATATAATATTGCTATTTTTGATCTCGAGACATTATTTATCTGACATACAATTAGTTAAAAGTTAGTCCTGATAAACAGGGAGCTAAAATGAACTTTTACTATGGAAGTTTGGGATGACACTGTTGAAGACAATGCAGAAATTTCATATGATTTCAAGATCAGATTACTCGGGAACCGCTAATCACAAAGGCGACTTTTTCCTAAAAAACTACCTGACCCGTGACATTGAGGATGATGAAATGTTTATGGAATGTTGGTCTCAAGAGCCCACATCAACTTAGCTTATAACCATTCATTTGTGATTTGCACCCCCATGGTAAATGATTAAAACACAATATTATACGGCTTTAATTGCCCCTGTCTTTAGATCAGATGTTATGATGAACCTGACATCCTGTGGGAATATGTAACGTTTTGTGGAATTTCATGCATGGGGGCTATAAAACAAATGAATTTATATGTACATTTAATGACTGTACAACCATCGACCTGTAGATGGTGCTATTAAGCGAAAGCTTACTGGTTTGGGATGATAGGCCTACTGTCTCTCTCACACACACACACACACACACACACACACACATTGGACAAGTTTGAGAAAGTTGCTGAACAATAATAGATCGCTTAATAAAATAGAACAAAGTCCTTATTAGATGTTTTGACTAATGATGACCTGTTTGCCTACTTGTGTTTAGACTAAAATAAGTTTTCCATCATTTGTTTATTCCAGTTACACTAACAGAAATGTCATGAGCTGTCTCTGCTCCTGTCAAAAGTGAAGCACCTTTCAATCGCAAGTCTGATTAGCTCAGTTTAGCAAGCTAAAGTTAGCTACATGTACTGTGGTGATCAATGAAGTTGGCTAGTTAGCAAGCTAATGAAGCTAACAAACATCATCTAAATTGTCCTCAGTATCGCGTTTTGAGGGGTATCAAGTTCAGAAGTCACGTCGGACCATCTGACCATCATTACTACCTTCAGGTATTGCCCTCAAAAATGTGTCAGGCTCCTTGTAGATGGTGCTCAGTGTCACTTCTAGCTTAGCATGCCATTGACTTCTTCACCAATTTAGGATTTGTTGTCCCCCACGGGGGACATGAGGAGCTGATTTTGTTGGCGTGTCTGGACTTGCTGTCTGTATCTATTCATGGTCTGGAGTTTCTTTAACTTCAAGCGATCATAGGGCGGTGGGGAGTGCACTCAGCTCTGGTTTGAAATGATTAGACAGCTTGCCAGTTGTCTCTTAACAGACCAAACCCTCCCAGGAAGACCGTCTCCAGACCATGAATAGCATGAACTACAGACATAAGGAAACTAGAAAACTAGAAACTAAACACAAGCAAGGACCAAGACAAAACCAAAACCTTGACATATGGTCGTTGTTGCCTTGTATGCAACACAAAGTCTGCTCTTCCAACTCATCTACCTGCAACAAGGGAGTGAGGAAGATGAGGGCTAGTATGATGAAAATTAAAATGATTGTATGCAGAAAAGCAGGGATTCAGAGTCTGGTGAGGTAGAATGCCCTGATTCTGACTAATCATATTCTCTCCCAGATGGTGGCCATCTTGGTTTTTGGGGTCAGCATGATGTGTTTATGTCAAAATTATGTAAAAATTATAATCCTTATGCTCATTTTGCCTCAAAAAGTGTCTTCATGCGTCATTCTAGGTGCTTTGGTTAAAAAGTACATTTATATATAAGCAGATGGTGGCCATCTTGGATTTCAGGGCCAAGATGATATCGAAATCTCAAAATGATGTCAGAATCACAATTCTAAGGGTCAGTTTACGACAAAAAGTGTATTCAGACATAGTTATAGGTGCTCTGGTAAAAATAATACTTCTTTAATACTTTTTCAAGATGACGGCTACAGCCATTTTGGATTCGGCCCTTCTAGAAAAAAATGCCGACATTTTTGCGAGGGACATGGGGGCTAATTTTTTTATAAATGGTTTACAGAAGCCAAATCAGTTGTCAAAACATATTAGCCAGAAGATGGTCACGGAAGTGAGGTTTATGACCCTACAGTTTGCCACTTATCTTTAGGCTACTGCTACTAAGAAAGCTTTCTACATTTATTTTGATGGTTACAATTATAGCCTACCTTACAGGAATATTCCCGAGTTAAGAGACGTTTCATAGCCACATCATTTACATCACACACTTGCCCTTGACTGATAATTAGCGTAGGACATGGGTTCCCAAACTCCATCAATGTGGGCCTCCACTCTGAAAACAGTGACAACTCCGCGACCCCCCTCGCCTCCCCGCCATGACACACTTATATCGGTACTATACAATCTAATGCAATGAGCTATCAACAAAAATTACAGCAAAACAGAATCCATTCAGAAGAGCTATAGCTCGGCTGATGGCACTGTTGCTAACATTAGTTACATTATGAAGTTTGGTGCAATACACATCTAGATCAGTAATAATTTCCACTATCCAAAACATTTATCATATCTTCTATGATTTTCAATTTTATAATGTTAATGACAATTGCATAATCTTTGAAAAAAAAAAGAAAAAAGATTGTTCTAAAATGAAATAGTTTTCTTTCTATTTTGAGTCAACCTTCCGTGCCTCCTCTCGAATCATTCTGCGCCCCCCCTGGGGAGGCCCGCCTCACAGTTTGGGAACCTCTGGCGTAGGGTAAATAAATTTGTGCCTAACCCGAACGGTATAGCTTAAAGGAGCTGTGTGTAAGAAATGTACTTCAAACAGGCCTGATATGTCACGAGACATGAAGGAATCATGTTAATTTTTAAACACTGATATAACTGATCGTTGTAGTCCAGCCAGAATATTTCCATTTGAAAAGCTTATTTGCAGCCCACAAGTAGTGTTTATTGTCATCTCAAGTGGTATTTGTGTTGTTGTCATTGTCAAAGCCTCATTACGCTTCCGAAAAATGTCATGACAATGTCAGAAATAAAACAAGGATATGTGTAGGAGATGCTTTTGAAAGATGGAGACTGCTGAAATGAAAATGATTGTGGTACCAATTTTGGCCACAATCCTACACACAGCTCCTTTAAACATTCAATTATGTTTAAAAACTTACAGGGATAAGATGGACATGTTCAATACAATTATGAGGCAGAGGCCAACAGTCAAGAGGAACTTCTGCATGTTTTGTCTAATAACCAGCGTGCACACCTACTGTCAATATGGCAAGCCTTTTTTTTCAAACTACGGCACGCCATTGATTTCAGATAGCCTACTGAATTTGCAGTTGGATATATTGGAGGCTCAATACAGTTATTATTATTAATAATGTAATCAGGGGTCAAAGTGTGTGTGTGTGTGTGTGTGTGGGGGGGGGGGGGCACCTCTGATAAATGAACAATATCATTCTATTCTTCTCCTATACATTTTTCTTTGTTTGTGCAGACAGAAATTATGAGAGTCCCCCCTCCTGCCAAATCCCACTTTAACCACTGAATGTAATAATAATAACCAAATTTTTTAGGTATAACACAAATAGACTATGAAGAAAACAAGCACACACACACACACACACACTCTCTCTCTCTCTCTCTCTCTCTCTCTCTCTCTCTCTCTAAATCCCTTTTTCATAAATTTAGTTAGGACAGAAAGATATTCTGTTGCTCTTTTTTCCCAATGTTAATATTTAGTAAATGCAAATGTAGCCGGTGGCAGTCCGCACCGCACACGGGTCTCGAACCCGCCACCCCACAAGCTACAAACTCCCGGTGTGGGAGTGGGGTGCTCTAACCAACTGAGCTAAAAGCCAGAGCTTCTAACTCAGTGTGTTAGAAGCACCCATGGAATTGGGTGATGAGGATTTACACGTACTACCGCCAAGCTGGCCAAGCTAGCTGGCCTCCGTTATACTCACCCTCCAAATCCTCACTCCCATCCGGGTCATGGCACCAATGTAGCCGGTGGCGGTCCGCACCGCACACGGGTCTCGAACCCGCCACCCCGCAAGCTACAAACTCCCGGTGTGGGAGTGGGGCGCTCTAACCAACTGAGCTAAAAGCTAACTCAGCGTGTTAGAAGCACCCATGGAATTGGGTGATGAGGATTTACACGTGCTACCGCCGAGCTAGCTGATGCTGATAGCATACTTACAGAAAATTTTACTGAAAATAAATTATAAGCTGCTATGACCTATCAAAAAACATAACGTGTATAATATTCATATTCACTGAAACAGCTTTTCACAAAAAAAAAAAAAAAACGAATGACCTATGCATATATAAGCAGACGCGCTTTAATACATGGGTTTACCCGGGCTTTGGCCGGGGCCGCAGCCAGCCACGGGCCTCGTAATATTAATGAATAAACCATTACGGGAGGTTTGAAATAATTGAGCTATGCATAGACAGTAGCCTACAAGGCTACTTACATTAGGTTGGCAACCAGGGGCGGTCCTACCCTCTTTGGTGCCCTGGGCCTTATCTGGCGCCCACCCCCCCACAAAAAAACCCATAATAATAATGATAATTAATATTATTATAATTATTATAATTAATAATAATGCATTGGTGCCACTTGTAATGTACTTACTTGAGAATAACATGCAAAATGTTGTAATTTCTTATAATACTACTATACCATAATACGTTCATATCCAGCAGAATTAATTACTGTAATGACCTCTTTACAGGCCTTCCGAAAAGAAAAAAAAAAAACAATTAAGCAGCTCCAGTTAATTAAAAATTCAGCCGCTAGAGTTTTAACTAGAACAAAGCGAATCCATCACATCACCCCAGTGCTGAAATCCTTACATTGGCTACCTGTGTGCGACAGGATTGACTTTAAAGTGTTGCTGCTTGTTTTTAAATCCCATATTGGAATAGGCCCCGAATACATTTCTGACATGCTGAAACTACACATCCCATCAAGACCACTTAGATCACAAACAAAACTTCAACTGTTAAAATCCACTGTTAAAACCAAACATGGCAAAGCAGCGCTTAGTCATTATGCAGCTCATTTGTGGAATTTATTACTCTTAGATATAAAAGAATCTCCCTCAGTGAGTGTTTTTAAGTCAAAACTTAAAACCAAACTATTCAGTGATGCCTTTTGCTAAGGTCACATCTGTAGCTCATTAGATAATGCATACTGTTTATTGTTTATTTTGTTTATTGTAAATACATTTTTCTTTTCTTTTTTTCATTTTTATTATGTGTTCTATTTTTCTCCCTTTCTTCTTGTGTAAAGTACTTTGAGTTGCATTCTTTTGTATGAAATGTGCTATAGAAATAAATGTGCCTTGCCTTGCCTATTATGGTATGAGAGAACACATTTAGAAAAAAACAAATACAGCCATTTCTGCGTGTATGGCTTTAAACAAGACAAAAAGTTGCACCTTTTTTTTCAATTTCATCTTTCATTCCAAAATAGAATAATGAATGAGCGAAAAAGTACACGGACCCAAAGCGTTACACAGACCTCCAATACCTGGCAATCAAATTGACAACAAAATCGAAGTAAGATTGTTCATAGAATGTCAAGTAGAGTGACTTCATGGCATTGATCTGTTCTACTCATTTTCATTCGTTCATGCCTCAACTGTACTTACTCAATTATTTTTCAGTGTAAATTTCTTTGCACCAAAGAAATTGAGTAATCCTCCCTAATAATTTTTTACAATGTAGTGGCACCTTATTATGGAGTGTTACCGAATCTATTTTTTAATAGGCTATGACTAAAATATATATTTTTTTTTTACCTTGAGCTTCTGGTGGATTCTTGTAAGCTTTTTTACAATTGTCCAAGCTGACCTTGAACACTGCCATGTGTTCTTGAGCTGCTCCATATGCCGTAGGCCATTGTATTTGGTCTGCAAATACTGGTAATGTGCTGATTGTATCCTTTTTGTCAAAATCCACATAGGCTACTTCATCACCCTCCAGATCGATTGTGTACTCCTCCACATGATCTGTGTCACTGTACATCTCAAAATGCATGTCCCCATAATTAACTGAAGACAAAATTGTAAGAAAAAAGTTCTATTACACTTCTCTTCTTGCTTACACATTTGCACAATACCAACAAATATATTATTTTCCTAGAATAGGACCTAGATGTTTGACATAGGCCTACATCTCCATTTTTTTCTCACACTCTTTGCCTTGTTATAGGTATATTTTCATAACAAACACATTTTGATTAATTTTAAAATATTAAAGAAAAGAAAAGATGTACTTACCTTGGGTTTCTGAGTGCTGGATGTTCATAAGACATAGCAGGATACAGATAACTCGAAGCATTTTTATGCACTGTCAAGATCTGTTCTCCAGTGCTGATAAACTCACAGTGTGATCAAGCTTTCTGAACCTGCAAAGATTTGTCTGAGGGCTGAACACTGAGAAGCATCCAATGGGAAAGTTAGTTTCACTTTTACTCTTCAGTATCGAGGTAAAAGCTTAGGTCTTAGGTCAGCTCTTGATTTGCCCTTCTCTCTTACAGTAGTACGTATAGCGCCTTTGTTTGTTTGCTTGGATGACAATTTTGTGTAATGACAAATATTACAGTTTTTTTTTTTAATTGCTAACAAGAATCCTTGACCACCTTTTCAAAAAACTGAGTGCAGTTAACACATCACGGTTCTTTTGTAGTTATACAATTCACACATTTCTTGCTGTTTTCACACAAAATACAGTCAATGAATGCATTTCTAGAATGCTTATATTTTTTTTGATGTATCTTTTATGTCTTATTTACACAGTGTGCCAAAAATGGAAATCTAATGACCAAAACCATACAGTACAATGTCCTTAGTTTGGCAGTACAACAATGGCTCCATATTATAATTCTTGAACGAATAGGCCTACTGAACAGATAACTGAACAAAAAAATAACGAGAAGGAGAAAAAGGAGAAAAGGATGAAAAAAGACAAACCATTTCCAATTTCTATGTTCTGCTATGTTAAGAGTTCAGAAAAAGTTGTTCAAGTATAGGTTAATGCTTGCAAGCAATTGTAAAAAAACTGAAATGCAAGGAACGTCTTTCTGTGTGTGTGTGTGTGTGTGATGTGTGTGTGTGTGTGTGTGTGTGTGTGTGTGTGTGTGTGTTTCTGTCTGTCTGTCCACGCATAACTCTCAAACCTCAAACCGCAGATTTGGCATGTCTCCTACTATTGGCATGAGGGTGTCAAAGTTGCTTAAAATAAAATGCAATCTGTGAAATGTCCCTAAATATGCAGAAATTATACATTTAGCCTTATACCTCAAAGGTGCCCATTGATTTTGCACTGACTGATCGCCTCTAGTGGATTTGCAATTGGAATTGCAGGTTGAATGGCATTTATAGGAAGTGCCATGGCTTGCCGTAAACGGGCTCTGGTCTTACTAGGAAAATTATGGTGACACAGCATGACCATTTCTTAAAGTCTTAAAGGAGTTCCATATTTTTGTGGAACTCAGAAGTTCTGCCCGATCAGCAGTTGGCCAGACCAAGGTGGTGAAGGTGTTACGTCACTGGGAGGGCATGCCAGGCTAGTTTACAGTGGCAATGCAGTAATTTAGCTGCTTTAGCAGTTTCATTGTACGTTGGTCAGTTTCATACCACCAATGCAATTTTAAGAGATGACCTGAATTCTGTCTTCACCTACAGTATATTGTTACTGTCCATTGTGACCATTGAATCCCTCAGGAGTAGATTCTTAAGTGTAGTGATAACAAGCTCAAACTGAACACTGCTTTACTTCTTCTCCATCAGAATAATATCCATCACTCCAATCTCTCCCGCCAGTACAAAGTGAGACCATCCCAAAACTGCAAATCATTTAGGGAACTGAAATCATAACATAACCAATACATTTTCTGTTCTTACAATATCATGATCTTTTTACATTTTTCTGCAATACATTTTTTACATCCAGCGCTTTTAAAATAATTTGTTTGGTATTAATTATAAATTATATTGAAAATCAGGATTCTACAAATATACCCATCCACTTCAAGTCAGTGATTTGGATCTGAGTCTGCCTAGGAAATTATGACATGATAGTTCCCCAGCAGCTGATTGGGTGGAGTCAGGATACAGTAACTGTGTGCGAACACACATGTACAGCAGTTATCTCAAAGAAGACACAAGATGTTGCAGCTGCGACTGGTCTGTTCCCTTGGGTTGGCTTTATTCTGTATTATCTCTGGAACAGGTAAGGCTGGTATTTTATTCAGCAATATAATCTTCCGATTTTCATCACATTTTTCATCTAACGACTTTTTGTTTAACTTCAACTACTCCCTTCTGTTTTTACTGTTAGATGGATATTACATCTACAGGTGTGCGCAGTGTCAGTCCAACTCCAAGGATCTCAGTGATATTGTCTTCACTGATGCATTTTATTTCAATAAGATAAAATTCTCAGTCTTCAACAGCACAGTTGGTAAATATATTGGATACTCTAAGTATGGAATCCGGAATGCTGAGTTTTGGAACAACAACACAGCATATCTTGAACAAGAGCGGAATGAAGTGGACAGATTCTGCAAACACAATTCTGATCTTTACCTAAAAAATGTGCTGGACAAGTCAGGTAAGCAAAATTATTTGGCTTTGTCATTTATTTCTCCTCTACTTGCAGGGCCGGTTCTAGCCTTTCTGCGGCCCTAGGCCAGATTTGAAATTTGCCCCCTCTTTTCTAAGATACAAGTGAAAAACTGAAGAAAAACAATTAGTAAATGTATTGTGATGCTCCCTAATATTTGGTGTCCTAGACGATATTTGGTGTCCTAGTTTGTCTATGCCTAGAACCATCCCTGTCTACTTGTATAATGCAGTTACATTGTTTGGATCTGGAAAAAAAAACCCATTTATTTCAAGACTATGTGATCACATAGAAAGTTCTGTTACTGGTATTTACTAGTCCAGCATGGGGGTTCACAGTAAATAGAAATAATGCAATGTAACATGGACACTGTAGGCTATTGTTAAGTATGTACTGTAAGTGTAGTCAATTCCATTGACAGTATTGTAAGGTCTTTTGTGCACCTTTGTAGTTGAGCCAGTTGTGAAGCTGGGGTTGGTGAGGCCCGCCAGTGGCAGACGCCCTGCTATGCTGATATGCAGCGCATTTGACTTCTACCCAAAGATGATCAAATTGACCTGGTACAGAGATGGCCATGAGGTGGATGCTGATGTGACATCCACTGAGGAGCTGTCAAATGCAGACTGGTTCTACCAGATCCACTCCCACCTGGAGTTCACCCCTAAAGCTGGAGAAAAGATCTCATGTGTGGTGGAGCACGCCAGCCTCAAGGAGCCCAAGGAGATCGTCTGGGGTGAGAACACCATTCATGTGCTTAAAAGTCAATCTTTTTTCTTCAGGTGGATCCACTTCTTTAGGTCATTCTGCCTAGTAAAAAATGTCAAACTGATAGATTAATGACAGTTATAATCTTGTATCCTGTCAGACTCTTCCATGCCAGAACCTGAGAGGAATAAGGTGGCCATTGGTGCCGCTGGACTGGTGCTGGGACTGGTGGTCTGTGCTGCTGGACTGCTCTATTACAGGAAGAAGTCTCAAGGTTAGGAGAAACATATTGTGTGATATGAGTAACTTTACCACCATCAATATGCCCACCGTCTATACTGTGTATTACTTATAATAATCTAGTAGCCATTTAATCTGATGTATGCAATATAATACAGCCAAAATGTAATAATATCACATTTTGAGGGGTACTCACTTAGTAATTTCCCAGTTTCATCCTGTCCCATTTTTCTTGCCTAAACAGTATGCTTGATATGAGTCTTCTTCATGCCCTGTCTATTATACAGGATGGATCTTGGTTCCGCCGAGATGAGTCCCAAGGGAATCCCCCTATCTTTGCTGATGCTGAGTCTGTGGGGTTGTTCTTCATCTTCTTCATTGGTCACCAGAATCTTTCCCTGTATCCTGACTTCAACATATAGCCACTGGCATCAGGCTCAATTAATGGCACATTCTAGTTGTGAACACTGTCAGATTCAATCAGATCTATCCACTTGCACATCACATTTGGAATAAGATTTTTGTCTCTGGTAACTAAAACTTTTTACTTTAGTTACAATACAGTTTTTTAATTAACTTTTTTGTGACAAAACTTTTATGTGTCTAAATATAATGGCTGTATGTGCTGTATATAGTGTTTTTTTATCATTACTAAACTTCAATTTGGGATGGTGAAAATTTGTGTGTTTGTGTTATGTTGCCTTACTGTATTTCTGCAAATTTGATTACTGCATCTGAAATTAAAATGGTAACACACGCATGGCTTTATTGAGACATTATCATGTACCAGGAAATGCTACTATAAATTATGAAAAGATGCACTGACAAAAGGGCCCCAAAGAAAAAAAGATATTAAAATGAATGTTTTGTCACTGAAGGTGTGTGTATGCCTATATGGCAATACATAGAGACAGAGATCATTTATTTTATCTAGTGCTGTCAAGCGATTAAAATATTTAATCGCGATTAATCGCATTTTGGCGCAGTTAACTCATAATTAATCGCGATTAATCGCAAATTTCTTTCTACTCTAAATGTCCCTCGATTTCTTTTTGTCACATTTTTATTTATTTATTTTCATTTTAATGCTGTTATCAGCATTCATTGGTGGGGGTGAATACCAATTTAAAATAAAAGAAAACCCAGTTACAGCATCAGAAATTATTAACATGTTCAAGTACTGCCAGAGAGATGTTGATGTTTTTATGTTGCCAGTTCACAAGTTTACAAAAAAAACAAAAAAACTGGATGGTGGCCCTTTAAATTATACTAACCTATATTTTAAAGAGGCTCAATGAAAATATGGCATTATGGTCTGCATGAGTAAACTTACATTGCATGAGCATACCTTTAAAATGCATTTTGCCATATTGGCAATTGTCCTGCAAGAAGCTCTCATTTTAGTGACAAGGTCATAAGTTCAGAATCAGGTAGGCTATATGCGTCTCGTTTGCACAAATTCTCTCTCTCAGTTGCGCTCCAACCTGTTTCACCTCTCTCACTCGCGCTGCAATTTTGAAACTGATATTAGCCTATTTGCGGGGTATTCAGTTCAAGAGAAGGGATTTCTAAGTGACAACATCAATCCTCTAGCTAGTAAACAACCTAAATATGCGAACATGCGAGTGAGCGTCAACGATTGTGTCGGTAAAATATTTGTTTTCACTGACATCAAATGACGCTCACAAACATTCTCTCTCTCAGTTGCGCTCCGACCTGTTTCACCTCTCTCACTCGCGCTGCAATTTTGAAAGTGATATTAGCCTATTTGCGGGGTATTCAGTTCAAGAGAAGGGATTTCTAAGTGACAACATCAATCCTTTAGCTGAACATCAACGATTGTATTGGTAAAATATTTGTTTTCACTGACATCGGAGCAGCAGAGCAGAGTGCAGACACCCGTGTCGTGTGTGAAGTGCGTGTGTAGGCTACTGTAGGCATGAGTAGCCTTGGTCCTAGGCTAAGCAGTAGGCCTACTTCAAGCCTAATACAAACACAGGACATACTGAAACGTCGGGAGGTGTTGGAATGTCAGAGATATTTTTTTTCACATTCCATTGATAATGGCGGGTCAAATGCGTTAATCGCGCGTTAAAAAATTGACGGCGTTAAAATGGGTTTGCGTTAACGCTGGTATTAACGCGTTAAACTGACAGCACTAATTTTATCCTGAAAGAAATTAAGGTGTCCAGTACACCACACATGCTACAAGGTTAGTGTGGAAAAAATGCAGAAGGGTAAGATATCCATACTGTAAGGGATTGTAAGTGGACATTTGCCTGATGATATTGCTGCAGCCAATAGCCAGGGCCGTCGCAACAGGACAGGCAAACCAGGCAAGTGCCTAAGGCCCCAGGCTGAAAGGGGCCCCCAAGATTGACTGTTTGATCATTTTAGTAGTTTAATGGTGGTGATATTTTTCCAACAAAAAATTATTTAAACTGCAGTTAGACAACTGTACAAAATAATTATATTGAAGATACTTGAAGATTATAGCAATGTGACTCATGTATACATTAGGAGGTGAAGGGCCCCCATGTCCTGTTTGCTTGGGGCCTCCTAAGTACCTTGAAACGGCCCTGCATGGTTGAAATAGTTAGGAAGCAAGTGATATGAGGGCAGTTGAAAGCAATTTACTGATCTTTGTGCATGGTTTGTTTTCTGTCCTTCTGTCTCTGGAAAATTAAAATTCCCAACTGGTGCTTTGTTTCATTCCTACACTGGTCAGTTGGAGTCACACTTTCTTTGACAGAGTTGTTTGTGAGTTGTCTCCAAGCAATATGGGTAGCCTAAATATCAATCTAAAATTTTAATTTAAATGTTTTAACTATTTAATTTGTCACAAGCAAGGACATCTTTGTCATAGCAAACATGATGTGAAGGCCTCTTGTAATGTAATATGTCATGTAATAACATGTATGTCATGCTATTGGTTACTCATGAAAAAGTGCTGGGTACTTTCCAAACAAGTCTGGTCATTCTACTTCTGTGTTTGCGGTGGGGTTTGGTTCTCTGCCTGGCATTGTGGTCTTTGCCAAAAGAGGGAAACAGAAACTTGTCTTTTTCCTAAACCAATTGTTTTAGTCAATTTAGGTAAATGGAAAAGCCATACAGTTAAGTGTTTTGCAAAATCTATTGTTGTGAATCTATTGTCTTTGCTTTCACATTGTTCATGTCACAACATGCTCACAACAAAATATTATATGTCAGATCTAAACTGGCTCTGCAAAATCTGATGCATTGCATCATATTTCTACTTCACCATAAAACTTGACAACAAGCAAAGTTCTCTTGTGCATTAGCTAGCTAATTGCCCAATGGGAGCACTGAGATTCCAGGTTCTCTTTCTCAGTATCCAATGTCATGTCATGTCATGGTTAGAGAGAGACGTAGCTAGTGTGAATGCATGTGTTATACTGCTTTTTGTGCTGTATTGTCTTTGTTATATGTTCTGAGCACCCCCTCGAAAACTAGATTTTTAATTAATCTCAAGAGATTATCCTCAATACAACTAGATGTACCGCATGGCGGTACAAAATATGACCGCCACTCAGTTCTGCACATTATCGCATATATATGATGCTTGTCAACTTGTTTGTATCTCTCTCATGTTATAAATGTGTGTCTGCATGAGTGAGTTTGCTTTTGTGTATAAGTATAAGAGTGTGTGTGTGTGTGTGTGTGTGTGTGTGTGTGTGTGTGTGTGTGTGTACCCGTGCGCATGTGTGCTTGTGTGTACAGTATGTAGTGTGTGTGTGTGTGTGTGTGTGTGTGTGTGTGTGTGTGTGTGTACCCATGCGCATGTGTGCTGGTGTGTATGTAGTTATATATGAGCACTATGGCAAGCCATTCAGGAAAAAAACCTTGAATATATTGAATGAAGTCCTGAATATATTGAATGAAACAAAACCTTGAATATATTGAATGAAGTCCCGAATATATTGAATGAAACTCCGAATATATTGAATGAAAGAAAACCTTGAATATATTGAATGAAACTCCGAATATATTAAATGAAGTCCCGAATATATTGATTGAAACTCCGAATATATTGAAAAAAGTCCCGAATACATTGAATGAAGTCCCGAATATATTGAATGAAACTCTGAATATATTGAATGAAACCCTGAATATATTGAATGTAGTCCCGAATATATTGAATGAAGTCCCGAACATATTGAATGAAACCCCGAATATATTGAATGAAGTCCCGAATTATTGAATGAAACTTGCCTCATCCGAGGTCAGTGCCGGTGGCCATCTTATGTGTGTCACAAGTATGGAAATGCCTGTGACCAGTCAGTATCGCTTGGGTGGAGTGGTTGGCAATGAATGAGTAAATGAAGCAAAAATATTAAATAAATTACAGTTTTATTGATAATTTCATTGATTGCAACTGCAAGGTAAAATAGTTTATTTTCAATATATTCATTCAATATATTCGTGGTTTCATTCAATATATTCAAGGCTTTCTTTCATTCAATATATTCGGAGTTTCATTCAATATATTCGGGACTTCATTCAATATATTCAGAGTTTCATTCAATATATTCGGGACTTCATTCAATATATTCAAGGTTTTCTTTCATTCAATATATTCAGAGTTTCATTCAATATATTCAAGGTTTTTTTCCTGAACGGCTTGCCATAGAGCACATAATGATGTAGGGTAAATGATCATTTGAATGTTGTAACCCAGTAGCCATTCACTTAATAGCACCATCTACAGGTCAATAGTTGTAGTGTCATTAAATGTACATATAAATTCATTTATTTTATAGCCCCCCATGGATGAAATTCCACAAAACTTGACATATTCCCACAAAATGTCAGGTTCATCATACACATTAAATTTGGTGCAGTTTAGAACATCTGATGTAAAGATAGGGGCAATTAAAGCAGTATAATATTGCATTTTAATTTTTTACCATGGGGGTGCAAATCACAAATGACTGGTTATGAGCTAAGTTGATGTGGGCTCTTGAGACCAACATTCCATAAAAATTTCATCATCCTCAATGTCACGGGTCAGGTAGTTTTTTAGG